>CAJQUN010000004.1:26578446-27142555 GCA_907163345.1 Haberlea rhodopensis | reverse complement strand
AAGGGTATGATACAGCCAGTGCTGGCGCTGGCAGTGGTGGTGCTGGCGGTGATCCTGTCTTACTTTCAGCGGCTAGGATTGGAGTGGGAAATGGTTTATTCCATTTTCAGGGCTTTTATTCAACTTTCTGTTATTGGGTTTGTTCTACAGTTTATTTTCAGTCAGAAAAATGCTGTGTGGATCATTCTGGCTTATCTTTTCATGGTATGAATTATAATTTGAACCTATTTATTATCGTTCTCTTATTGAAATCTTAAAAATTGGTTGTTACATATCATGGTGCTTTTCGTTCTGGCCTTTAGTCGAAAAAAAGCTGTGTGAAAGCTAATATGGTTCTCCTTCTCTTGCCTTTTTTTTTTACAATAATAATTTTATGAACTATGATCTATAGGTGTGGATTTTCCTGGATTATTACCTGAGTTTTAACCTTTCCACTATTTATGTAGTCAACGGATTAAGGCCAGTTTTAAGTTGTTTCATGATTACAGGTTCTTGTTTACGAATAATTTGTGGGTGGCTATCCTTTATTTCCTTTCAGATATCTGACTTCTAGCGTGTTCAACTGGTTACTTTCTACATTTTTTTTACCAAGTCAGGCGATGTTTTAGATTCCTTGCACGACTTATGGAAAAAGAAAGAACATAGATGAATATTAAATTCTTGCTTTTGTATTTTACTGGTTGAAAATTTCTCCAAGTCTTGCGCCGTTGTACCCGTGGTGAGTGGGTTCGATCGGTGACAAATATTTTATGAAAGTATTTATTAATTTCAACAGGGCTACGACACGAGAAGTTTCTGTACCTTTAACGAATAAAAAATTCTTTTCAGTGTAGTCAGTAGTTTTCTTCGGGTTAATTCGACCGTAAGGGATCCTCACGGTAAAACCTAAGGGCAAGCTCAATGACCCAAAATGAATTTGAGCAATGAACCCACACATCTTACATTTGGGTAAAACCTCATGGTACGGTCGAATTATCCATTCGTTTCTACGTGATTTCAACGTAATTTGAATCCGTGTCTCCGTAGTTAATTTCTTTTCTTCTTTGTTGCTTTGGTGCCGCTTGTGTCAGTCTGAAATGAAATGTTGGATTGTGCAAGCTCTATATGCTCTTTATCTGAAACAGGAGAAAGGAAAAAAACTACCCGTGGCCTAATTTTTACCCAATTGTAACGGTAATTTGCAGGTAGTTGTTGCTGGTTACACGGCCGGGCAACGAGCAAAACACGTACCAAGGGGGGAAGTATGTGGCAGGGGCGTCGATTCTAGCTGGAACAGCGATCACGATGTTTTTATTGGTGATTTTACGGGTTTTCCCTTTCACCCCACGATACATCATCCCTGTTGCAGGGATGATGGTTGGCAATGCGATGACAGTCACTGGGGTCACAATGAAAAAACTCCGAGATGATATCAAGATACAGATGACTCTGGTAAGAGTTAAAAAAAGGTGTTTTTAGTTACAGTGGCAATTGTTTATGGTTATTGTTAAGATTATTTGATGCACTTCGGCAGGTAGAAACGGCTCTTGCTCTAGGGGCTACACCACGACAGGCCACGATGCAGCAGGTGAAAAGGGCACTAGTTATTGCACTTTCCCCAGTCTTGGATAATGCGAAGACTGTAGGGCTAATATCACTTCCAGGGGCAATGACTGGCCTTATAATGGGTGGAGCTTCTCCTTTGGAGGCTATCCAGCTGCAGATTGTGGTGATGAATATGCTCATGGGGGCTTCGACCGTGAGTAGTATCATGTCGACTTATCTTTGTTGGCCTTCGTTCTTCACCAAGGCGTATCAGTTGGAAACGGCAGTGTTTTCCGTTGATTGATATTCATTATCATTTATTGAGTCCTTGAAACAAATTACATTATGCTAATTTGCTTGCGGTAGGCTAAAGCAAATGCTTTCAATTCGTAGAATTGTACAATATTTCGTTTCATCTATGAAATTATGTGAGATTGGTTCTCTTTTCTTTGCCTTTTGGTCCAGTCTTCTTGGCATATCTATATGAATATCAATCCAAGGCAGTGTTTATTTAAAGATGGATGGACAATTCTTGAAGTACATTCAGATTAAAATTTCAAATCTTATTCCTACTACGTATTTGGTGCTATATTATCTATCATATTAATTAAATGTTCATCGTTTTCTCATGCATAAAATGATAAACTTTTTTATATTGCATTCTATCGTATAATCAATATAAAGTTTATTTCTCTTTAAAAAAAAAATATAAAGTTTAATGCAACATTTCCTCCTCACAATCCAGCAACAGAGAAGGGATCCGCACCCTTGATCAATCCAGCAGGATCATATTGACAAACAACATACACACCTTTATTTCCGGCGCAATAAAAGGCACCGCTGCACCCCACCCGTTTCGTTGTTGCCCACACCACGTTCAAAAAATGCCCGCATTCGCAGCCATTTCTCTCCGGCAGGCACCGGCAAATGTTATTTATAGAATCGTAAAACTTCTGTTCATCGAACCACGATTGAACCACCTGGACCGGCGTGTAAACGTTGTAATCCATCCAATACAGGTTCTCACCGTATCGGTTGGGAGAGTGGTGACGGTAATCGCAGTCCATACGGCGTTGCTCCGCCCAGGCGTGGGCTGAAGCAGTCAAGGTGGCATCCCACGTCAGTGGGGGAACCCCAACCTTCTGGCGTAGAAAATTGTGCGCATTGAGGTACTCCTTTTGCTCCCAGTTGAATGCGGGCACGAATTGCTGCGGTGGCGGAAGGGGTTTTATTGGGTTGCGCTTTCTCAGCTGGTTTTTCGGGACGGGGTGTACCAACCCCGCGGCGGGGGAAGCGATGGAGGCGGCGGCAATGATAAAAAATGCGAGACTTTTAGCCTTCCACATCGCTTAGTTTTGTAATCTTGTTTGTTTGATATTCTTGATATCATGAGTTTTCGGCTCTGGATTGATATTTTCTGAGAGCCACTCTCTAGGAAGAAGAGATCAGCGTCAAATGAGGAGAGGAAGACTTTCATAGACGCCTATCATTTTGTATGTAAATATATGCAATATGTTTTAAAGGACGACAGAAATATATAATTTATGTTTCTTTTAGCAAAAAAAATGTATATAACATTAACAAAAACATTGATACAAACGATACATCGTCCATCCATGACCAACTAAACAAACACGCCTAGCAACATGCAGACAAAGAGGACTAATAGGACAATGCTGCACTACAGAAGTACAAAGATATGATCAATAGAGAGCAATGACCGTCCAAAGCTAAACCAAGTCCCCTACAACCATTTCCCAGGAGAAGAACGAAAATGGGAATTGCCTTCCAATAACTAAAGGTACACAGACAATGAGATGATAGACGCCGCACAAGCTCTCAATCTCAAGACCCAAGCAGAAACACAACCATCTAAAAACTCCAGAAGATGGCGCACGAAACCGAAAAGCCCCACAGGCAATATCAATTCAGCACCCAGGATTGAAGCAGATAAATATAGCACACAACAAAAAACACGAACAAACACCCAAGAAAACCAACACACATAAACAAGACAACAAAAGAAGACACAATGTAGAAACCCAAAACCCAAGATCTAGGCACTCAAACCATGGAGAGTCAGGGCGAGAGGCGGAGTTGTCGTGCAACCAACGCAAAAAAATGAGCCAGCCAGAACAGGACCAACAAAACAACAACTCGCAAGCCGCCACCATTGGAAGCACCTCCACCTCCATTGGAAACATCGCCGACAGCCTCGCCCTCACCGCCACCAACACAACAACCTCCACCCCCAGCCACACCAGCAACACCATCATCGCTCCCAAAGCGGACTACCCTAGCAAAGCCACGGCCGTTTACAAATCCACGGCCACCATAATCGGTGTCCCCTAAAACATCCCCACCACCGAGAAAGCCTCGAAAACTACCGCTACCGTCGGCAACCACCCAAAGACAGCTAGAAGCCCCGATAAAATCGCCACCACCACGGGAAACATCTTCCCCAGCCTCACCCTCGCCTTCACTGCCTCAAGCAATGACACGGCCAAAACCTCTGTCGCCGCCTACACAACCCTCGATGTCAAGCCTATACCCGTACCAACACTAAAACCCACAAATAAACCACCATCGCGCCAGAGATCAGCACTAAGGCCACCAACGTGACCAAAGTTGCCTACGAAACCGCTCCTTGCAGCGCTACCACCACCAATACCGTCACGACCAAACCAACAATCAACTCCTCCACCAAGACCACCACCGCCATAGAAACCACCACCCCCATGGCCAAAACCTCCACACAAACCACCCCCAGTTGCTAAACCTACATAGGGACCACCCCCACCGGCCAAACTTCCAACATCAATGAAAGCACAGTCAAGTATCAACCTCCTATGGTGTCATGCATTTCATAAAGGAATAAATGCACAGACTCATGCAACGATGTAGCAGAGTTAGTGGGCAATTATCAATTAGTTCAAAAGGAATATTTTCAGTTGTAACAGATTAATATTTTCAGTTGTAACAGATTTATCTTGTAATCATTTCTTTGGCTGTATTAGATTATAAATAGATTGGTAGGACATTGTAAACCTTAAGGAAGATAAAGTTACAGAAATGGAAAACGAGAGTTTCTCTCAAGAATATGTAAACTTTACATAATTCTATCTTGGTATCAGAGCTATTTATAATGGCGGAAGTCAGATCCAATACTGATTCATCTTCTTCCTTCTCTCCTACCGGCAGTCCAAATTTTTTGATCGTCAATCCAGCGAATCAAATAACTCCGAGTAAACTAAACGATGATAACTTTCTTCTGTGGAACCTTCAAATCCTTGCAGGTCTTAGAGGACTTGGGTTAGATATACTCATTCTTGAAGATCCACCAGTCCCTCCAAAAGTTATTCTCGAAGCCACAGGCACTGAGATTGTCAATCCAGTATTCCTTTCCTGGTGTCGGCAAGATCAGCTGGTATTCTCGTTTCTGCTCTCATCCATGACAGAAAGTGTGCAGGGACAAATGATCGGATGTCTATCCTCCACTCAACTTTGGTCTAGAGTAACACAGTTATTTGCTTATCGTTCCAAAGCAAAGGTCATGCAATATAAGCTTCAGTTGCAGACGTTAAAGAAAGGAATCTTCAAATAAAAGAATATCTCAACAAAATGAAGTGCTTGGTTGACACATTAGCTGTGTGCGGCCATCCAATACCTGATGAAGACCAAATACTCCATATTCTTGGAGGAATAGGTCAAGAATATGATGTTGTTGTAGTTCATATCACCTCCAGAGTGGATAATCTCTCTCTCTCTGAAATTGAAGCTTTACTCTTAGCTCATGAGGGACGTATTGACTAATACACCACTACCATTGAACCTACTTCTCCTACTGTTAACACAACAACTCTTTCATCTAATAAGAAACCAGAGAATACCCCACCACATTCAGGCCCTTCATTCCGTGGTCGAGGTCGTGGACGAACTACTCGAGGTGGTCGTCGAGGTTGGAATAACTTTTCTAATCGTCCTATATGTCAAATATGTGGAATCACTGGACACTTTGCAGAACGATGTTATTATCGTTTTGACAAAGAGTTTGTCCCTCCTCAAAGGAAATTTGGATTTCAGACCCCCCCTCCTCAAGGTCCAAATCAGATTCGCCAACAGTTTCCTACTGCTGTAGTAGCAACATCTACTCCTATGTCTAATGCCGAAAACTTTTGGTACCCCGACTCAGGTGCTTCGCACCATGTCACAAATGATCTAAGCAATCTGTCTCTTGGATCAGAGTACAATGGCAGTGGTAAAGTTCATATGGGCAATGGTGAAGGTTTGTCTATATCCCATATAGGTCGTTCACAAATATGTTCTTCCTCTCGTTCCTTTGTTCTTCATAACTTGCGTCGTGTTCCAAATATTTCTAAGAATTTACTTAGTGTTAGTAAATTTGCTCAAGATAACAATGTTTTCTTTGAATTTCACCCATATTTTTGTGTTGTGAAGGATCTAGCAACCAAAGCTGTGCTTCTCCATGGGAGTTTGCATAATGGATTATACAAATTCTCCCTTGGAAAGACCATTCCATCTTTGCGTGTCTCTCCTGCCTGTCATCATACAAATTCTACCTCAACCACCTCTTCCAGCTCAACTCCTCCATCGCCGTCTATGCTATCACTAAACAATTGGCACCTTAGGCTAGGCCCCCACAAATAGCTGTTGTTAAACATGTATTATCAAACTGTAATGTTGCATTTCAGAGAAATGAAAATCAAAGTTTTTGTTCCTCTTGTGAATTAGGCAAAAGCCATTGTCTTCCTTTTCCCTCTTCGCATATTGTGTTTACTACTCCTTTTGCATTAGTTTTGTCGGATGTTTGGGGGCCAGCACATACTCCTTCCCGTGAGGGTTTTCGATATTATGTGAGCTTCGTTGATGCTTTTAGTCGATTTACTTGGATTTATTTCATAAAACTCAAGTCTGAAGTTCGTCATGTCTTTACTTTGTTTCTTAAACTAATAGCAAACCAATTTAACACGACCATTAAAACACTCCAAACTGATTCAGGGGGTGAATTTCGAGCCTTAACTCCGCTTCTTCAGTCACAGGGTATTCTTCATAGATTCTCGTGCCCTTACACCTCCAAACAAAATGGCATTGTCGAACGAAAACATCTTCACATTGTTGAAACATGATTAACTCTTCTCGCACATGCCTCGCTGCCATTTTACTTTTGGGAAGATGCCTTTTCTTCCGCTGTTTATCTGATCAATAGATTGCCTACGTCAAGTCTCTCAGGAGATATTCCCCTCACTAGATTGCATGATAAAATTCCTGATTACTCCTTACTTAGAGTATTTGGATGCTCATGTTTTCCATGTCTTCGCCCGTATAATCGCCATAAACTCGAGTTTCGTTCAACACCATGTACATTTATTGGGTATAGCACTAACCACAAAGGTTACAAGTGTCTTAGTAATGATGGCAGAATATATATCTCAAGGCATGTTAGATTTGACGAGAATTCCTTTCCTTTTCAATATAAACTTGCCTCTATGTCTGAAACCACTAATTCTTCACCTCCTCATCCACTATATTTACCAACTCCCCTTTTAGATTCTCAATTACAATCTGCTCCTCTAAAACCCTCTGTTCCTGCTCTCTCTTCATCCTTATCAACTCCACATCAACCACAGAATGATGATTCAAACTCGAGTCAAACCTCCCCTCCTCCTCCTGATAATCCATTATCTTGTTCCTTTGCTCCAAATCGAACAGTGTCTAATGAACCTACTCAGGATAGTAAGCCTTCATCATTGCCAGGGAACACACGTAAAATGGTCACTAAATCCAAGGCCGGGATCTCTAAACCCAAGGTTTTCCACACTGAATTATCTACTATTCAGGAACCAAGTACTGTCCAAGAAGCTCGTGTTCACAAAGACTGGCTCCAAGCTATGAGTTCAGACTACCAAGCCTTGATGCAGAATAACACTTGGTCTCTTGTACCAGCCCCTTCTGCCGCACCAATTGTTGGATGTAAATGGATCTTCAAGCTCAAGACAAATCCAGATGGCTCCATTGCTCGGTATAAAGCTCGCTTAGTTGCCAAGGGTTATTCTCAAACTCCAGGTTTGGACTACGATGAGACTTTTAGTCCTGTGGTAAAATACACCACGGTTCGCTTAGTCCTCACTCTAGCAGTTTCCAAAGGGTGGCGTATTCGCCAAATCGATGTCAACAATGCCTTCTTAAATGGCTCATTGCATGAACTAGTATACATGCAACAACCACCAGGCTTCGAGGTTCAAAATAACACAACTCCTTTGGTTTGCCAACTCCACAAAGCTATCTACGGTCTCAAACAAGCGCCACGCGCGTGGTTTGATAAACTTCGAATGTCACTACAGAATATGGGATTTGAGAACTCACGGGCAGACTCATCCTTGTTTATTAAGATTTCTAATAACTCTATTATCTATCTTCTTGTATATGTAGATGATATTGTTATTACAGGGAGCAATTCATGTCATGTTCAAGATGTTATCTGTCAACTGGACAAGCTTTTCTCACTCAAGGATCTTGGCAAACTCACACACTTCTTGGGTATTGAAGTTCAACATACTTCAGATGGTTCTTTGTTCCTCTCTCAATCGAAATATATCCGAGATCTTCTTCTAAAAACAAAGATGAGTCATGCCAACTCTTTACCGACACCCATGACATCGGGGCTCAAACTCTCTTCCAAGGATGGTGACCCTATTGCAGATGTCACACTTTACCGTAGCACAGTGGGTGCTCTTCAATATTTGTCAAGCACACGACCGGACATCGCATTCAGTGTTAACAAGGTTTGCCAATTCATGCACACTCCTCTCCACACTCATTGGAAAGCTGTAAAACGCATCCTTCGCTATCTAAGTGGTACAATGCAGTTTGGCATCAAAATCGGTCCATCATCAAGATTCTGCCTATATGGGTTCTGTGATGCTGATTGGGGAAGTGACCCTGATGACCGTCGCTCAACATCGGGTTTCTGTTGGTTTTTGGGTCATACACCAATCTCTTGGAGTTCAAAGAAGCAAGCTGTGGTATCTCGTTCAAGTACAGAAGCAGAATATCGGAGTCTTGCAAATGCAACGTCGGAACTGTTGTGGATTCAGTCATTGCTCAGGGAACTACGCATTTGTATTTCGAATATACCATTGTTATGGTGTGACAATCTAAGCACTATAGCCTTAAGTGCTAATCCAGTTCTTCACTCACGCACTAAACATCTTGAGTTGGATCTCCATTTCGTTCGAGAAAAAGTATTATCTAAACAGCTACATGTACAGCATGTCCCTGGGTGTGATCAAGTTGCTGATGTTCTTACCAAACCTTTATCCAACATGTCATTCAGTCGTCTTCGATCCAAGCTTAGTGTGGTGTCTCATCCCCGCTAAGCTTGCGGGGGGAAAGTCAAGTATCAACCTCCTATGGTGTCATGCATTTCATAAAGGAATAAATGCACAGACTCATGCAACGATGTAGCAGAGTTAGTGGGCAATTATCAATTAGTTCAAAAGGAATATTTTCAGTTGTAACAGATTAATATTTTCAGTTGTAACAGATTTATCTTGTAATCATTTCTTTGGCTGTATCAGATTATAAATAGATTGGTAGGCCATTGTAAACCTTAAGGAAGATAAAGTTACAGAAATGGAAAACGAGAGTTTCTCTCAAGAATATGTAAACTTTACATAATTCTATCTAGCACCACGACCATCCAAGCCGTGCGAAAGAACGGCAGTTACCAAAATCAAGAAGCAAAATCTAAGGGACGACCAATATCTCCACACAGGAGGGAGAACAATGAAGTAGAGAGAAACCCATCAGTAAAATCTCCTCTAATTTAAGTTTTTAACTAAATGAACAAATTTAAATAATTTAATACCATATAATTTTTTTTTATAAAAGTTAATTTTTGTTTTTGTTTTTGTTTTCAACGTTAAAATATCAGAATAAATAATTTGTTTTTAAAAAAAGAAAATTTGCCATAATAAAACTAGTATCGATCGGAGAACATGATGCATTTCAGCATTTAAGAACATTCTATGGTGCGTTTTGATTGATATATTTGAAACCATAGATTTCAAAATTCAGATAATTGATTTCAAATTCATTTTTTTATTTTGATGAATTTATATTCTGTGTATTTCAAATCTATCTTTTCACTAATTTATGTAAATGTAATGGTTAAGTGTGATTGATTTAAAATACACTTAAGATAGGTTTCTTGTTCAAATCCAAGTTCAAATCGTTTCAGTAAATCAGATTCGTTCATTCAAATGAAATGCATCCATCCAAATACAAAATAAAAAATATATTTAGGTATTCAGTTGCAAACAGTTAGGTATTACTTACAATGCAAAGCCCACGACCTTAACTCGAAAATGCGCAGACGCTTCTTCCCCGACAATCGTTTTCTTCATTCCAGCTTATGTATCACCTGAAAAAAAAACCATAAATCCATAGATTTCATCTAATAAAGGTGATTGGAAATTTTCAATATTCTTGTTGATCGTAATTTAGGGGTAGCGAGGGTAAGCGGAATGATGATATTTCTTCGCTTCAGACCGTGGATTACTTGTGTATTGTTATTCTTCAGCTCGATTACTCTCTGCTGTTTTCCAGGTTAAACCTTTGCTCCATTCACTTATGCGTGAAGAAATATTATGTGGTATTTTCCGTTTGTAAGATTGATTGATTTGATGGATTTGCACACAGAATAACAGAGTATTGATAGGTTTATAAGGTATTCCATTGATTTCTATATCGACTGTGTTAACCATTTTCATACAACAAAAGAGGATACTAAAAGTATAGCAAAGGAGACTTACATGATTTACGAGATCTAGATTTGAATAATACTTAATAAACAATTACTAGGCTTTCTTTGTTCTTCTTGTTGGGTTCACTCTCTAGGCATTATTTTACCTCCTCTTGTTTTTACTTCCAACTAACAAGGTAAAGTAAAACAAAAGCCTGAAGAAAAACCCTAAAGCCACAGTAATCCACAAACAACTCCATTTATCTAAGTCAGTAACCCCAGTCTGCTTCAATATATCTTCACCTGTAGTCAAGCATGTTGATCCTGTAATATTCATTCCCAATGTTTTGCTCATGGACTTAAGCAGCTTAAGTTTCATTTTATCCGGAACAACCTTCATTGGTGAGCTATCAAACACCTGAATTCCCCTCACAAAGCATTTGGAAGGATCATGAAATTCATTCTGCAACACTCCCTGGTAAGGATATTTGACCAGAGAAGCGTAATGAAACCAAATCCAGTACGGCGGAATTCGATCACGGGAGATGAAGAAGCCGCTGAAAAGAAGGAAATAGGCTAAAATGGCTACCACTATTGTGTAAGCCATCATGACATTGAAGATTATGCCGGAAAGAAAGGTGACGAATGAGCTTCCAGCCCAGAATGAGGCGAACATGAATGTGAAGAAGAATAGGAAGCCAGAGGTTCCACCATCAAGTCCCACGGCCCAGTATGTCGTGGCAGAGAAGGTAAGTGAGAGGATTAATAGAGAAGGAATGGATATTATCGCGTGGGAGACGACATATGAGGAACGACGATAAGCATTATAAGCTGTTTCTCTCATGAAAATGTATCTTTGGAGGAGGAATATTGGTATGGCTTCTGCGCAGGTATAGAATGTTGTTGACATGGCGAAAGAGAAGAAGCCTATTCTTTCTTGAATCCCTTTAGGTGTATTGTCAAGTTTCCAGAACATGGTGGCAAGTATGATTCCTGTAACAAGAACTGCCCCAAAGCGAACCACGAATAGCTCCGGCGCCCTTCTGGAATTTGTGATTGATCTCTTGGCTATGACTAAAATTTCAGTCCAGAAGGAATTAGCAAACATTGGGAATGAGGATGTTTGGTTTGAGTCCTTATTTGTTGCTCCCGAAACAAGTTTTCCCATTGAAATACTTGCGCTTATCGCGTCTTTGAGCGACAATTTGGGCCCATTTGAGCGGATATTTGGAGGATCTCTTTTGTTTTGCCATGACTTGTTGAACTCCACCAGATTCTTGGTTCCTCCGGGTGTCCCCTCGAGCTCTCGAATGTAATCGAGTGCAAATTCTGTTTTGTCATCATTTGCAGGAATTGGGTTCCCAAATTCTGCAAAGAATCGAGGAATACTCGCAGGTGAGCCACTAAATACAGTTTGGCCACGAGACAGAACGATCAAACGGTCTAAAAGGCTCAAGATTCTGTAACTCGGCTGATGAATGGACATGATCACGATACTTCCACTTCGTGCTATTCTCTGCAATACTTTCACCACCATGTAGGCGCTGGTAGAGTCGAGTCCTGATGTAGGCTCATCAAGAAATAGCAAAATAGGGTCTTGAATTATGTCGGTACCAATGGAAACACGACGTCTCTCGCCTCCAGAAACTCCCCTGTGGCCTTCATCTCCGATTATAGTCTTGGCAGCACTACGCAGGCCTAGTTGATCAATCAGGACTTGAACTCGGGCTCGTTTGCGAGACCTGGGCATGGTTCTTGGCAACCTGAATTCTGCCGAAAACATGAGAGTTTCTTCTACTGTCAACATTGGAAACAACAGGTCATCTTGCATGACATAAGCTGATATTACTTTGAGAAGTTTCGACTCCAAAACATCACCATTCAGAGATATGGTCCCTTTGAGGCTCTCTCGAGATATACGGTTAGCTAATGCATCGATCAATGTTGATTTCCCTGACCCGCTGGCTCCAAGAACGGCCAAGATTTCACCTTCCCTGGCTTCACCGGAGATACCATTCAGCAAAACTTTTGTCCTGGATTTGTTTGCAGCCATGATCCCTGATGGTGATTCATGAACATTCGAATCACTCTGGCTGCTAAAACAAGTAGGAAGGATTTTTCTACGAACTCTTACACTGTATGTAAGGTTGTAAAATGAAAGAGTAAAGGGAATTAATGTAGGCTGGGAAACTTGGCCATGGAGCTCAAGAACTTGATGATATTCATCATTTGTGGAGTCGCCAACGTGTTGCAAAAGCTCGCCTAATGTGCATGAAGCACTGCGTTTAGGTTTTCGACTGAATTCTTGGAGCTCCATGGCATGTCTGGGGCCTAAAAATGGAATGTCACTTGCCATGGGAAACTTGTCACATTCAATTGGAAACATGATTTCTCAAATGATGTCTTAGTTCTTTTAGTGATCGAACTGAGCTTGGGCAAGTGTAAACATCAATTATGTTTCAAGAAAAAGGGTCAAAGAAATTGAGAATTTTCTCGTCATTTTGGTCTCTGAAAATTTTGGAGCAAATTTTCACATTTTGTAGAGCTATTTCGTGTGGTTTTTTTTAAAGTTGAGAGTAGGAGAATTTGGCATATGATTAGGTGAGGAGTTATGCTAACTTTCATGGGTTAGTTGTAGGATAATAGCCAATTTAAAAATTGTGAATGTTGCTGAATCCGAAGTCTTTAAAGGGGATGAACAACCAGACGTCACCAATCTATTTACCAAGTCTACCATTTGAAGTTTCTTGAGAAAATTATATCAATTTGAAGTTACTTCACCTTTAATGGTTTCTTCCTTAATAATAATTATAGATCTTAAATTAAATGTGATTGACAAAAGCATACATTTCTATAAGTGACAAAGGGAGGTGTTCTAGTTTTCTTGTAGAATGAAACTGGTTGGTTTATGCCGCTCAACCAGCAACAAGACATCAAATTAAATATTCTTTTTTTGGCAAATGACCAATAATTAATTGGATCGGAGTTTTGGATAAGGACCATAAATGAAGCAACTGTATTTAAATATGAATTTTTCTCTCTTAAAATGTATTAAATCGTGTGTTATTTTATTGATGTCCATGAATCCACTGGCTAAAGAGAATTTTTGTTACATGTGCAATCGATATTGCTGGGTGTTTGTAAGCAAAAACATTGATGGTTTGCTATTAAAATAAAAAAATAAGCTTAATAAACTTCAAATTAAAATAGCTCATGACCTGTTTATCTGCTTCTGTTTTTACCCCCTTAAAGTAATAGCAGAAACAATTAAATAAAACACTTAAAATATATTTTCTTTATCTGAAAAGCAGATAATCAGTTTTAAAAAGCAATCACAAATATCCTTTATGTACCGAAAACGAAGTGGTTGCTTAACTTAACCACACCCTTATTTGTTACTTTCCTACCCTTCATACCTACCTTTTATCCAATATTAGCACTCAAATATGCATTTCGTATTTGTATAAAAGTGAATAATTTTCACAGGACAGTATGTCATGTTATTCTACACATGTACTTTTTGGGTTACTTTGATGGAGCTGAGATAGTGTCATCGAACATATCAACCATTAAGGATACTACTACTGGGGATGACATCAAAAGCATTTATACATCACATAAAGTATATACATAAAGTATATGCAACTTCCCAGATTCGACGATAATTAACAAATACTGTTTTTTGTTTCGGTCTGAGATTTATTTCACTACTTTACATGCCACTGAAACTATTACGGTATATAATTATAGAAAAATCTTGTATATTGCTAGAAATATATTTGTTCTGTACACAACATTCAATATTCCCCACTACTATTCTCCACTGCTATATGTGTCAGCTCATTCAATATCAGAACAAGTGTGGAATGATCGGTTGTGGAATTCAGAACAAGCGAGAAAATTAATCTGTAGAACTGATCAGGTGAGCAGATGAGTTGGCTGATCTCTTGAACTGGTCAGGTAATGAAGTCTGTCTGGTGAACTAGAGTGGGTGAAGAACAGATCTGGTGAAGTGATCTGATACTGAAGAGGTCAACTGATATGATCTTTACTAATGAGACATGACTGATGAACTTGGTCTAATAAGAATCACTTGTGTCTAGTAGGAAGGAAGACTGGTGGGTTGAAGGATGATCGATTGAGCCGATGGATATCTGCTCGACCGATGGTCAGCTCGAAGTTTAAGAAGAAACTAAAGAAGATATACAATAACTGATTGGATGTTCGGAAGTTAGGAAGTTGAGCTTCTAACTGGCAAGTGGTTATCAGTAACTGTTTAACCAACTAACTGCTGCACAAGAGGCTGGGAATCAGATTACTCCATAAATAGAGAGGTGGGGCAGCCATCACAAATAGAGGTTACAAGGGAATACACTGAAATCAGAGAGATACACATAGAAATCTTTTTTGAGAGATTGGAGCAATACAAGAGATGTAATACTGAGAGAGAAACATAGTGAATTTAGATAGATTTATTGGCAGCCATACGAGTGAACCTGTGGGTGAATTCAAAGTTCCTGGTGTTGTATTGTATTGTATCATAAATACTTGTTCATCAATAATATAATCATCCCGTGGAAGTAGGTAGTTTTGGCAGAACCATGTAAATCGAGTCTTGTTATTTTTTGTTGGTTTATTTCGATTTAGAATTGCTTATTAATTGCTTGATTCTTGATGTGCTTATTCCAACTGTTTTGTCATCATTAATTGGATTAAAGGATCAAGAATTATTCATAACATATATATATTTATTTATTTCTGAGCTCATCTTTTTTTTTTCTATGATGGAGAATCACAATCACTATATTTTAGGTGTGCTTTAAACCATCAAGTTAGCACGATAGTTTGCGAACTATGACAACGTGAGCTCATCTTTCATGGACTAAAAAACTTGCAATGGGCAGGAATGATACATCCCTGTCTTGATTTTGGAAATGTTAACACATAGTACAACCTCCGCTGGTTCCAACCGATGCAATTTGGCCACGTCATACAGAAAAAGGCTCCGAAGATACACTTTTTTTAGTCTGTCAGATGACATGTGACTTTATCTGGTCTGGTGTAGGGTAACAAATTAGGGATCCTTTATTTGTTTTGTTGTCAATAGAAATATCATATTGACTCAGCATATTTTCTTATTATAAGTTTCCTATTAAGATATAAGTTCATATCACTGCACCGTGGGGCGATGATTGACTCGGGAAATTTATTCTTTTTCCTTTAATACTTTTTGTTATACGGCTTTGAAGTAATCAAGTAATTGGTTAGTGTGATAATTATAATAATGATAATAAATTGTTTATAAAGAAAATGTCTCTTTGGAGATGAAAACGTTTGTTTCAAAATTCTGTGAGGAGGACAGCAAGATTTACTGATTATCAAGAATACATATAATAAGAAAACTGTAATAAGCATTTAAACATTTAATTTTGCAAATGGATATTACTTTCTCATTGACTTGTTTTGTCTTATTTCGTCACAATTTATTTAATACAATTCGAAATATGAATTTATGAACTAAATCAATACGAGTAGTCTACTAGTTTATATATATTTTTATTTAAAAATTATTATATTTAGATTCATACAAATATTTCCCTCATAAACGGTAATGCACCATGGACTACACGTACTCACAGTTAATATTGTTTTGCAAAAAATGAAATGAAAACGTAATCATGCAAACAAAGTATTCGATCTTGGGATGAATAAGTTTCCATTTTACAATGTTTTGACAGCAATGTTACTGTCAAGCTAAAAAAAACACCACAAAAGAGGCTATGAAGACGCCTATGTCCTGACCAATTCAACGACTAATTCAATGAGAAATTAATTATTTCCATTAAATGACATTTAAATACCAGGTTTTGAAGAATGGGCCACTGTTTTTCACAAAAATAAAAAGAAAAAATTATATATTGGTGTTGTTTTCAAAAAGTTAATTCAAATAAATCTTGGTAAAAAATAATATTTACACGTAGGAGAGAATTATATTCACATAATATCACTTTTTAAAGAGTTGGTTTGCAAATGTCTTTTAGTTCCTAAAATACCCGTAAGTTATAAAAAAACTCTAAACTTAAAATATCCAATTTTCCGGCGATTCTCATGTCATTATTTTCTTCATCATCTTGTCGCCTCATCTCGTCGTTCCGACCTAAAAATTATTTGCTAAAATGTATGCACATGAAATACGTTTGAATCGGTATTTAAATTGTTCGTAGCATTTGAAATCTTTTTGAATCGAAGAAGACATCGGATTACTCTGCACATATAATTTTCAGATCTGATCTGCATATTCCATCGTGTGTGTATACTGTGTGTGTATGTGATTATAAATTTGAATACTGATACTTTATTTTAGATAGCGAATGTTCGTTGGTGTGTTTTTTTTTTTAAAAAAAATATATCATGGCTTTGACTGATACATATGGATGAAGAAGTAAGGTATGCATTGGTGTCCGGGCTTGTTTGCTAATTTCCAAAATTTACAGCCTCGCAACAAAGATATTGTAACGAAGAAGATGACCCAGAGAAAAAGTAATTGGTGCACGAAAATTATAAACAGTAACTGGTGCACGAAAATATGACCTTGATGCACGAAAATCATAAAAAGTAACTGATGCATGAAAATGATAAAAAAAGTAATTGGTGCACGAAAATATAACCTTGGTGCACGAAAATTATAAAAATAACTGGTGCACGAAAATGATAAAAAGTAACTGGTGCACAAAAATTATAAAAAGTAATTGGTGCACGAAAAATAACCTTAGTGCACGAAAATATAACACTAATACACGAAAATACAACACTGGTGCACGAACTTTGTGTTAATTAACTGATGCATAAAATTTGCAAAAAACAAACTGGTGCACGAAATATAATAATTGGTGCACGAAATTAAATGGTCTGTGCATCACTTACTTAATTTTATGGTTCGTGCATCACCCACTTGCGATTATGGTTCATGCATCACATATTTTTTCTATGTTTCGTGCATTTATTACTGATTTTCAATTTTCGTGCATCGGTAGCTGATTTTAATTTTCGTGCATCAGTTACTGATTTTCATTTTTCGTGCATCAGTTACTGATTTTCAATCTTTCGTGCAATAGTTACTGTTAATAATTTTCATGCACCAATTATTTTTTATAATTTTCGTGCGCTAGTTATTTTTTTATAATTTTCGTGTACCAATTAATTTTTCTCTGGGTCATATTCTTCGTTGCAAGTTGCATACTGTAAATTATGAAAATGAGCAAAGAAGCACGGACACAAATGCATAATAACTAAAAACCCTCAAAACGCAACAAACAATATATATATATATATATATATATATATATATATATATATATATATATATAGATACTCTTACACACACACACAAATACACTCATACACATACCAGAATTGAAAAAAAATATGAAACGAAGTGATGAAACGAAAAATCGAAGAGATGAAGAGAAAAACCAACTATAAGAAACCGTAACTGGCGAGAGAGATTTACGAGGAGATTTGAATCGCAATGGTGAAAGAAAGAGATCGAACGAAGTGCTGAAAGTAAGATATTGAAATTTTTTGAGATTGCCGTCTTTTCTTATTAATGACACTTTTGTCATTTTAACCTAAAGTTGACTTAAATGATTGTAAGTTTTTTCTTATACTAGGATGAATAAAGTTTACCTTTGGGTACTGGCTTGAACTTTCCAAAAAAACAAAAAAAAAATGGGCCACAGAATTTGAAGTTAATTAAATTGAACTTGCATTTAGATGTTAAACACAACCATAGGATGATTTCCGACATAAATGAGTGTAATGATATTACTGGAGCATGTTCATATTATTTCATAAAAATTATTCTGACAGTAACATAAACTCTATAGCAATAACATTTTTATAACGATAAATCTACCTATATTGCCTAATTCTTGGTGCCCTATGTTCGCAATATTTATCGATATCAAAAGATTATTTATTTATTAGAGAAAAGTATATTTCCTGAATACGAAATAAATTGACATTTCCTTTGGACAGTTGTCAAAGCTTTTCTTCCGACTGTATCCACCCATCTCTCTTTTAAAGGATACTCTGCCCATGCTCCTCCATAACCCTTCACTAAGTTTTCCACCCCATTATCATCTCCCCAAAAACACACACACACAAAATATTCGAAATGGCCAAGGATCTTGCTCAAGATGAAGATTACATAGACATGGAACTCAATTGTTTGCCGCATTGCTCCGCAAACTCATCTCCACACAACAGAGAATTCGAGTTCCAAATGTCTGCATCTTGCTGTGAGAACGAAACCTCCATTTTTCCAGCTGATGAGCTCTTCTACAAAGGCAAGCTCCTTCCTCTCCACCTCCCTCCACGGTTGCAGATGGTCCAAAACCTCCTCCACACCGCCGCAGTCGCCGGTGAAGAGTTTGAAGAAGAAGACTTCTACTACACAATCCCATTCTTGTCTGCTTGCTCCACAGCACCTTGTACAAACTCAAACACCCCTCTAGATTCTTGCAACATTTCTCCATCGGAATCTTGCAGGGTGAGCTGTGAACTGAACCCTGATGATTATTTCTTTGAATGGTCTGCTGAATTAAGCGGTTTCATTAGTGATAATCACTCGAGAAAAAACTCATGGTCCAAGAAATTTAAGCTGATTAAGAATTATTCCGTTCTTGGGCAGAAGCTTAAAGCTTCGAGAACTTATTTGAAGTCTTTGTTCACTAAATCTGCTTTCTCCGATGATCAATCTTGTGCTAAAGAAGCTGATAATCTGTCAAAAGTTGAAGAGATTTCAAATGAGTACATCAAAATTTCCAAGAAGAAGTCATTTGGAGGACAGAATGCAAAAGCCTCATATTCAACAATAGCTAATATAATCAAAAACTTTGATAAGGAAGGGACTAGTGAGGATCATGTGCATAGGAAATCGTTTTCCGGGGCAATTAAAAGGCGCAAGTCTCCGGCCAAGTGTTTGTCTTTATCTTCTTCGAATTCTTCTTACTCTGATTCATCTTCATCGTCACTGAATGCAAATAGTTTTCATGAGTTACGTTTGTTTGGGAGGAGGAGCAGTGTCACTGAAATTGAGTCTTCAATTGAGGCAGCCATTGAACATTGCAAAACGTCCCAGAAAATCATGGATTCAAGAAACCTATCAAGGGATTCTGGGATTTGTCCATTATCTGCTTCAAGAATATGCAGCTTTTAATCTATCTGTTCAATTATTTTTCTGAATAATTTCAGAATCTATGTAAGTATAATGGTTGTGTTCAATCGTTTCCTGATTATCGCAATGCCAAATATGTTTTTCAGTTGTTCTACAAAATCAAAGATATAAAAATGCTGATAAAATAAAATATCATACCCAAATTACGTCAAAGTTGCATTTCGATTTGATGTGACGATAAAAATGAGCAGAAATCACAAATACAGTTGTAAAATTTTCTTTAATTCTAAAAGTAAAGCTGAAAACCAAACTCCCACTTGTTAGATACGTACATATGCACACATGTGATGCGTCCATTTATTCGTATTCATTGATTCAAATTAGTTAAAATGACCAAACATCCCTTTCTTTCGCTTTTTTTTTTTAGTACTATTAGAACTAGGGGGCCGGCAGACTCGGACCCGAGTCCTCACACCCACACTGGCAAGTGATGTCAGATGGGCCAGAGATCATTGCGACTAAACATCCCATTTCTACTCGATGAACAAATTACTAAGGGAACCTTTTTTTTTTTTTAACAATACACAGTTCTTTATATTCCCAACAATTTTCCATTTTATTCTAAAAATTATCACAGATCAATTTAATTTTGAAAGGGCCAGATACACTTAACCTTAAATAACGCATTAAAGAAATTAAATATCCTTCAAAGATAAAGCTTTAGTACATGATGTAGTGCAAACCTGAACCCACTTTTAGACATAACCTAAAAAATGAGGCAAAAGCGTTGGAAAAGTATTCAACGCTTTTAAGATATGAAGAAACGTCAGAAACTCTTTAAAAAATATACGACCTTCACACACTCCCATGATTACAACTCCTTAAGTGGGGTTCAACCTTTCTGCTATCCATGGATGCTGTAAATTTTTCTATATATTTTCAGACCAAAGTTTAGAGAGCAAATCATCAAATAGAGGGATTCCAAACTTTCATTGACTAATCTTATCTTAACTTGGATTCGATACAATCAGGTTCTTGCATGGGTATCTTTCCTAGATGATAGAATCTTCCTATGGGTTATGGTGTGCTCCAATTTCATGTAATTTTCCAAGTTAATTTTCGAAAATTTAGATTTTTAGCCTATCTCTGTTGATGTGAACCGTTATTTTACGTATTTGGTAGAATGATGTGTTAACGAAAAATAAAGATGAACACACCAAGATTTTTACGTGGAAAACCCTCAAATTGAGAGAAAAATCACGTGACCTAGTCCAGTATAAATTTCACTATCACACTTTGTTGATTACAGGACTTTTGAGACACAACTTACAATCGTCAAATGACTCTATAAGAATATCCTAGAAAAATAATGAGATTACCGAACAGAAGTGAATATGCTCTCTTCGGAGTCTTTTTGCCCAGAAAAATCCAACCCTTTACAATGAGACCATCAACGGGTATTTATAGGGCTGTTCCCGGTGATTAATTCGCGGGAGATCCGAAACACAATGTCATCTGATCGTGGCTTGACTGGGGCCAAACATGTCCGAGAAATTCACGTCCCATTACTGCACGTTTATTCACGTCGGTTGATTTGTTGGTTATCCCCGGGTCTTTCGCTAGTCTTTGACCATCAAACCGATGAGGGTTTAGCAGCTGCTCGGTAAAACCCTGCACGGTGCTATCTGTTCGGTGTCCTCTGTTCGGTAAATGACTTGTTCGGTTCTTTGAGAGATTTTACCCGAGAAAGCTAAAATATCATATGACCATCTGGCCAACCTTAAATGTTTTTGAAACTTGACTCCGGCATATTTCCATCAGAATATATATTTTGAATTTTTTAATACAATTTTTAAAATAATATAATTAGATTCCAAAAGTATTAATTCGATCTGGTCCTTTGCTTAGTGGGGTCCGCCCTTCATAGTTTCAAAAGACCACGTTCTATTTGCATTA
The DNA here is from genome assembly GCA_907163345.1 of Haberlea rhodopensis. Taxonomy (NCBI): domain Eukaryota; kingdom Viridiplantae; phylum Streptophyta; class Magnoliopsida; order Lamiales; family Gesneriaceae; genus Haberlea; species Haberlea rhodopensis. The sequence continues at coordinate 27,121,133 of CAJQUN010000004.1, read as the reverse complement.
ATTTAAGTTGCTATAATTATTTCATGCATACCAACAATTATGCAATATCCTCAATTATTTCCAGATTTTGGGTATGCATTTAAATCCTGTCTGAATACTGAACCTGAATATCTGATAATGGCTGCCAAAAAAGTCTGAATGATTGAAACTAAACAACCCTGTTTCTGTAATTTATTATCTGCTGAAATCTTCTTTTCTTTTCTTTTCTTTTTTGAAACAAAAATTTTCTTATTTTTAATATTTAGTACAAAAATATCAATCAATTCTACTCCGGCAGAAATTTGAAAAAAATGTTTTCTTTATATCGGTTCACTGGTCAGTGTATTTGCACAACGACGAAAAACAAAATAGAGAATTATTAAATGAAAAAAAAATTCAATTTTCAATTTTTAATTTTTATAATTAAATAGTATTCATTCTAGACTTTTATTGACTCTGAATGACTTATATATACTTTACAAGTCTAGTGATATACAAGATAGATTTTTGTAAGTTGTGTGGTATCAAACTTGACTTTCTAAAACTTTATAAAAATCTATACGTATCCAAAAGTTCAATAAATTTCCAATGAGTCTTATAAAATAATTTAGTACAAACCTTGAAGACATATATACAACTATAAAAAGTAGAAAATCATCTCTCATTCACTCTGAAGATTAGGACAGAGTTTTAATTAAAAAGTCTCTCACACTCTCCCTCTCCCTCCCCCTCATAGCAGGAGCTACAATAGGAGGAGGGCTTAACTCATGAGGTCGACGGGGATGGGAAGGGAGGTCGGTGCATGCTGAATCTGACAAATAGTCTTCTCTTTTGCATGTTCTCGAGATGCTCTGTAGAGTGTAGAGGAGGAGATAACGCATATGAGAAGATGCTAAATTAAAAAGTCATTAATGTTTCACTCTTTTAATACAAAAAATCCTAGTTAAATGTATGTCATATGTACCATATTATATTGTTAAATAAATAGTTAACATAATAACTATTTAATCAAAAAAACAAACATAAACTTTTATTTGTTTGCACATTTCATATAACATAATGTTTTATAGAGTGTAAAGTCTAAATGGGAAAAAAGTTAATTACAGAATCAGTTGATTCAAATGTTATATCTATGAATGTCTAAATATTATAATAAAATTCCACAGAATTCTATGAAAAAGTCTACTAAAGTCTATAAAAATCCTTTTATAACTTATAAAAGCCAACAGAAACCTAACTGTTTCATAAAAGTCCATCATTTAAAATAAATCATTAAATTTCTAGAATGAATAACTTTATCCCAAAGAGACGACATAGTCTTTCCAAGTTTCATACTGATTTGTGATTAAATATCTTCCTCTGCGAGCGGGGAATGACCGAGTAACGGGTGAGTGAGAGTGGGAGCGGAGCCAAATTCAGGTGGGGTGAAATTTTTTTTAAATAAATATTTCATCGTAAAACAAAAAATTTTTATAAAAAAAAATCACCCACTATAATAAATGCAAAAATTAAAAATAAAAGTAAATTGGGGGTGTGGCCTACACCACTGACTGAGAAAGCATTCTCTTCCTCTCATTCAAAAAAGATTAAAATTCAACGTATAACTATGTTTACACACAATGTGTTGTGTACTTTCTTTCAAGAAGGGATGAATGCATATCGTCTAAAAAATGGAGGATACGAAAGGAACAATGATTTAGCTAGCTAATGTTGTTTTTGTCAGTTGGAGTGATCCATTTCGTTGGGTTCGAAGCTTGATCCACACCCGGTTCAATGCATTTGCCAATTGCATGAAATTCATTCAAAAGTTAAGCATATAGGAGCATTGACCGACACTGGATAATCAATATCTACTCATTCACTTTAACATTCACATCCAGAGTACGTTTGGACCCCATCATGATATCTCTCACAACCCAACACCGCCATTTCTACACTCTACCAGTTGAAAAATCCAACAATAAATCTAGTATCGAGGTGAATTTTTTATATACATGATTATATATGTTTGTATCAAAAATTTGATTTTCTCAGATCGTTAAGCCCATTTATAAACCTTCTAGATCTTGAAATCTCATTGGTATTCGATAGATTACTATAATAGTAAAATATCTTTTTAATACACATTTATCATTGGAGTCATGAGTGATTCTCCAAAAAGGAAGAGATGTGTTACGAGAACTGGATATAATTGTTTATTGTAGTGTGTTCGACGTATCTGATTCATTCTGTTTAGGAGACGGAGACCATATATTTATAACACGTCTCGTGTCTATCAGATAGAGTTCAATTCTAACACCACATGTTATATGATAGAGTTTGATTCAAATACTTATCTAGAGCTTGAGTCTTTTCAAATATAAATGCATCTTGAGTCACGGCCACAAGCCCGACCCATGCTCCCTACACGATTAAATAACTTATCTTCAACATCTTACAATCTGTTGTGAAATCGTGCAACAATTATGTGTAGATTATATGAAGAAAAAAAAAGCAGAACAACAACTCAAGATTTATGTTCTTCGACAATGTATTTACGTCCATTGGAGCAAGTAGATGCTGTATTTTATTGATGAATGATGATCAAATATGGTTACACAAGAGTCTCTTATATAATATCCACCCTATGAAGAAAACAAACACTGGGACAATAGGTTGGGATGCCTCCCATCTAGCACCTGGAGACATTAATTAAGTCCAAGCAATGCTTGAACTTGTCGGTGGTAAAAAGCTTTCTCAACATATCCGCTGCATTCTCAGAAGTGTGAACTTTCTCAAGTAAAAGTTCACCAGAAGATACTTATTCTCTGATACTGTGAAACCTCACATCTATGTGCTTGGTTCTCGCATGATACACTTGATTCTTTGCCAAATAAATGACATTCTGACTGTCACAATGTAACTGAACTCCACCTTGCTGCATACCCAGCTCTTTGACCAAACCTGTAAGCCACAACTTCTTTTGCAGTCTCATTCATTGCCATATACTCCGACTCAATTATAAATAATGCAACTAGTGACTGAATCATAGACATCCAGCATATAGGTCCACCCACAAGCGTGAACACATAGCCTTCGGCATCTGCCTATTTTCAGTACATGAGCCATATACTTCAACACAATCAAACAAAACCCTATCTTCCAATTCATTCCGTATCATATGTTAATCGATGTGCAGTATCACCTTCTTTTCAGCATGTATCGGCCATCAGTAAGTTTGAAAAATGAGTTACCACTTGAGATCTTTTACAGGAAAGTGAAATAGTCAATATACAAACAAAATAACATAATTCTTGAAGAGATGTACCGTCACTATAATCAAGATGATTTCAGAATATTTCACAGGTCACGGATTTGAGTAAGTCGATGCTACATCAATAAATCACCAGGACTAATTTGCAAAATGTAGTTCCCCAGAAAAGTTATTACACAGACCCGATTCAATAGGACAAAAAGTATCATATATCTCCACATTAAAGATATCTAAGTTCAATTTTTTGTGACAGGTCTCAATTCTTGGGTATTCTTGATCCAAAATAGTCAGTTCCAAGAAACTCTTTCAGGTTTATATATAACAAATACATTGGCTTAGGCGCTTTCTTTTCATATATAAGCGTACCTTCTATAAGTCGAGTCTTGGATCTAAGTATTGAAAACAACTATTGTCAGCAAATTTGTTTGCCATCTATATTACCTTAAACTTTCATTTGTGTCGAATTTGTCACATACGCACATCAAAATCATCAATGTTCGGACACAATTATGTATTGTATCTGAGTGTCACAAAGAATTAGTTCCACTCTCGAATACTTTTCCTTCTTCCTCACTCGCCTTATCCTTCTTGATTTCAACACATAGTAAGTCATAGAACAAGTGTTTAAAACTTGTAGGCTATTACATTTTGTAAAATATTAAGCAAAATACATAGTAAGTCATAGAACTTCGGACGCACGGCTTTATAATGAATCAATATGTATATGTTTGGATCAATGTATAATCGTAAATCAAGTGCATTAATTTAATTTTTTTTATTAATATTTTCAAAAACTGCTTCTTTGACTACATTTAATCATGCCAATTTTGTCACGCCCCGAAACCGGGATCGATAACACCGGCGTTGATTCCAAACATTAATTCAAAATCAACAAGCCTCGTGTACAGATCTATGATAAAAACCAGTCTATTTATTCCATATAGAATAATAATCGTCTTTACAATTGATATTACAAAATACAATTGTCTTGGATTAAATCAAATATGCGGAAGCGTAAATAAAACTAATAAATTCTTGAAGGTTCTTCGTGGATCATCATCTCCAAAATTGTTCTTGTAATTCTTCATTGATCTCTACTTTTCGTCCTTGTCTGGGAGGGAGGTAAGGGGTGAGTATTTGGGAAAATACTCAGCAAGTAGGGGCCGATTGAACATAGTAAAAACACATATATTTTCATAGCAGAAATCATTTTAAACAATTCTTTATCAAATCCATAGATCTTGGCACATAAACACATATCTCCACATATTCACATATCGACTTATTGGATTCAAGAGGTGGCTCCCGTGGTATAGCACTTTGCTCTTAAGGATCAAGAGGTGGCTCCCATGCATGTGGCACGCCCACATCATGTAGCACTTTGCCCCGCCGAATCAAGTGGTGTCTCATACACACGTAGCACGTTGCTCCGCAAGGTCCTTCATTCATGATCATGTCACATACTTGTTTAGACTTAAAAAATACTTTTCATAGGGTTGTTCAATCGAGATTTAAAACATACATATAGTTTTGAAAACGAAATGAAGTTGTAGCAAAAACCCACTTACCGTCGTTGGATAATTGAAGCATGTTGAGATGAGATCCGGTTTGAGAAATGATGAAAAGTCCATTCCTTTCTTCCTTGAAAGTTTCGAAATGTATGTGTGTGGTGTGAGAGGATTTTCGAAAAGAGCCCATAGGTGGAATATAGTTTTCTTTCTTATAGAGTAGAGTTGGATAATCATCCCTTAACTTTGGCCAAAGAAATCCCTTAAATTGAGTCAAGTCAAGAAAGTCATGAATGCATGATATTATGATAATTGGATGCTAATGGTATGGCAATTAAGTGGGAATATAATTAGGAGTAATGTGATTCAATGTAGGAGGATTTTAATTTGGATCCCTAAACTTTGGCCATATGATTGAATAAGATAATTGAATGGTAATGCCATGATTTGATCATGCAATTAAGTGGATACCAAGATTTGGGCATGGCACTTGAATGAGTCAAATAAATGAGGCAAAATGAATAAAGGATTTTGAGCATGTAATGAATGTGGTCAACCATTGGTAATGTATGTGAATAAATTTACCAATTCCACAACTTTGGTCTTTTAATGACATAGTTTGAGCAAGGTATTGATTGGGTCACCAATTGGCTAAATGAATGGCAAAAGAATTGGGTCATCACATGTTGGTCATCTAATGACATGATTTAAGCAAACCATTAATGTTATTATATTTGATTGAATGGAATTGTATGGTTGGTTAAGCACTTAAATGTCATTGAATGACTAATGACAAGATTTGGCAATGCCATTGAATGGCTAATACGATTTGGGGCAAGGCAAATTTTCGGGTTCTCACATCCATCCCTCCTTATTGGAAGTTTCGTCCTCGAAACTTGAGTCGGCTCGATCTTGATAAGACATTTATATTTCTCTCGCATCTTTTCTTCCGGTTCCCAAGTGACCTCTTTCTACATATGGTTTGATCTTTGGACTTGTCGTATGGAATGGTCTTTCATCTCAGTACTTGATCCTTTGAGTCCACGTTCCAGATTGGAATTTCTTCATACTTCATAGGTTCACTCATGTTTACAACTACAGGTTCTACTTCGAGTACATGGTTCGGATTGGCAATGAATCTCCTCAGTTGTGGTACGTGAAATATATTGTGAATTTAGGATAGGCTCGGAGTGAGTGTTATTTTGATTCTGTTGGACCATCAATGTTAAAAGTAACTCGCTTAGGTAAAGGTTTGCTCCAAATTTCAAGTTTGCTCCAAATTTCTTATTGAAGTCTGAGGCTCAAACACGTAGCATATCCTCGAGGGTTTGAGTTGTCCCTTCAGTCTTGCCATCGATTTGTGGTATATGGTACTAAAAGTCACAAGAGTACTTATCGGTCATTGAAAGTTCTCTCAAAGTCGCGACACAGATTGTGGGTCTCTGTTAGAAGCTGACGAGACTGGCTTCCTACATTCGTTGGTTTAATGTTTCGTCTGAGCTCTTACCTAGTCGAACCAAGAACCAATCTACAAGTATTTATTCTAATGAACTTCCGTCATGTACTCTAAAGAGATTATCTTAGCTTTAAGAAAGCGAATGAGAAGAGTTTCTAGTTGAATGAGTTTTCTTTGTCAAAATGATCAATGATAGGATAAAAGTCTCTTATAAAGGTTGTTCAATACAATCCAAAAATTTCTTAAGGGGATGCAAAGTGAATGATCAACTTTTTGTGAGTTGAGACGATCAAAACAATTGTTGAATACTACAAGAATTTGCAAGGATGACAAACATTATTTTAGGATACAATCTTATGAAAGAGATGAAATGAAAATTCCAAGAAGGTTGAAATAAAGAAAATATATGTACTTTTGTGCATCAACTCAAAATAAGTTTTGCAAGATGATAGTCGAAAAATATTTGTTTGATATGAAGAAGATCAAGGCCATATCAAACTCAAGCGATCATGGGGTCTCAAAAATGAATTAATAACAATTGATGTATCGCACTGTAATGAAGAACGATAACCACATCAATCAAAGAATAATTGGGTAATTATGAAACAACAATTTACTATGAAGGTCAGAAGTACTAAAAATCATTGAATGATTGTTTCACAAGTAAGGTATGTTTCAAACGAATCCCGACTATTTAAAGTAGATGTGTAAGAATAATTCCAAGATGGATCAATAGTTGGATAAGTATTTGTACAAATGAGGCTATCAACGAAAGAAATTTGAAGGTACAATGAATAGATTGAACAATTCTTCAATGAAATAGTACGGTCTTATATATGTTTGCCAAATGAAATATAAGTTCGAGGGGGGTATCATTAGCAAATTTGAGGGAAGACAAATGGTTTCATTGATCGAAATGAATTTTATCGAATTTCGAAATGTAGGAAATTGATCTTTAATACCCTAAAAGTTTGAGGGACTAATCTATTATATCTTATTTCAACCAAATGATCATAACAACTTGAACCCAAAGCGTCACAACTTATACTCAAATTATGAGATGTATCTTAAATTATGTCTCCCAAAATTATAACATGACTTACTTAGGCTCTAAGGATCTCAATAAGAATAAGGAGGACATGTCGTTGACTATGCAAGTTAGCCCGAGTTTTCACTTGAAATGAAGTTTCTTGGAATTGGGTGAAAAATTTCAAAACAATCTCCATGATGAATCTAACAAAATATGAATTTGAATTTATTGAGTGGTTTGAGAACAAAAATTCTCGAAGTTAGCCCAAGAATTAAAATTCAAGGAATTGGGCGTAATATATTGGAAACAATTGGATTGAATTCATCATGAATGACAAAGAGGGATATAGCGTTTCAAAATAATAGTAGCAAGGGTTTAAAGTTGTTGTGTAGGAGCGTAATCGATAAATAACACAATTCAAAATCGCTCGGAGAATAAATTAAAATTTATTAATTAAACTGAGAGGTTCACAAAGAAATCCTAAACAAAAATTTATCACTAAAATACCCAAGATATATTCATTATCATCCTTATGACCTTGCATACTAAAAATTTTAGTATATTGTTTCTCCGTCTCCTAAATCCCCTTAACATCTTCCAGTACCATATGATCTTCCTCTTCCATTATGAAATTGATCATAGATTGCTTGTAGGTGACTTCTTGTGCCAATTCATTCTTCTCATTCACGAGGGCTTGAATTTGAGTCCACATGTTCTCCCGATGCTCATTGAACTCCTACTCGAAGTGTTCCAACTGTTGTCACTTATTAATGTGGACTTTCATAAGTGTTTTGTTGTCCTCGATTGCTTTTGTAAGTCGCTCTTCGGCACGATGATGGTGGTAGGTCATCATTTGGGCCTGGTAACGGAAGTGATTTATTAACTCCAACTACTCGGTCTTGTCTCGCATCTCTTTGTCTTGGAATATTTTAAATTTGGTTATATCATGTTCCGTCATTTGGATCGAACTGCTTTGAGCGTGAGTCATCGTAGCCTATGTCGTATTGAAGAGTATGCTAAGGTGGAGGTGAAATCGAAGGATGAGATTTCGTGGGTTAGAGTTCTTCGAGGAAAAAAATTAAATCCTCAATTGGTTACCTTTCAGTTGCTGAATTTTGAAATTGATAAGGGGCTATTGATATACATGTTACAAAGATTCATAACCCATATTTAATTTTAAAAATGGCACTCGAAATTGGGAGAAATTGAAGCCCGAAATTTTCGCAAATTAGGGTTCTTGGACGAGAATCTCGAACCGAAATTGAGCATTTTCCTTGTTTGTGATTTCGATTGGATAGAGGGCTTTTGTTCGACATGATATAAGGATCATAAACCTAGAATTAATTTGAAATTGATGTTCGGATTGTTGAAGAGATCGTTTGTCAAAATTTTCGCCATTTAGGGTTTATAGGGCGTGAATTGCGGTTCTAATTTGGCAACCTTCTGTCATTTTGGAGAGAGATCCGATAGAGGGCTTTTGTTAGGAATTAAATTACGGTCAAACACTCGAAATTAATTTGAAATTGATGTTCGGATTGATGGAGAATTTGTTGGTCGAAATATTCGTCATTTAGGGTTCTAAGGGGCGTGAATTGTGGTTCCAAATTGTCGTCCCTTCCTTGTCTGTAATCTGACGAAATCATAGGGCTTTTACTACTGGCATGATTTTGAGCAAGATCCCGAAATTAATTGGATTTTTGTATTCGGATTGATGGAAAACGAATTTGGGATTTATTCAAAATTTTAGGGTTCTTGGCATGAAATGCAATCTGAAATTGTTGACTGAAACTCAAAATTAGTTTAGGGCTTTTGTTCTACAAGTAATTTTGTTCACGGTGATGGGTCGCATGTCCAATTACATGGCCGAAGGAGGCGATTTCGGGAAGTAGAGGTTTTCGAACGATTTTTGGGTTAGGTCGCGAATTGATCGGGAAAACGACGTCCATTGGAGCTGATACTTTGGATGTGAGGTCGTCCCATAGAGGCGCTCCCGGTAGTTGGTCGGTCGTCCTTTATCCGGCGGCGGCGTGGCGGCGGCGTGATAACCATAGATTTAGGGTTTCGAATTTTGAAACTTGTATTTTCGATTTTCGATTTAATTTTTTTGTTTTTGAATTTCAGATTATTAATTCATGATTCCCAACTTGTTTTCGATTCACTCAGTTGGTCTATTAGATCCGTGATTTATAATTAGTTTGATTTATATCAACCAAAAATCTTTTCACAGCGGGATCATGGAACCTGGTTTCGCTCTGATACCACTAAAATGTCACACCCCGAAACCGGGATCGATAACACCCGGCGTTGATTCCAAACATTAATTCAAAATCAACAAGCCTCGTGTACAGATCTATGATAAAAACCAGTCTATTTATTCCATATAGAATAATAATCGTCTTTACAATTGATATTACAAAATACAATTGTCTTGGATTAAATCAAATATGCGGAAGCGTAAATAAAACTAATAAATTCTTGAAGGTTCTTCGTGGATCATCATCTCCAAAATTGTTCTTGTAATTCTTCATCGATCTCTACGTTTCGTCCTTGTCTGGGAGGGAGGTAAGGGGTGAGTATTTGGGAAAATACTCAGCAAGTAGGGGCCGATTGAACATAGTAAAAACACATATATTTTCATAGCAGAAATCATTTTAAACAATTCTTTATCAAATCCATAGATCTTGGCACATAAACACATATCTCCACATATTCACATATCGACTTATTGGATTCAAGAGGTGTCTCCCGTGGTATAGCACTTTGCTCTTAAGGATCAAGAGGTGGCTCCCATGCATGTGGCACGCCCACATCATGTAGCACTTTGCCCCGCCGAATCAAGTGGTGTCTCATACACACGTAGCACGTTGCTCCGCAAGGTCCTTCATTCATGATCATGTCACATACTTGTTTAGACTTAAAAAATACTTTTCATAGGGTTGTTCAATCGAGATTTAAAACATACATATAGTTTTGAAAACGAAATGAAGTTGTAGCAAAAACCCACTTACCGTCGTTGGATAATTGAAGCATGTTGAGATGAGATCCGGTTTGAGAAATGATGAAAAGTCCATTCCTTTCTTCCTTGAAAGTTTCGAAATGTATGTGTGTGGTGTGAGAGGATTTTCGAAAAGAGCCCATAGGTGGAATATAGTTTTCTTTCTTATAGAGTAGAGTTGGATAATCATCCCTTAACTTTGGCCAAAGAAATCCCTTAAATTGAGTCAAGTCAAGAAAGTCATGAATGCATGATATTATGATAATTGGATGCTAATGGTATGGCAATTAAGTGGGAATATAATTAGGAGTAATGTGATTCAATATAGGAGGATTTTAATTTGGATCCCTAAACTTTGGCCATATGATTGAATAAGATAATTGAATGGTAATGCCATGATTTGATCATGCAATTAAGTGGATACCAAGATTTGGGCATGGCACTTGAATGAGTCAAATAAATGAGGCAAAATGAATAAAGGATTTTGAGCATGTAATGAATGTGGTCAACCATTGGTAATGTATGTGAATAAATTTACCAATTCCACAACTTTGGTCTTTTAATGACGTTTGAGCAAGGTATTGATTGGGTCACCAATTGGCTAAATGAATGGCAAAAGAATTGGGTCATCACATGTTGGTCATCTAATGACATGATTTAAGCAAACCATTAATGTTATTATATTTGATTGAATGGAATTGTATGGTTGGTTAAGCACTTAAATGTCATTGAATGACTAATGACAAGATTTGGCAATGCCATTGAATGGCTAATACGATTTGGGGCAAGGCAAATTTTCGGGTTCTCACAAATTTTATTTTATTTTATTAAATATCTATTTATATATTTATTAATATGCATACATTTTTATTTTTAAGTAATTAAAATAATTAACATACCTACATTATATTGATTAAATAGTATAGTAAAGTAAATAGTTTGCATAAATAAATTATAAAATTGAAAGGCGCGGCTGTTCGTCCTCTTGAAAACCCTAACAATCTTTCAGATCTGATTTCAGAACGTGCAACATCATTAATAAATTGTGCATCATCATGTTAAATAATCGTGCACCATGTTAAAAAATTGTGCACCCATTTGACAAAAATTGTGCACCCTCATCACAAAAAAATCGTGCACCCAATTGCAAAATTGCGTAGCAAATGTTAAAAAATCGTGCATCATAATGTTTAAATTCGTGCACCACTATGTTAAATAATCGTGCACCATGTTAAAATCATGTTTATGCACGATTAGGTTAAAGATGCACGATTGAATTGAATTGGAGATGCACGATTGAATTTGTTGTTTTATGCACGATTAGTAGTGTTTGTTGTGCATGATTATTTTAGTTTGTTGTGCAATGATTAGTTTATGTACTAATGTATGAGGGATTTCAGTTAAGATGCACAATTGAAATGAAGATGCACGATTGAATTTGTTGGTTTATGCACGATTAGTAATGTTTGAAGATTCACGATTGAATTTGTTGGTTTATGCACAGTTAAAATTGTTGGTTTATGCACGATTATGTTAGTTTGTTTGCACGATTAGTTTATGTACTAATGTATGCGGGGTTTGAGTTAAGATGAACGATTGAATTGAAGATGCACGATTGAATTTGTTGGTTTATGTACGATTAGTAGTGTTTGTTGTGCAAGATTATTTTTGTTGGTTGTGCGCAAATAGTTTATGCACGATTTTTATTCATTGGTGCACAATTTTTTATACATTTGTGCACGATTTTTTGTACACTGTTGTACGATCTTTTACATATTGGTGCACTTAATTTTATTGTAGTACCACTATTCACGAATAGTTCAAAATCTAAAATTATTCTGAAAACCCCAAAGATTATCAAAACCCAAACCATATGCATAAAAATTCATCTGTTTTATTGGTGCCGCCAACCCCATCAAAGTCATAATCATAATCAAAATCAAACATGCAAATGTCCAACTCAGAAGGATTTGCAAGCCACGGATTTTTCGTGCATATGATTTCACACGGATGGACAGATGATTCACGCAGATGGATTGGAGAATTTAGGAAGATGATTCACACATATGGTACACCACCAACTCCACAGAAAATTTTAGGATTTATGTGAAGATTTCCCTAGTGCAAGATCCGGTGGCTGCGGCGGTCGGCAGTAATTGGTGGTGGTGGGAGGGATGAGTTTAAGAATGTGGTGGAGGTATATGCTCTTGGAGATAGGTGAGAGGGTATTTTAGTAAGAAGAAAATACCTGATATATTACAAGTTTTAAAGATGGACCTATGTGAATAAAAGTTTCAAAATAGATACTGTTAAGAAAAGTTTTTTTCCCTGGATTTAGTTGAATTATTATTTTGTTATTGGTAGCTTTTTACAATTTCCTCAAATAAAAATACCAATATACACATTTTTGTAAAAAAATAAATCAAATGAAAACGACTTTAAATATTTAGAAATAAATTAAAATTATTTTTCAAATGATCAAAATTAATAAAAAGATTTTACGTCATCTGTCCGATTTGGGAATATGTCGCCATCTTGAACAATTGTGGGTAGAACTAAGGCCCCGTCACCTTTAGATATCCTTAGGTCGCTGATTCGAATCCTGTAGTGGGATATTTAATCTTGGAGTCTTTTGTGTATTCACATAAACACATGTTTTGGGTCTCAACTCTCAAGTCCAAGAACAAAAGCCAGGCCCTATTAAAAGAAAACTTAAAACGACCACAGTGGGAGTCGAACCCACGACCTTCTGATCCGAAGTCAGACGCGCTAATCCACTGCGCTATGCGGTCTTTTGGAGATCTTGTTAAATATTTGTCTTTTATCACCTAATTATAAGACCGATCTCAAATTCAAGCCTTATAGAATCCTCAATACCAATTGCATTACAGAAATGGGTCAATTAACATGCATCGGATTTTTTTTCCCCCAATACAGCCCATCTGTACAATTGGCTAATTACAAATTCAAATACTCGGTCACAAAGCAACGGATATCACATAGGGTAAAAAGACAAAAAGCTTGGCTGTCAGTTGTGCAAATTCACACTATAATAATTATAAGGGTAAAAAGCGGACAACCCATAATATTTACACCATTTATCACTTTACCCATAACATTTCTAAATATGCACTTAACCCCCTGAAAAATTTTAAGTAGTGCACTCAACCCCCTAAAAAATATTCGGGAACAATTTTCACTAATTTTCTGGCTGCAAATTCCCTCACGTGCATCGCACATGACATGGTCGAGGGTATGCATGTCTTTTCATGTATTTTCTTCAGAAATTTTACTAGTATACCCATCAGAAAATACATGAAATGTAATTTTATGAGCATACAACGGTCGAGGAATTTTACTCATAAACTTCCTACACAAAATACATGAAAAGATATATATACTCTCGATCATGGCATGTGAGACGCATGCGAATGAATTTGCAGCCAGAATATTCGGGAAAAGTGTTCACGAATATTTTTAGGGGGTTAAGTGCACTATTTAAAATTGTTCAGGTGGTTAAGTACACATTTTGAAAGGTTAGGAGGTAAAGTGCTAAAGTTGTTAAATGTTTGGGGTTGTCCGCTTTTTACCCTAATTATAAATAGGGGAGTGATATTTCTTCATTACAAGATCAACTATCTAACATACATTTTGTAAAGAAACTTGAAATCTGCAGATAATCCTTTCAGCCACAAAACTAAAGAGGGTGTATTGGATCTAGATTTTTAATGACTTTTGTAGAGTTTAAAAGTCTAGAGGTATTCAATATAAACTTTTATATACTCTATAAAAAGTTTACTGGTATTCAATCTAGATTTTTATATACTCTATATAAGTTTACTGGGATTCAAAAATAGACTTTCATAGAGTTTTTAAAAGTCATGTGGTATTCAAACACGATTTTTAAAAACTATATAGAAGTTTAGATGTATCCAAATGTCAATAGGCTTTTAATGACTCTTGTGGAATTCTTTTAGATACAAACATTGAAGCTATATGTACAACTCTAAAAAGTAAACATTTCTCCTCAATTCATCCTAGAGATTTGGATGGGCTTTTAATTGAAAAATACTCTGGTATCAGTATAAACTATTTCTTTTACGCCAGTAACTGCAAATTTATTAGCTTTTACACTTTGGCTTATGCTTTCCCATAATCTTCTTATCAGAATTTTTCGAACAACACAACAATTTTTTATTTTAATTAAATCAAGACAAATCAAATAATTTTTTTTAATATTCGGAAACATATAATCAGAATTCAATTAAAACCAAAGTATCAATCAATCAAAATCTGAACTTTCACTGATAAAAAAGATAAAGATTTAATTTATCAGCATAGCTTCAATTTCTCTCTTCTTGAGAATTTTCACGATTTTTATGTCGATGAAGCTTATAACTTACACCAAAAGAGTACTTAAGTGTAAAATGTTTATGAACATATTTAAAAAATGAACGTTATATATTTATTTCACAAAAAAATGCTGAAAATATAAATTTCTTAGTATTCTGATTATTATTTATCTACCACTGATAAAAACATTATTATATGTTCTTACAAAAATATTAGTTATCCAATTGATTTAATTTTTAATTTGAAAAACTCATTTATATTATTAGATAATAAATTATTTAAGTTGAAGAGGTTATTCATGTTCAATGGCTAGTCAAAAAATTCAATAAAAAATCTTCAAAAGGCTCCTCCTTCATTCCCATGTACAACACAAGCAGAGATTGTATTGGTTTGTGCTGGATTATACAATTTTTAAACAAGGAGTGTCGTTCTGATGAGTTTTTAGTTGAATTAGTTAATGAAGCTTCATCATCTTCATCAGAAAAAGTTTATGAAGATGACGACTTTGATTCATTCTTTGTTACTCATGAACAACAATGAGCGAACACTAATGCATGAGGGATAATACAATAACTCGAATGTGGAGTGTTATTGACAATAATGTTAATGATGAATTTTAGATATTTTGTCATGAAAGATTACTTAAAATGTATCAAATTTTCTCAGTATTTTGATATTTATTTATCTAATATTGATATAAGTATTACGTATTTTTTTAAAAATTATTGGTTTATTACTTATACATCTTGAACTGACTTGTTGAATTTTGATTCTATAAATTAAATTGTGGTTTATTCATCATTTTACATGAATCAAGCTGATGTAGTTTTAAAAAGTAAAATTTATTTACATTAAAAGATAAAAAATATTTAATTGAAAAAAATATTCATGTTCAATTGATAGTTCAAAAAATTCAATTATGAGTTACAAAATCTACAGAATTCAATGAAAATCTAAAAATATCTAAAATCTTGTAATTGAATTCTATGAAAAAGTTTAGAAGAGTTTATGAAAATCTTTTTATAACTATATGGAATACTATAAAAGTCAATAGAAATCTATCTTCACAAAAGTCAATCATTTAAAAAAAAAGTCATTAAAAGTCTATAAAAGTCTAGAACGAAGTCTATGAAAAAAATTTTATAAATCTGTAGAATTCTATAAAAGTCAATAAAAATCTATCAACTCCACAAAAATCTATCATTTAAAAAAAAATCAATAAAAATCTAGATTAAATACACCCCTTTCGATTACTACTACTCACGGCATCATACCAATATACCATCCAAAGTCCTACTTAACTAAAGTCAAATTAAAAAAATAAGGCCATAAAAGTGACTAGCATCAGTAGAAAATAAACATAACCTCACTGCACCACAACCTATAAATCAAGAACACCTTCGCAAGAAACTGCCGTACCGCTACAAGAAGCCAAAGCCTTAGTCCCTCAACTCTTTGTAATAGCTCCCTCATTCTCCATCTTTTGAGTGAAAATCTTGGTGGTGATCACGTTATCATCGAAATAACTAGCATAATGGTGCCCTTTTGGAACCAATCTTCTGTACTTTTCGAAATTCTTCTCCGCCTCATCGCTGTTTCGCAAATGTGTAAAAATTATGCCTTGACACAAGTATGGCCTGAAATCCTTCGGCTCCTCCTCCACTAACTCCTGGTAAACCTTCATTGCATTGTCATATCTGTTAGCATAAATGCCCAGCAAGCCAACGTTGGCCCGTTGGGCTTTATGAACCATAGCCCAATTTGCTTAACTCATAACCACTATAAATATAACATTGATTCTATGGTTAAAAGATAATTCCATTCAATACACAAACTCTCATAGAAATGCCAACATCAAACTAGCACTGATGTTGGCTTGTAGATCTGGTCAGGTTGATTGGACTTGAGGGACTACCGCTATCAGATTCACGTCGGTGAACGGTAATCTCTTTTCGTGTATTTATATTTGTTATTTGCATGTTCTAATATATGAATCAGGCGCGATCGACCGTCCCCGGGTCAGATCTGTTTATTGTATTATTTCCGCTGCGTTTGGATCTGGCTCCGGGGTACGGAAACCCAACAGTGGTATCAGAGCCAGGTTGCGTTTTGATTTATGTATTTGATAATTAATTTTTATTAGATTGTTTCCCAACAACTAATCGCTTTTGAGTTTCAGAAATTTTGGAATCCGGAAAATTATAGAATATAGATTAAAAAGGTTTTAATCATGTTGATCCAAACCAGCCATGCACGGTGCTGTTTTCCCGTTTTCGATTGTACCTTGTGGAGGGACGGCGGTGAGCGGCAAGCCTTGAGCGGCAGCACATGCGGCGGAGAATCGTTCTCCGCCACCGTGCATAGCCTGCGAAGGCCTGCGCTACTCCGATTCATGGCTGTCTGCTGCGCGCGCTCGTCATCCCTGCGAAAATCGTTCGAACGATTTGAGCAACTCTCAGCGCGTGATTCCGAGCGGCGGCGGCGCAATATTATTCAGAAACCCTAATTTAATTTTGGTAAATGTCGGACACTAGGCGGCGGCTGCAAACCCTAAGCCAAGAACCCTAATTTCATATGTTTGGGGAAGATGAACAGTGTTCCGATTTTTTTTTTTAAAAAAAAAAAATTATTTTTTTGTAAATCCGAAATTAAGGTTAATTTTTGGGGTTGAAATTGCATTTTTAATTTTGGATCCAAATTGTTTGGAGTCCATAATTATTTTGGGTCATTTTAGATGTTTTATCCGGATATTATTTTTGAAATAATAAATCATAATACTTAATTTATTAAAAATGTGATTTTTAATTTATTAAGTGTAAAATTGAGATTTTACCAAATAGTTGAAAATTTAATTAATTGTAAATTAAATGAAAATGTTTCATTTAGTTTGTTAATTTTATTTTAGACTGATATTATGATTTATAGGTAAAATTGTGATTTTACCAAGTAGTTGAAAATTTAATTAATTGGAAATTGAACGAAAGTGTTTCATTCAATTTGTTAATTTTATTTTCGATTAGTATTATGATTAAAAGGTAAAATATGGATTTTACCAATTAATTGAAAAGTTAATTAATTAGAAATTAAGTGAAAATGTTTCATTTAATTTATTAATTTTATTTTTGATAATAAGATGATTAAAAGGTAAAATAGAGATTTTACCATATTGAAATTTAATTAATTAGAAATTAAATAAAAATAGTTTTATTTAATTTGTTAATTTTATTTTCAATTAATGATGCGATTAGTGGGAAACGATAGAATAAATTAATTATTGTGCCCTAATTACATGTGATGTAATTAGTCCAATTACATATGATGTAATTTGTTAGTTTAATGTTTAATTACATATGTTGTGATTGCATGATGGATTATTACGGGCCTTGACCAATGTGTTTAGGTGAATGTTTAGGTTTTTAATGTTTCATTATAATTGTGATTTTGGTTATCAGGCCTGCGAGCCTGCTCTCTCTATTTTCTGATGTATCCCACCCCGGATTTGTATCCCTATTCTCTTGTTTGCACGATTTAAATGTAAAATCTTTAGAATTAGTGGGAGATCGAGATTGAAGACGGAGCACCAAGATCAAGACTTGTATGATGGAAACAAAATGTAATAGGATTGCATTGCATACCTGCATCACCTTAGACAGACTTGTGATCCACGTATGGCTCACGTGGATCAATTAGGAAAAGGCCGTAATCGTCCATATTTATTTTTATTATGCATGTGATGTATGATAAATGTTTGTTTGTATGTTTTATTAGTACATATGACTGCATGAATAAAACATAGTTGCATGAATCCGGCAAACAAACAAACAAACAAGCAATTGATGAGATTTTAAAATAAATTAAATCCCTCTTTTGAATATGATTCAAAACTTTTAATATCAAACTGAAAAGGGGAGCTCAAAAGGGTTTGTTGCTTCCTGTCTTCCATCAACAGTTAAGCCATGTGACGCTACTTGTGTCATATTGCCTTACTCACCCACGTGGGGGGCATCTGGCATGGGAAAGCTGTGCGTTTAACTGCCACTTAATTAAGGGTGTGGTTATGTTAACCTTCTAGATTACTCACCCACGTGGGGTCTTTTGGGCGTGACATTTCCATCTGTGGGATGGGTTAGTTTGACGTGAGAAGGCATAATTGTCCTGCCCACGTAGGGTTATGCCAATCGCGAGACAAATATCTTGGGGGTTGCATATGATGCAATTGTGATCTACCTTTAGTATCATGAAGCCGGTGGGCCCACGTACGGGGTTTTCATGAGCTAGTTGGACTCCAAGCCCACCAAGAAAATGTGATTTTCCGTTCATTTGTCATGAGGGTGATGAATTCGAAAAATTTAGTGGGAGCATTCAATAACTAAAGTCCATAGTTTTTGAATTAATTAATAATCAGACGGTTTGCATGTATTTTCTGTTTATTCTCAGTATTGTGATTGCCGTGAATCCGATTGCATCAATTCCCGATACAAACAAAGTAACCGCACCAAATTATTCTGATTGACTATTAATTTTAAAATAGTGCTTGCTTCTAAAAGGTGGCTATACACCCTTGGTGGGAGCCTCCTGTTGAAGTGTCTCCCGGTTCGTCTCATGAAGAGATTGCCACACTTGAGAAGTGATGGGACGATAATCTCTCGGCTAGGTGCTATATGATAGCATCAATGTCACCAATGAGTTTCAACACAGATATGAGAAACTCGTTCACATTACTGATATTTTCCAACACCTACAAATGTTGTTTGGTGAACGGACACGATTACTGAGACTCGTGACTTCAAAAGAGCTATTTTCATTTCACATGCAAGATGGGGCTTCGGTCTATGAGCATGGTGTAAGAAAAATATCTCTTCTTGATAAATTGGAAAATCTGAATGTGATAATACCTCATAAACTGGCTGTAGATTTGATCTTATAGTAAAAATGTTGGAAACTCATGAGTCCTTGATTCAAAAGAAGAAACGTGTTCTTCTTGTCGAATCTTCTACCAATGGTATTTCAAGGATAAAGAAGAGGAAGGGAAATGGTTCCCAACCTAAAAAGACGAAAAAGGATATAGTAGCAACTATGAATGGAGAGGCATCTATGTTTTCACTGCTGGTCACTGGCGCAAAATTATAAGGAATACCTAGACTAGAAGCGTTCTAGAAAGGGTATGTTTTATATTAAAATTAAATGTTTCTATTGGTTCTACTTCTTTGGTATATGCTGCCAGTTGTGCTCGCTTTTTTGCAAAGAGTTGCATGTGATGTGAAGAAGTAGAGAGCCCTAGGAAGGTGAAACCTACCTGAGGCTAAGCATTGTAGCAAGAGTTGTTGCAAAGGCTATTTGAAACATTTATTTAATATAAAATCTTGAACTTGTTAGGAACTGGTTTGAGCAATTATTCATTTGTTCTAGATTTAATCATGAACATTGTTCCTATTTTGATAGATAATGATATTCTTTTAAATATGCGAATGTGATTTGCAGTATTTTTAAGAATGCATGTTTTATTGAATCTGGTGAACTTATGAATGATTAGTATGATTATATTCAAAGAATATAAAAAGAATGATAACTTAAATCCAACATATATTTAGCATATGCTGAATGTCCAATGAATTTGATTCATATGGACGTATGTGGAGCACTAAATGTTAGTGCAAGATGATGTTGAGTTATCTTAAAGAGAATGTGATTCTCTCTGAGTAACTCTCTAAAGGTACATATTTGTTGAATATAATTCATACCAATGCAGTGACCAAAACACCATATACGATATGGACTGAAAAATAATCAAAATTTTTATTTTGAGATTGTTCTGCTTATGTGAAGCAGCCAGTGGGAGATGAGTTGGATAGTTGATCCATCTTATGTTATTTTGTGGAAATTATATTATCAATTGCAGGCAAAGAGTTTGTTTCGCAAGTGCAATCTTTCTAGAGAAAATGTTTCTATTAGAAAGGATGACAAAATAATATAACTTGAAAGGGTTCAAGAACCACAAACCACTAGAAAAGTGAAAACAGTGAAATTAATTTAGTCAATCACAACCTTTGATTTACACACACCAAGGAGATTTGAAAATGTTTCAAGAGCTCCTGATAGAATGAATCTACTCCTTGAAAGTAGTCAAGAAATAGACCATGGATATGATCCTTGGACTTTCAAGAAGGCGATGTCAGATATTGATTTGGGACATTGGCAAGATGCCATGAAATCTGAAATGGACTCCATGTACTCCAATAAGGTATGGGCCTTAGTAGATCATCTTTAGGAATTGTTCCCATTGGCTGCATGGATTTACAAGTGAAAGCTTGGAGTGGATGGGAAGGTAGTGACCTTCAAAGCTTGACTGGTGAGAAACAGTTATTCTCATAAGCAAAGAGTTGTTTATGAGAAAATTTTCATCGGTTATGATGCTATAGTCTATTTAAATTTTATTAGTTATATCTTTATATTATGAATATGAGATATGAGTAATGGATGTGAACACAACATTTCTCAGTGGTGGCATTGAGGTAGAAATGTAGCACCCAAACGTGTTTACAACTTCTTGGAGTGAGAAAAATATTTTCAAACTCCAAAGGTCCATTTATGGGCCTAAGAAGGCATCCCGAAGTTTGAACCTCCGGTTGATAACATCATCAAAGTGTTTGGTTTTGTTAAAAATCCGGAAGTGACATGTGTGTGCAAAAGGGTTAGTGGGAGCATGTTACATTTGTGATGCTTTAAGTTGATTATATCATACTCATTATGAATGGTATTGGATTAATCAATTAAAGCACGATCATCTACTAATTTCTCCATGTAAGATTGGGGGAAGCGTCATACGTGTTTAGCGTAAGGATCTATAGGGATAGACCTAAAGGATGCTTGAGATATCTCAATCTACGTACATAAACACTGTGCTAAAAGGGTTTAGCATAGAATAGTCGAAAAACGAGTTACTTCATAATATGTCATAGTATTCATCTCTCAAGTCAATATGTTTTAAGATTGATGAGGAGAGAGAAAAGATGACATTGGTACCTTATATTTCTACTTTATAGCATAATGTATGTTATGTTATGTACTTGGCCTGATGTATGTTCTTAGTGTAATGAGCAAACATCAGACAGATCCCGGTGAAGATAACTGGAAAATTGTGAAAATAATCCTCAAGTGCTTATGAAGAACTTAGGGTACGTTCATGATTTTTGGATCTGTAAGTGGAGAAATAAAAGTTGAAGTCTAAGCTGATGCTGTTTTTTCAGTCGGATGTAGATGATACCATATCGATGTTCGGATTTGTATTTAAACTCAATGATGGTGATGTCTCTTGGAAACGTTCCAAGCAAGACATCACTTTGGATTCCACCACTGAAGCTGAATACATTGCAGCATACGATGCAGCAAAGAGACAGTTTGGATAAGAAATTTCATCCAAGAGTTGGGTGTAATTTCTAGTGCGATTGACACAGTCCCTGGTACTGTGACAACATTTGAGCTATTATGAATAGTCAAGATCTCATCAGTATCCAAACATATATTGAGAAAATATCATCTAATGAGATAGATGGTAGACGCGACATTAAATATAGCGAATCCACTGACAAAGCCTTTACAACGATTGGTGTCTGTCAGACATCTTGGGAAGATGGTCTTAAGACACATGAGTAGTTGGCTTTGGGAAAGTGAAAGATATTGTTGTCATACATGATTAAGTAAATCAATAGTTGATTGATTGTATCTGTAATCTTATTATGACAAATCTTTGTTTGAATATTAATATATATGGCACTTCTTCATCTGTTTACCCATGCATCTTGATGTATTGCTGAAGTCCTTGAAGTTGCTATAGTCCATAGAATGTGGTTACGCATATGATGGTGACCATGAAATACATTCTCGACTGCGATTTCTAAATGTTCCTGGTCGATGAGCCTTCGAGAATGGGATATCGATATATGCTCGCTGGAGACTGGTATTCATGATGTGTCTAGTGTAGTGCGCCGCGTTTCATCGGCGTTGGCTTGGAGAAGTCAGCACACATGAATAGGTGCTCATTAGGAATGAGTTCACTGAACGACCCTACTCGGAATTCTATAAGTGGTTACCACTTGTCGAGTATAGAATTTCTAGTCATAGTTGTGCACCATTACTCCTCATGACCCGAGGTATCATTGAGGTCTTGACAGATAGCTGTGTACTTTGATTTAATGACTGGTCACATGCGGGTCATAAAGTTGTTATTTTGGGTATTCAGTGATGCTGTCAGAGGCCTATGATTGTCGTTGGGGATTCACCACTGGTCTTGATGAACCAGGATGTCCTATGTGTTTTTCTATATATGATTCGAGGAATCTCTGGCCAGAGTGGGTAGTGCTTGTGAAAAAAGAGTTTTTCATATACGCACACAAATGAATCATATAACGTGAAACAAATACATAGTTATTGAAATCATAAAGGGTCTCGATCAACCAATGCTCTTGATTCAATCGGGACATATTGAGTGAAAGGAATGTACTGCACGCTAACTATGGCTGACAGGTTCTCGTACGCTGCTAGTCATTTGTATCTAGGTCTTCGTGAAGCGCAGATGCTAGGCACTACCCACGAGCGGTAGGTTGTTGCTGAAATTATATTTCAGTCATTGTCTATTAAAGTAGTTTAATTGACAATGATGCATTCAGGGTAAGCCCAAAGAAGTTGTTTAACTTCTAAAATCATAAAGGTTGTGATCCTACTGCTATGATACACTTGAGCCTCGCTGGGTCACAATCAACCGGCCGCCGATCTATCGATGAGAATTGAGACTTAAATGTTAAGTGCTCAAATTGAGTGATTTTGAAGAGATGAATTTAATTTTTGAATGCTCCTCAATTTAGTGGAGTTTCTATATTTGAAAATGTTTCATTTAT
Organism: Haberlea rhodopensis; assembly: GCA_907163345.1. Classification (NCBI taxonomy): domain Eukaryota; kingdom Viridiplantae; phylum Streptophyta; class Magnoliopsida; order Lamiales; family Gesneriaceae; genus Haberlea; species Haberlea rhodopensis. The sequence goes on along the minus strand of CAJQUN010000004.1, from coordinate 27,097,665 downwards.
AGAAAGTTCTAAAATTAAGTCGTTTGATATATTTATGTCTCATAATTATGTACATGGATAGTACATCAAGTTGTTCAATTAGATTGAGTCACTTGGATTATGAGTTTGTAGTTTTGTGTTGGCTTTTGGGCAAGTGGGAGATTGTTAGCATAAATGCCCAGCAAGCCAACGTTGGCCCGTTGGGCTTTATGAACCATAGCCCAATTTGCTTAACTCATAACCACTATAAATATAACATTGATTCTATGGTTAAAAGATAATTCCATTCAATACACAAACTCTCATAGAAATGCCAACATCAAACTAGCACTGATGTTGGCTTGTAGATCTGGTCAGGTTGATTGGACTCGAGGGACTACCGCTATCAGATTCACGTCGGTGAACGGTAATCTCTTTTCGTGCATTTATATTTGTTATTTGCATGTTCTAATATATGAATCAGGCGCGATCGACCGTCCCCGGGTCAGATCTGTTTATTGTATTATTTCCGCTGCGTTTGGATCTGGCGCCGGGGTACGGAAACCCAACAATATCGCCATTCAAGCACCCGAATCTGCGCGACCAACATCTTAAAACCCCTCACGTCACTCATTCTATTCTCCTTTTCGCACACCTTTATTGCCTCCTCAACTCTCTTGTTAATATCCTCCAAGTACTGGCCCGAATCCTCCCGTGATGCTACGGTAACCAGCCCGTGATAAGCTTCCACACGAAAAGGGTCCTTCTTCAACACCTCGGTGAGTCCATTTTTCGCCAATTCAGTATCCCCACTATAAGCATACATATGGGATTTCAACATAGGCAACTCCATATCCTCAGGCCCCAGTTCTATTAACTTTTAGAGAATCCCAATAGATTCTGGTATCTTTTAGGAGACCATATTTTCCTCGAGAAATTTCTCCCTTTCTTCATCAACAACCACATCTTTTTCGGAGGACTCAATAGCGAACTGGGGCAAAACAAAAGTCGTAGATTCAGGTTTCAATGCGAAATAAAACTGGGAAAAGAAGAGAGCGCCGGCAGCGACAGTGGCGATGAGGGTGGCTTTAAGTGGGGATACAACTGAAAAAAGTGGAAATGTAGGAGTGTGTTTTTGGGGGTTAATTTCAGGGTTTGAGGGTTGAAAAGAGGCTTTAATAGCGGAATGAGCTAAGCGGGGAAGCGGTGGGAGGGAGGTTCTGAAGGAGAAAGATGAACGGATAGGATTGACGGCGTGAATGAGGGGATGGTGACCGCTGGTAGCATTTGAAGCTGTGAGATTAAGACCGGAGATGGCCATAGGTTAGCAAAGGTTTGAAACCTGTAACCGAAAATAGGCGAGCATTCCGGGTACTCCTCAATTGCCGCCAAGTTCAAAACAAAGTCGCATATTGTCATAGATAATCCGTTACCGTTAGTTAATGGAATAGAGATTTTTTGTAGAAAACCTGGGCCTATCAGTGTAGTGTAACGTTCAAAATCTGACTTTTAGATGCCCGTTTCCCTAGCCCACCTTGTTCGGATAACAAAAGGGACCCATAAATGCCCAATTCTTTGGATTCAAAAACCCACTTTGCTTGGACTAAAACAAAGTTATCAACTATTACAAATCAAAAAATAATGGTCATATTATTAAGGTGCTTAGTCATTATAAAATAGTAAGAATAGAAATATATATATATATATATATATATATATATATATATATATATATATTACATTTATTATAAAAGGCCCGTCCCTCGTACCGTATCTTGCTTTTACCCACTTAGATAATCTAGGTATCTCCGAGTTTCTATTCCAAACATGTAAGAAGATCTATCACACACCACCAATGATAGCCTCGATACACAACAAAACATTCTTCAAAAGAAACAAAACCAAACGAAGTTGAACCAAATAACGTTAAAACTGGGTAAGACTGGACCAAACACTAATACATTGAGAATACAAACCGCATTTCTCAACATCTTAAACAAACAAAATCGCATACCCTTTTCATGGGTGTGTTATTTTCTATAAAATGCATAATAGCTCGCATGTGATTATTGGTTGTGCGTATCAACATTTGGATGTAAATATTTACATTCATCGCATCCAATGGTTTGATATATACTTAAGGCAAGCATCAAACCAAACGCTTGCGTATGTTACATGTGAGACGCTACACATCGTTGTCGGAATCAAGTTCGCTTGCACCTGCCTCATCATTGGACTTATGTTTCGTAGTAGAAGAAGAAGTCAATTTTATTTTGTGGATTCTTTCCTCTATTCTGTTCGTGTAAGCTTCAAAGTACTCTTTGTTCTCTTTCTCCAGCTCTTTCCACACTATGTTTCAGAGACGATTTGAAATTAGCAAATATCATTTCATTTAATCATAAAATGGAATATTTGGTGCCTTGATGAGTCAACCAAGAAACACAACTTGCATGAACATTAATTAGGCCATTATTTCGATCATTATTAAGTTCAAAGTGAATTATACATATTAGAATTTGACTCAAAGTATTGCTTTGAGTATAATTACTCACAAATTAAACGAATTGATTACTACCCTTTGATCATAGTGTACAAGGAAATATGATTTCGGGGTAAAACTGAATGTTCAAGAGTTAGGAAGATGTAGGATATAGTTACTCTACTCACTTGAAGACGGTGAGGTAGGCATTCTATAATAGCTCATCTTTCTATTTGAGGGCGTGCCCGTGTTAAAAAAATTATATTTTACCTCTAATTTTTTTTTTAAAAAAAATCCGCACCCACCCCTAAATTATAATTGTAGTTCCGCTCTGGGTGTGCGTATAAAATTAATAATTGATTGTTTTAAAATAGTTTACCCGTGGAGGTAATAACAGGCATGACATTTGCATGTTTGGACAGAGCTTCCATGCATTCTTCTTTACTCATCTTCAATATTATGCACTCTTCAATCAAGTGATGGACCTGTGTATTGTATCATAATATATAATAAAAATATCCTATAATTCATATATGTAAGCTTATATTTTATATATAATATCATAAAACAATATCCAAAACATGAAAAGTGGTTTACCATGTGAATGTATTGAGCAGAAGAAGAATCCGATCCCATACTTTATAATGGCTTTAAGTTCAGTATTAAGTCGTGAAAAATGCACCGAGGAATTGAGAGGAAGAAATGAAGAAGAAAGCTAGTTTTATAAAGCACCGAGGATTAATCATATACGTGTACCCTTATTTATTTATTTATTTCATATAATCATATTACTAAAATAAATAATCAATTATTGTTTTGACTCTAAAAGATCGACAAATTTGATAAAATCCTCAGCAAATTTTTGTTTTAACTCCCTAATATATATTATTAATTTTTGTTCGCTCCCTAAGTCTCATTTGAATAACAGGTGTTTCCCTATTTCATTCTTCTTATAACAACTGATTTATCTCTTGATTTCTCCATATTAAATCCAAAAAAGCACAGGAAAAAAGTTTTAAAAAAAAATTTTCTCATGAAATCAAAACAATGAATACCGATTCAATCACGAATGGAATTTAAAGCAAGAAATTTTAATATTTTTTGATATTTTTTAAATGGATTTATTATAATTTTAGCGTAGGAGACACTGCATCATGGCCTTTTCGTTTTCTCAAGTTGGGGTGTTGGATAAAGCTTCTATTCCGATGTTTGGCTGTTTGTTCTCAATTTGTATACCACGTAACAGTTCGATTTCTGTCATCTTTGGACCATTGGATGTCTTGTCGTTCTCGAGGCTAATAAGCAATTGTTTTCAGTCAACATACTATTTCAATCGTTAATATTATTATTTTTTAACACATTAATTTCAAAACCAAAATCAAAATGAACGCTATTTTAACCCTATGTAAGCATACACGTGTACTCTTGAAGCAGAACACTAGTACCTTATTTATTTCAAATAATCATATTGCTAAATAAATAATCAACAATTTAAAAGATTTTAGTTAAATAATATCTTAAACGTTTCTTCTTTCGGTTCTTTAGTTACCCTTGGATGCCAAAAAGCAAATCTCCAAAATTCGGCTCCTCTTAGTTACTCTTGGACACCTCCCTCGGGATGGGTAAAAGTAAATACTGACTCCTCATTTAAAGATGATAGTGCTATCATTGTTGTTATAACCAGAAACCGTTGTGGTTTGATAGTTTGGTCTGTGGTTCTCTATCAGATATGATGAAGATTAAGAATTGTCATCGTCATTGGAAGGTTATAACGATCCCCCGGTTGGGGAACAAAGCTGCTCATAATCTTGTAAAATGGGCTCGAGACCGGAATTAGAAAGGCTTCCTAAATCACGTCTCTCTTTTGATTCCTTTTGTGAATGGGATCTAATTAGAGATGTCAAACGGAGCGGACGGCACGGCACAGAACAACCCATTTTGCTACAATGTCGTGCCGGGCAAAGGGCTGGCACGGGCATGGCACTAGAGCAGGGTTTTTTTTTAAAATTGTAGCTATCGATCGACATTTATGTGCCGGTCGATTGCTAAATGTCGTAGCCTGCGCTCAACAAAAGGTGCTTGATAGATCGATCGACACATAACTGCTGAACAATCCCTCAAGCACAACGGGCAAAAATATAGCCATTTCCAACGACTTTTTTATGTTTTTTTGTGTGGTTGTTATATATAGGCGTGTGTTGAGGAAACATTTTATCATCTCAATCTTGTTATATATATGTGTGTGTTGAGGAAACATTTTATCCTCTCAATCTTGTTATATATAGGTGTGTGTTGAGTAAACATTTTATCATCTCAATCTCTAAGCTCTATATTCTTGAAACGTTATACTCTCAATTTGTTCACAAGAAGAAATAAGTCCGTCTCAAGTTTGTCAATACAAGCACAAGCAACAAAGCTAATACTCCTCCTAGCAAATATTTGATAACTTATATATTTGTTGTATTAGATAATTCTAGTCTACATACATAATTACCGATTCATCTTATAATGTGAATTATGATGATGAAATTGATCGATTTCAAGAAAATGAAGAAAGTACATCAAATATTCAATCATCAACTAGAAGAACTTCTAAAAAAAGAACTAATAATGTGTGACAATTATTCGATGTAGAAAATGTTGAGGGAAATGGTTCAAGGGCAGTTTGTAAAAATTGTAAAAAAGATTATGCATATGCTTCTTCTGGTGGCACATGTCATTTACTAAGACATGTGGCTAGCATGAAAGCGAACCAAATGATGGTAACCAAACTACTCTTTCACAATTCGGAACTGGTAGTAGTAGTTCGAGTTTATGTTTTTTTCACTTATAATGTTGAAAGAGATATGAGAGAATTAACTAAATACATAGTATGGGCGGAGAAACCTTTTTCAACAGGGGCGGATGAGAAATGAACTAATTATATCAATTTAGGTTTGCAACCTCAACATAAAAGGTTTTTAAGAAATACTATTAAATCGGATGCATTCACATTTTTTAATGAATATAAATCAAATTAGTTACCTATTTAGGTAATGTTTCTTCGACAGTAGCACTAATTAGTGATATTTGGACAACTTATCTTGACAATGCATCATATCTATATGTTACAGGACAGTGGATTGACGATAACTGGGTGTTATTTAAAAAGAATTTAGGTTTCACAAAAATTAATTGGCCTCATATGGGTGAAGTTATTTTTAATGTCATTATGCAAGTTACTAATGAATATAATATTAGTAATAAAATCTTATCTATTTCATTTGATACTGCAACTAATAATACCGCAGCGATTATTATATTAAAAACTTATTTGAAACCAATTTTAAATGGTGATCTTTTTCATATCGTTGTGCATGTCATATTTTAAATTTTTGTGTGCAAGATGGATTGAAACCACTTGAGCTTTATTTGGAAAAAAATAAAGAATACTATGAAATTTCTTAATGGTTCAGTTGCTAGAAAACAAAACTTCAAAAGTTTATGCATTTCTCATGGTATGAATTATAAAGATTTTTCTTATGATGTTCCTAATATGTGGAATTCCACATATTTAATGTTGCAAGCATGTTTACCTTATAGAAATGCGATTAATTTATTTTTTAATGAAAGGATGACCAAGCATTTTCATATTGAAGAAAATGATGGGAAATTGCTTCTAATATTTGTAAATTTTTAGAACCATTTAATGATACTACCAATTTATTTTCGAGCTGTTATTATCCAACTTCTTCATATTTTTGAATAAAATTTATGAAATTAGTGAATATTTTGCATTATATAGAGGAGATCAGTTTTTTTATAGGAATTGTTGAACCAATAAAGTATAAATTTAAAAAATATTGAAAAACTATTCCTATGTTGAATTGCTTGGCCTCAATTCTGGATCCTAGATTAAAATTATATGTGTAGAAATTATAATAGAATCTTATTACACCAACATGGATTATGATAATGTTAATGTTAATCAAGAAAAAGAGCGCATTAATAAATGTTTGTTTGCTTTGTTTTCTTTATATGATTCATTACATAATTCTAGCTCAATTCCAGTAAGAGAAAGTGGTAGTAGTGATGGTAGTAGTAAGGGTTCTGTGTTGACAATGTTAAGAAGAAGACAAGACTCTACTTCCGCTTTTTCTAGTTCTAGTTCTAACATCTTCATTTACTGAGCTTCAGTTATATGTAAACTAAGTTATAGATTTCAGTGAACAAGAATTAGAAACTTTTGATGTTTTGGCATGGTGGAAAGACAATGCTAGACTTTGGCCAGTACTTTCCATCATGGCACGTGATCTACTAACTCCTCTGATACCCACAGTTCCGTCGAAATCTTGTTTTAGTGCAAGTGGAAGAGTTATTGATAAAAAATAAAGTAGAATGAAACCAAACACCGTGAAAATGTGTATTATTTTAAAGGATTGGTTCGATCCTGATAACCGCTTACAAGGTTTGGGAGGGCATGATGTTTCTTCCGATGAAAATGAAGAAAACTAGAATAAAATCTTTTGTAATTTCTGGATTTTTATTGTTGAATGTAATTTGTAGTTATTCAATTCATAGTCAATAAATTATAATTTATTTGCAAATATATTGTGACAATTTTTATTTTATTATACTATTATTATATTGAAATAATTAAAATTAAACAAATAAATAATTTAAAAAAAAATCAACAAAAAATTGATTTGAGTCGTTCTAGCACGACCCGTGTCAGGCCTCATAAAAAATGGCACGACCCGTCCCTGTTGCGTGTCGTGCGGGCCCGGCACGAAACAGTGCCGTGCGGCACGACTTAGCTGTCCGACACAGCCCATTTGACATTTATAGATCTAATCATTTAGTGCTTATAACTGCTTGGTTTAAAGTATATTCGAATTCTAGCCTCTTCCCCAGGGAGAGACTTATGACAAGGATGTTGACCACACAAAAGTACCAAAACTTGTTCTTTAATTTACACTGCTAGATATCAATAAAGGTCTCGGTTCAGATATAATGCATTGAGTGAAATACTTCATATGTATAATACCTCGTCAAATACATAAATCTCATATATATTTTATGTATGACCTAAATATTATCATGTATCCAATAAGCATACTGACGGAAAACGTTATGTTTTGACTTTTGCGTATCATAAATAATAGCTTTTTTCAAATATTAGTATCCACATGTTTGTCTGATACTGAAAATTAAGCCAAGTTCATTATTCTGGAAATATCAGAAGGCAAAATGCATACATTTGCGAGCTTTCGTTTCCTGCGTGAGTAGGCTTTTTAGCTCTTTACTCTTCTCCACTTTTGGATTTTTTCGTTCTTCTCCACTCCTCTATTGTTAGTATTGTCTGGATTTTCTGTTCTTCCTTTAGTCCTGGTGGCGATCCTTTGTCCGAGGTCGGCGACTGAGGTGGGTTTCGTTCCCCTCCTTGATTTTGTTGGCAAGGGTCGTTCGGTCCGCAAGAGAAGCTGGGCTCTTGTCTGTGTAGTTGTTATTTGGGGTCTATCAGTGGATTACTCTGTGCTACCTTTTTATCTTTATGGTGGTGGCTCTTCTTGTGTGTTTCATTGCCGGAACGTCTGATTTCGACTTGGGAGCCTATCAGTTTCGTGCGTCATTCAGTAGTATGACTTTTGGTATGGGTTGTAGATGCGAAGACGGGTGTGTTTGTCATCTATTTATCAGTTTCTGAGCCTCGCTTTTCCACCTTTGTACCTTCATTTGTATTGGAAGGCAGTTCCCGTACTTGCTCGTAGTCTGGGCTTATTGGTTTGAGTGGATTGACTTTGGCTTCGGTGGCTCATGTCTTCTTCTGGTCAACATCATGTGATCTTGTAGTGAATCGCATTCTCTTTCCACCTGGTGGTCCAGCTACTGCTCGGAGCCGACGAGTGTTCTATGTTGATAGATTGGTTCTATGTTCTCGTTTTCTGTGGATCTTTAGGCTGTTGGTATCGTTGTAGCATGTATGTGGTTGTAATTGTCAAATTGACTATCCTTTAATTAATATATTACAGCTCTCATAAAAAAAAATCAGAATATCCCACACCATTTTAATAATTGCCAATAAAACTCAGTACTTTGGACTTACATCTGTTCACCAAGAGCGTGAGAGTCGCGAGCGCAAGAAAAAAGCTGTCAAGCATTCACATTTGACAAAGCAAAAAAAAAAAAATATTGTTCATAGGGTCTACAGTGGACCATCTTTGTGGAGAACTTTACTAAACCAATCTATTACCTGATGAGTTTTCGTCATCCTATAATACTGCAAAAGTAAATAACCATATACGAATATTTCTAACCAAGGAAAGACATTGAAATAATCAGGTTTGATTAACGATCCACAACTCTTCCCTTGCGAGTGGTAAATAAACTACCGTCGTAGGTTCTCCACGATATAGTCTGCATACAGGTCCCTGAAGGTGAAAAGTTACGAGGGAGTTAATTTATTTACCACTTTCATGACCTTCAAGAAAAAATAGAGTACTGCTGCGATACAGAAGAAATGATTGAGGTCTAGCAATATGCGGCGATGCCCTGTAAAATATATAAGCAATCATTTACATGGAACCCTGGATAGCTTCATAAGCTTTCGAGGCTGGAAGAAATTCATCAACTGCAACATCCTTGTTCTCGTTTTTCTTGTCTGATTGAGATAGTCAAGGTAACAAGAAAATGCATACAAATTCAGTAGTCAGTAGACATAACCGTAATGCCTAGAATTAATCCATCTACGTTAATTGAATTATTGGTAATGATGTGTTAATTACACGTGGACTCGGGTTCGGGTTGAACCAAGTGTGATGTGATATATATGACTTGAATTATACATGGCAAGGTAAAGAAAAGAGTACACATGGAAGGCCTGAGTTTGACGTATGATAGAATACATGGCTTGATTTTGTTACTTGAATTTGAAGGAAGTATTAAATGACCATTTCAGGTTTTAAAACACATAGTTGCACATTTTTTCACCTAAAATTCTCTCCAATTTCCTTGGTTCTCTTGGCTTGGTTCTTGAGGTTCAGCTTGGAAATCAAATTGTAAAGTTGTTTATGAAGTGAAATCAAATCTATTTGGTAAGAAGTATGTGTTCTTTGAACTTGTTTATGTATTGGTTCAAGTTAGAGCAAGGTGATATCAAAGTGGCATATGTTTTAATGTGATATGTGTTGAATTGAATCATGTAAACTTAATTTAAGGAAGAATACATGTATCTAATGTTGTAGGGATGATTCCATGCTGCTTGTATGATGTTTTGGAGTTGTAAAGGATGAGAAAAATAGTAAACACTCGAGGATAGACATGAAATCGCCATGTTCTAAAATTTTCAGGATCGGGCGATCGATCGCGAGCCATGTAGCGATCGATCGCGTGAGGCTAAATGTGAGGTGGTGTGTTCAGCGAGCGATCGCTGCCTTGTTACTGATCGATATCTAGGTGGCGATCGATCGCAAGGAGTGTAGAGAGCGATCGTGAGGGGATCAATTTCCTGTTGATCAGCGATCGATTGCTAGGGTTAAAATATTGAAAAATTATAATGTCTCGGACTTGTGATCATGAAGCTTGATTATAACATTGAATTGTTGAATTTGATGTAGCACCATCACAGGGGACAAGTCAAAGAGAAGGTTAAGCATTGAACCCTGATTTTCTATCTTTTGAACTGGACGACATGTCCTTGTTGACGTACGAGTATTGTTGATACATATATGATGTATATATATATATATATATATATATATATATATATATATATATATATATATATAGTGATGATGTTGAGATATGAGATAGTTGAGGCATGATGCTGATGAAGCATGATATGCTGTTGATGCATGTGATTGATGCTGTGAGATATGATGCTGTCGAGGCATGATATCATGTGATTGATGATGTGAGGCAGGATGTTGTCGAGGCATGATATGCTGTTGAGGCATGTGATTGATGATGTGGGGCATGATGCTATTGAGACATGAAATGCTGTTGAGGCTTATGATTGATGTTGTGAGGCATGAGATGATTTTGAGGCATGAGATGAGACTGTTATAATACGGGAGCTGGAAATATGATATATGCTGCTAATATGAAGATGTGAGGGTTCTACTGACATATTGGGCGGAAAAGCAATATCATATATGCTTCTTTATAACATGGTGATGAATGATAGCTATTGGACATGTCATGACATATTTGTTGTATATTGTGGTTTGATGTGTGTTAAGGAACAATCAAGGAGAAGTATTTCAATGCATGAAATACAGGAATTCTTTTCTACAATATTTATGCATTTTATTGATGTTGGATTGCGGTCTTCATTGATATACTCATATTGTGTGGTTATTCTGTATGGACTCATAAATGGGGGAGGCCGGGATTGTGAGTCTATCTTCCGCTGCTAGGAAATAAACTGAGCAAGATGTGAATATGTTAGAAGAGTTTGACATGTAAATGATGTACATTACATTATGTATGGAATAATGTAATAGATGACGTGGAGAAAATTTTGATCGGTGTACCATTATCATAATCTTGTGAAGTAAATACCGACATTTACTTAATCGTATTCTTAAATGAGGATTAAGATGATGAGGCACCACAATAACACATCCTGCAGTTATATTCCAGTGAAAAACAGAAACCATTTGGTCAACTAAAATATCTGGAACAAAAAAAATGATTATCATGAAGGATACAATCCTCAAAAAAACGGCGGATTTCAGCCAAGCGATGTGGTGGAAGCTCTTTAATGTCTGTATAATGCCGATATTCAGGATCATCAGCACAGACAGCAATTATCTTATCATCTTTCTCGCCCTGTTTCCCATAAATAAGTTGCGTCTTTTTGTTTCAAAATTCTAGCATGATTATTGTAAAAAATATGATATGTATACCTGATCAATCATGGGCATAAGACCTATTGCTTTAGCCCTGAGAAAGCACCCTGGAAGAACTGGTTCCTGTATTATGTTCGTAGGAATAATTAATAGTCGAAAGTTATAGCTTCCAAAGTAGAATCAGAAATTATGTCTTCCATAATGTATTATCATTCTTGGAGATTCAAAGATATAAAAAATGATGGCACAACTCCGATGATGTTTCTTAACCATTGAGTGATTTTTAAAATGTGCCCATGCAATCCCATTTCACGTAATATAGGTCTTATCTTCAATTTTTCTCCCTTGAAAAGCTCGGAGGCACTTGATTTACATTGTTTCACATGTAAGCCTTGAAAGGAAACAAAGGTGGATATACATCATTTTCTTAAAACATGTGCCTGCTGCACACTTAGTGCTCCATGGGATTTGAGCTACACGTGCACAGACCTTGCAGATAAATCTCTTCATACCAGAAATTCATATGATCCCTATGCTTGCCACTGCTATGTACGACAACAGCATATTCATGTACGGCCAAGTGGCATGTGATAACAAAACGATTAAGTTGTATATGTGACTTAAAAAGTTTGAAGAAGTTAAAAGTGCTGTATTTCCTGAGAAATTACAAACAATCCACACATGTTCACAGTATTTGAAGGTATTCGAGAGAGAACTGCACACCTGCATTATGACCAAGACATCCATTGGGTCATTGTCTTCACAAAGAGTGCGTGGGATAAAGCCATAGTTATGGGGGTACACCACCGATGAGTAAAGAACTCGATCAACCTGCAAATGCCAATGAATCGTAATATATAATAATAATCCAACAAAACTAGAGGTAGGTGGAGATTGGCCTAATACCTTGATGAGACCTGTGTTCTTGTCGAGTTCATACTTCACCTTGCTACCCTTACCTATCTCAACCACCTACAAGCATTAAGCACATATGTTTAATAAGTACGATTTTCCAGCATAGCCAGCATGGTAAAAAGTTCGATTGCAAGCTGATTTTTAGTGCAGAGTATTATTATATTACACGGTAAACCCATTGAATGATCGATCCATAAGTTATGAGTCAATCTCAATAGCATTGCATAACTACTGAAACTTAAAATCGGTTAAAAGAAAGACACAATTTTATCCAAGTGAATGCTGATTCAAAGTGATTCCAATCAAAATATATGAACTTAAAAAAAACTCTAAAACCTCAATCTTCAACATTAAAATCAATCAGATACGTCGGGCAGGAGGCAAAAGAGTATACACAAACCTAGGTAAAAAAAGGAAAGTAGTATATAGATCATTGGGAGCATAGATATAAAAGATGAACTTGAAAAGAGCAAATGTGAGAAAATTGTTGGAAAAATTAATCTCTGAATGAGAGATGAGAAAGAGAGTATACTAATTGAAGTCAGTGGGTAGTAAAACTTCAAAAATATGAAAAAGCTAGTGAACTAAGACCCATTCTATAATGTAAGAAGAGTTCAAGGTTGGTACATTCAGAAAAAAGACTTTCATATTTCAACCATTAAAAAGTTTAAAATTCCAATTTCGAAAAGTAAGATGTTGAAACATTTTTTCAGCTGTGATCTCGAGTCACATCTACAATATTCTAAGATCTCACAACTTTCTTCAACATATGTGAAGTTCACATGTGCTTGAGGCTAGAAGCGCAATGTGGAGGACAGTTTTTGAACTTGAATAGTCAATTTGCATATAACTTCAAGAAAAATGTATCAGGACACGTAAGAAAATGAACAAGAAACGTATATTAGTTCAATAGTCATACACAATTGAAAACAATTGGTGCTCCAGGTCCTGCATAAGAAAAATAAGAAAGAAAAGGATCAAATTTATTTAATATTCTTGCTTTGTATATGACGATAGACATAAAGGCTACATACCTATCTCAAGATCATGCCAAGGATGAGCAGCAGCAGTTCTCCTAGACATGGAAGACAGTATTCTTTCGTTAAGGGGTGGATGTGGTAACTTTTGAGCATCGGATTTGATTGACTTCTCAATAGGTGGAGCCATAGCAGCAGGCTGCAAAGAACGTTGTTAAAGATAAGTTCATAACAAAATCATCTGGGTGGCGACAATCCATATGTACTATTGTTTTCACAGGGATTCAGGGATGGTACTGCTGTATGAGAAATGAAATAAGAAGGGGAGGGAACATAAATCACTCGTCAAAAGCTAGCAATTATTTTATTGGATTGGATGAATCGGAAAATAAGCCATCAAAAGTAAAATTTACAAGAAAGGTGAATTTATAAGGTAGAAAACCTGAACAGGAACCAAAACATTGTAAACGAATGCTTGCACATTGCAAACCTTAAACGAGTAAAAACTCAAAACAGGGTCTAACCGTAACTAGGACCCTCAATTCACTGGTATCAAATATGTATCTGAGAGACAGCTCAACTTCATGCATGTCTACTGGAGTATAATAACCATTTTATGTTGGCAGCTAACGTACAACATCCCCACACCAAAATAGTCCACAAACAAGCTTAGCAAAAAAATAGCATAAAAACAAATATAGCTCCACAAAACATTATCAAAAATTACAATACAACAACAGGTAAGCATTTTATACACAATGGATTTATCAAAAAATTAGGAGATATACTTAAAAATAAGCATTATTCAATGCCACAAATTAGTAAAATAAAACAAAAAAAAATATGGTTGGTCGAAAGGGATTGCAAAAGATATATATCAGCGTTATAAGCATAGAAATCGAGCATAAAGTAGCGAACGGTACCTGAAAAGACTAGATGAGCAGCACTGAGAGAACCTCTGGAGCGAAGTCAGAGAGAGAGAGAGTACAAAAATAGAAAGCAGCGAGAGGATGAGGTAAAATACAGATATTTAGAAAGGGTTTTGAGAGATGGAAACCTAGAGATAGAAAGCAGTTGAGTAAAGTAGAGTTGCAGATGGCGGGTGGGGTGGGTGCATAACGCGTTCCCGCTGTGTTTGGTGCTTTGCCATTTTTAACCAAGGAACGTGGAAATTTTGGACGAGTACGCTTCTTTCTCACTCTCTCTCCCTACGAATAAAATTATGGAATCTAAGAAGATTCTTTGTGGAAAGTGGGGAATATGATGTGGTCGGCACGAACGAACATCTGGTGGAATTTTATTGGCTTCTGTATGCTCTTTCGGACCTATCCGGTTATTAAGATGGATTTTATCCTACATTACAAATATTCAATTTAAAATATTCCTAATATACGATAGACACACCTCTATGAGAGGTAGTATCTGTCATGCTCCTGAATCGGAGCTGATAACAGCGACATTGCATTCAAATTAAAAATTTGTAAACAAGCCTCGGATAGGGGTGGGAAACGGGTTCGAGAATTCGGGTCCCGACCCGACCCGATCGGATATTTCCCGATCGGGTCGGGATAATCGGGTTTTTCGGGATAATCGGGTATTCCCCGATCGGGTAGTGGCGGGTTCGGGACGAGATTCGGGTAGGGGTTTGGGAGAAAAATTGTTCGGGTTCGGGTACCCGAACCCGATTTCCCTTTTAAAAACAAAAAAAAAATATTTTTTAGGTTATTTATGTGTAACATTTCTTTTAAAAACTAAAAAAAAATAAAATAATTCAAGGTTCGGGTACCTGAAACCCGAATTTCGGGTACCCGACATATTCGGGTTCGGGTATGCTTTTAGTATTCCCGATACCCGATTACCCGAACCCGAATATCCCGATTCCCCGAAACCCGTCATGATTCCCACCCCTAGCCTCGGATACAACTCTTAAATAAACCACTCCTTTTATTACATAACCTGAAAGTATAATTACAACTAAACGGATAAAACATATAAACAAGTCTAAAACAGATTACATTGCGGAAACGTAAATAGTTAAAAGCTGAATTGATAAACAAAAGGTCTTAAATTCAGCAGCAACGGATCACCACCCCCATAACTGATTTTGTTCCTCGTCTTCGACATCTGTCTCACTCATATATGTAGAGGGAATGTAAGGAGTGAGTGTCTCGATAAACATTCAGCAAGCAGGGTCAATCAAACGTATATAACAGATACACATGTATAATTTTTTAAGCAGATCTTATTCAAAACGAACAGAACATAAACCAAAACTGATATTTAAATCCATACTAGAGCCTAAACTGATATGCTGACCTAGAGCCAGTACAGATCTGGCAATACACATCGAAACTGAGTACAGATCCGGTAACAGACATCGGAACTGATCTTACAATATAATTGCTCCAAAGAGACAAAACAGATCTGATACCACACATCGAAACTGAGAACAAATCAGGTAACACGCATCGTAGCTAATCTTTCGCCATAGCAGATTTCATAATTTCACAATATTGCACATGTTCAATTGAAATTTAATTCGTACATAATATTTTCCAACGAAATGACTGTTAATAACAAAAAACTCACTTACATATTTGAAGCATGTTTGAAAATGCTAACAGAGTCACTTCTTCTTCCTTGCTGAAATTGCAGAATGTGAGTGATTATGCACAATTTAGTGTGTAACTTTTGCTTGATAATTGTCGAGTATTTATAGGGGTAAACTTCCGGAAGTTACAACTTTCAATTTCTCCCACCAACTCTCCCAATAATTTCTCCATTCTGCCCACGAATTGGTTATGAGTTTATAACTGAAGAGGAGACGTGTGTTTGACCAAGTGTAAGAATGATTGCTTTGATTGCTCGAATGAACCGATGAAATTCTTCCACAAGTTGAGCAGATGGGTTTGCATTGACATGTTGAGCTGATTTGGTCAAATAATAAGTTGAGCTTATAGGTTGCTTTGCAGGTTGAGCTGATGGGCTCTCTTCCATTTGTTGAGCTTAAGTTCAGCTTGAACATAAGTTGAGCTTGAGTATAGGTTGAGCTAACATCATAAGTAGTGCTGACGTTAGAATCAGTATTGTTTACAGAACTGATTCAAGACTGATTTTTGAATTTTGGTTGATCGGTCGTGCTGGTTAAATCCGGGCTTTACAACATCAAATGTTCTGACCTATCTCACAGATCTACCTTAAGGGCATCAAACACACAACTCGCGAGGTTGATGTGACTGATAATAGAGAATCCTTGTTTCTTTTTTTGTTGAATTTCTAATCTGGGGAGGGAAAGACTCAAACATGAGTCTTTTTCAAGGGGCTTGTGTGACAACCATTTAGGCTAAGTTTTGGTGTCTGAAATCCTCGTTTCGTGTCATGTTTTATAAGTTAATTTATATTTTGATTTTTTTATTGTTAATTTAGTATTATAATTTACTTTTAATTATGAATTTGGTCCTAGTCACCTAGCGGACAGTGTTCGAAATTTGCTATATTTTGCAGTTTCTTTTATATATATAGTTTAACAACTAGTTTTCTTTAATTTTTTGGCCAATCATTCAAGAAAAATTTAACTACATACAAACTAACATTTTTGCTGGAAGAAATTGGATTTTATAACACGGACTATGAAAAGTAAAAGCTGTCATGTTCTGTCGAAAAGAATTGCATGCAAAAATATCAAAGAATTAACATTATTTTACTAGTATGTTGATGTAACAGCATGTTTGTTCAAGTTGAATAGTCGTCTTAAGAAGAATTATTTAAAAAGAAAATTTTAAATATTTCATTAGAAAATAAATATAATGAAAAATAAATTATGATTAAGCAAGATCATTTTAAGTTAACTAATCTATAATGTAAAGTTTAGATTAACATTTTATGTTATAATAAAGTTTATTAATGATTTGAAAATTCTTAGAATTTTTTTATAATAATCATTAGTTTAACAGATTTGTCAACCGAGCTAAGATATTTTTAAAGAAAAAGTATTAATTTTGACCAAATTTAAATTTTAATAAGAAAATTCAATGAAATAAGATATTTTTTCTATTTAATGAGATTTAAGATACACAGATTTGTAAAGGGATTTTTTAAATCATCTCTGTTTTAATTTCCTTCGCACTATTTTAGAGTAAAACATTAACAAGAAGAAAAAAAAAGAATACAACGATGCACCGTTGAGGATAAATTAAACACGCTTTCTATATCTAAGCTCGCCATTATAAATTAAACAAATCCAGTTTCGAATTCTTGAATCTCAGTTACAACTGCAGTATTTCCTGTTTGTGTTTGTCTGCTATTTGTATCTTGTCTTCAGACTCAGTTTCTTCCTATTTGTAGAAAGATATTCTTCAAAAAGAGTAAATCAGATGGCTGATCTACCCGCCAGAGTTCGAGCAGATTACGATGTTCTCATCAAGCTCCTTTTGATCGGTGACAGTGGTGAGGTTTTTTTGGACTAAGATTTTCCTTATGTGAATCGCTTGTTACACCTACACGTATGCTTGAGTAGATGTTGATGTTTTGAGCTTACTCTATGTGCTTGCGCATTAGTTCATTGTTGTTGATCGTATAATTGAGACCCTTTAGTCTCTTTTACGTCCAAATTCCAACAAAAGCGTTCTGTTATAGTCTTTGTCGACATTGGGGAAATAATTAGACTTGAGGAAAGGAAGTGTACTATGCAATACTAAATCACGAAATGGTCTTGGCTACCCCATGGGGTGGTGCCCCATGGGGTAGTCCCATCCATTGGATGGGACTACCCCATGGGGCACCACCCCATGGGGTAGCCAAGAATAAATCCTAAATCACACATTGAATTCTAATGCAGTGTCGTTGGAAGTAATGGTTTTTGAGGTTGCATGCTTCTTCTTCTTCTTTTTTCAGGTGTTGGTAAGAGTTGCCTTCTTCTGGGTTTTTCTGATGGCTCTTACACCACCAGTTTCATTACCACCATTGGGTAGGTTACCTTTAAATGTTCAACACACCCTACCTTGGTTGTGTCTGATTCTGCTTTTTTTTTTTTTTTTAATGCAGCATTGATTTCAAGATAAGGACTATAGAGCTTGATGGGCAAAGAATTAAACTGCAAAATTGGGATACTGCTGGACAAGAGCGATTCCGAACCATCACAAATGGTATGTATGTATGTAACTGCAGGATGATGTTTATGGTAATTTATTCATTATTTTGCTGTCTGTATGTTAACTTGGTTCTCCAAACCTCTGTTTCTTCTTTAATTTGTTATGCTCAG
The DNA here is from genome assembly GCA_907163345.1 of Haberlea rhodopensis. Lineage (NCBI taxonomy): Eukaryota > Viridiplantae > Streptophyta > Magnoliopsida > Lamiales > Gesneriaceae > Haberlea > Haberlea rhodopensis. The sequence continues at coordinate 27,079,245 of CAJQUN010000004.1, read as the reverse complement.
GGGCGGAGCCAGGATTTTAGGATACCTAGAGCTGGCCATGTATGTTAAAATAAATTATTTCTAAAAAATAAAATAAAATAACACATGAAAAATATTAACTTTCAAAATATGGAACACAAATATTCAATATTCCTACTACAGGTATGGCGCTAGCTAAGCTTGTAATTACTGTAGCTCCCCAAAAACTCATATGACCCCAAGGTAGTACATATCCTATAAAAGCTGTCACAATCATTAATAGGAAGATTACAACTCCGAGACACCGAACAAATTCCCCAGAGGTTCACTCTGAAGCAACCACTGTGAGTGGCACCACTTGCTACTCTCCACCACCGAGTGCTTCGCGGGAATCAGTGCATGAAGGGACTGTCAGAGCTTCAAAAGCATCGAACAAAAGCACTATTGAAATTGCATTCTTCGGTTCTTCTGAGATTTGAACTCTTTAATATTTCATCGTTATCAATTTTTTCAACCAACTCTCTTTCAATGAACATAACTATAGAATATGCTAAGAATTCTTCTTCCATCTTGTCATGGAGAGTTGTTTTAATATGTTTCATAGCTGAAAACGCTCGTTTCGTTGTTGCAGTAGAAACAGGAAGAGTCAATACAAGATGAATCAACATGTCAACTAAACATGTTAGATCCAAAAATAAATAGATAGTGTAATTATACTATACAAACAATAATAAATGAGAAAATCACCTGACCAATAACATCAAGCTTATAGTGGTCCAAGTCCAACCGTCCAACTGTAGTTTCAAGTGGTACAAATCTTGTGCATCAAAATAAAGACGATAAAATTTCTCAGCAAGTCGACAAATGTGATTAACCTTAAATAGCTTAAAGTTTTCTTTACGTTCAAAAAGCACAACTAAGCTTAAGAAGTTCGACAACTTCATCCTTGAACCTACTATTAAGCTCTTCAACTTGAAAATCTATTGTAGAATAAAAGACAACAAATCGATAATGATGCTCAATTGTGATTGAATCATTTTGATGGCGTGAACGGTGTGTAGCAGATTTATAACAAGCTTCGAGGTATCTCAATGTCATACTTGATACAAACTTCTTTCATATTGTTAAGAAGAATAACAAACCTTCTTTTCTCAAAGTTTGAAGTAAAGCTTTAGTAGTTGAGACACAGTCCATTGCACTTAAATTATCTAGAGATTTCGCTTGCAATGCTCGACAAAGAAAATCTGTTATCCCCATGATTTTGTGCATCAAGCGTAATATGAAGATAAAATCAAAGAACTTCATCACAATAAAAAACCACTAGCTTCACCTCTGATGGAGTTAGAGGAGCCCTCATCCACCATATTTTCCAACACACATAGCTATACATATCTATCATGCTGCAAATTGAGTTATAATGTGAACTCCAACGAATCTTTTCAGGAAGTTGCAAATTTCCAACCTGATTAGACCCTCTATCGGTATCACGTTCACCAGCAGCTACCATATGCAAAATTTCAATTTTTTGAGCAGAATGTAACTCAATATAGCGTTTAGAAGAAACATTAATAAGATTAATTATGACAGACAGTTTTGAAAAAATAACCAAATGGAGACCTCTTTTTCAAGCAGCCGCGGTTAATGCTAGTTGAAGTCGATAGGCGAAACAATGTACATATTATGCACATGAACAATCATTCAAGAAAAGTCCCTGCAAACAATTCCAAGACCCTCGCATATTGCTAGCACCATCATATCCCTGGCCTCTCACATGTTGTGGATATGTAAGTTATGTCGACCGAGGACATCAGATATTTCTTTCTTAAGTGTTGCAGCAGCCGTATCAGTCACATGCACAATATCAAAGAAACGCTCTCGTAAGAAGCCACCAATATCAACAAATCTCAACACAATAGTCATCTGCTCCTTATTAGATGTATATCTAGCTTCATCAACTGAAATGCAGAATTTTGCATTCCCAAATTCTTTAGAATTTTGTCCTCACTTGGTTGGAAAGAATATGCAAAACATCTTTTTGAATATCCGGTGAAGTATACTTTGCATTATTTGGAGCTTTCTCTAAGACGACATCACCAATACTCTCATTCATTCTTCCCATAAATTTTATCATCTCGATAAAATTCCCGCGGTTAGTAGAAGATTGAGATTCATCATGCCCTCTAAAGGCACATCATTGTAAACTTAGTCATTGGATGCTTTCAATTGTTGATGTAGCCGTAATCGATTCCTCTCCTTTTCTTCTACTGTTTGTACATTTATCAATTTGTCAATATGGCAAGGCACATTCATCAAATTAGCAATAGAATCTGTAGCACTGTTATGTGGTGAAGTAGGACATTCTATATGCATTAAAAATGCACATATATCCCCATCATTAACTCGCTTCCAATATTTAAATCCACCATTTGTAAATGTAGAATTGTAAGCATGCTCATTTTTAAAAAGGAAGCAAGGAAAGCAAAATGTAGCATCTTTTGAAATAGAGTACTCTAACCAAGTAAATTTCTTAAACCAATGGCTTTGGAATCGACGATTTTGGCTCCCGAATTGGGTCGGTGGATACTCGCTCTTAATAGGTTGATGTGACCCCATCTTGATGTAAGCTCGTCTGACTTCATCCCTTTGATTAACAGGATATTTATTTATCGGAATACGTAATGCGGGATCAGGTTCAGGAAAACTCATATCAACATCGGGCAGCCCTCAATTTTCGAGTATCGTTTTCAAATTTCAACCAAATCAACATAAAACCAGGTGATTTCAATAGATGAGAATAAGATTTACCTCTAACAAATGCCAAAATGTCGTTTTTTCGTCTGTTGGTGTTGCCCTGTTGGTTTTCTTCGACAACTATGGCAGCAACTTGGAAGACAAACAAAGATGAGAATGTGAAGAGAACAATAAAGTGGTAGATACCAATCTGGGCAGTAACAAAGTTAAAAAGAAAAGATTCAATATAATAATTTTTATGTTTGGCTAATATTTTTGGTTGGGCTAAAATATTATGGGTTGAGCTAAAACATAAGATGTTCAAAAACTCGACTACTAATTTTTTTTTTAAAAAAACACCTTGGGGTCCTGGGGTGGCTCCGCCCATGGCTGTGCTCTTTGATAAGAGAACGCTTCTTTTTCAGCCTACTACCATGGAGCAATGGATATATTGCTGTGTATGATGTGACAGACGAGTCAACTTTCACCAGTAGTTACACTCCATTCTTGTTTCCTTTCTTGTATTAACTTGCAATTGTCTTTCTCATGATTCCCCTCGATGACCTCTTTTTAGCTGCTTCGATTTGTTGGATACATGTTGTCTTTTACACATTTTCAGTCTGATTGTCTCGCATTAACCGATTCAATTGTTTACTTCTTCCTATATTTAGATATTAGGAACTGGATTGGAAACGCTGAAAATTATGCATCAGACAACGTAAACAAGATTCCGGTGGGCAACAAGGCCGACATGGATGAAAACAAAAGGGTCCGTCCCCAACTTTAATTGTGCTTGTCCAGCCACTCACACACGCAAAAGCACATCTGCAGGTGTATACAGATTCCTAAGGAGTACATCTTGTGCTTAATTAGCTTGAAATGTCCTCTACATGTATAGGTCTTTACTATCATTTAGATGAAAAAAAACTATAGGTGAATGGTGGTCAGCCAGTGCGATAAATTATTGATCAAAACCTTATTTGAATTACTTTTATGTGCAATCTTCTCTATTTTGATTTTTGACCCATGTTTTATCACATCTTGGGCCCATGGTTCCACACAAGCTTGAACATTTTCTACGCAAATCCCACATTCCGACGCAGAATGGGTATTATATGTTTAGATCCCCTAATACAGTGGCAAGACTCAAGTTTGTAGGCTGTTGCTACATCTAGGGTTCAAGCACTAGCTGATGAATATGGAATCAAATTCTTTGAGACGGTAAGTCGCAAATGTTTCTTGTGTTGCGAATAAATGCTGAAAGATAAATTCAAAAGAAAACAATTGTGAATACAGAGTGCCAAGACAAACATGAATGGAGGAGGTTTTCATCTCAATAGCCAGGGGTATAAAGCAAAGGCTTGCTGAGGCGGACTCAAACTCTGAGTATGTAGTGAATGTGTGCATGCATTGAATATTTACTCGTGGGCAGTCTGGAGACTCTCCTATGTGCTTTTTCGAATTATCGCAGCCGCAGACTTTTAGCATCACGCAACCGGATCAGAGATCAGGCGCTGCCCAAGCTGGGCAAAAGACAGCTTGCTGCGTTTCTTGATACAAGGTGATTGAATTGAATGATACAATGGATAGTTGTTACCTCCCTTAAATCAATCATTTATAATGTTATAAATCATTGTTGAAGTGATAGTACGTCTAATTTTTAATGAGATTTTGAGTTTGCTAGGGATTGTGAATTGATATTTAATTTAGAAGAAATTCTTTTAGTTTTTTGTTTTCATGATGATTAGTTGTGAAGTTGAAAGGTCAATCCCTGCAATCATTCATAGTGAAATATTAAGAGATATATAAACATATACATATATATATAAATATACATTCACGTGTGTTGGTGCTTGACAAGTAGGTATGGACCCAAAAAAAAAATTTGTGGGGCGAATTTTTTTTTGGATAATATTTAAGGGTTAAAAAAAAAATTTGGTGTAAAAATTTTTTTTAGAAAAAATAAGGGTATGGGTTGTTGACAAATTATAATTTTATGAAATTGTTATGATGAAGCCTATTTTAACATTTAATTATTGGAATTTCATGTAGCACCATCACATGGAATATGATAGAGAGGAGGTTAAACAGTAACTCCTGATTTTCTATCTTTTGAACGGATGAGAGGTATGTATTGACGTACGAGTATTGTTGATATATTTATGATGTATATATATGGTGATGAATATATTCATATTGCTGAGATATGAGATGGTTGTTAATGATGTTGTTGAGGTATGTGATTGATGTTATGAAGCCTGATGTTGTTAAGGCATGAGATAAGACTGTTATAACGCGTGAGCTGGATATATGATATATGCTGCTAATATGAATATGTGAGGAGGTTCCACTCACATATTGAGCGAAAAGGCAATATCATATATACTCCGTTATAACAGGGTGATGAATGAGATTCATCGGACATGTCATGACATATTAGTTGTATTATGATTTAATCTATGTGCAGGAACAACCAAAAAAGAGTATTTCAATGCATGAAATACATGAAGTTTATACCGTTTTTATGCATTTTATTGATGCCGGATTGATAGTATCATCTATATACTCATGTTGTGTGGTTGTTTTTGTAGGGACTCATAAACGGGAAAGACCGGGATTGTGAGTTTACCGTTCGCTGCTAAGACATCAACTAATCAAGATTTGAACTTAAGACGATTTTGACATGTAACTAATATAGATTATGTTATGTATATGAGAACCATGTAATAGAGAGAGGTAGTGAATATCGTGATCAGTAAACATTTTATCTTAATCCAGTGAAGTAAAGAATGTTATTTACTTAATTGTATGTGTAGCTAAGGATTAAGGTAATAGAGAGAGGTAGTGAATATCGTGATCGGTAAACAGTTTATCTTAATCCAGTGAAGTAAACGTCAGTGGAATAGCAAATTCATGTCATAGGTGGTCATATTTGGAAAATACTTGTATGGACCGGGTATTTGTAAAGACCGAGATACATAAATATATATGTATATGTTTGTACATGTGTTGGTGTTTGTAAGACAGTGTATATAGAAGTAGGACCGATCATATTTGGGTGTGAATGCGAACCGATATGGAACTCTGTGGAAGACAAATTCTTCATTTCATGGTTTTATAACGACTTATTCCGATGGAAGCCGGACGACGATGTTTGAAGTAATTACTAATTTGGGCTTCGGTCTGAGTTATATTTTATTTGGGCTATTACGAGTGAATAGTCAGGTCCGTGGCCTGAAAATCTTGTTTCACCCATAAAATAGCACATTTGTCTTGAGCCCTTCGCCTTTCGACAGAATCCTGTCGCACAATGGCCAAACAATTGGTTCATGATAAGATTCTGAGTTACGAAAATATGTTCAAAAATTTTCACAACCGACGTAGCATATGAAAGAATGACCACCTAACATCATCTGACGCACGTAACAAGCTCAGACTAGCAAATACGCTTTATTCGTAATTTTCATGAAAATAACGTTACATCAATGGGTTAAAAAACAGCTAGTAAACGACACAGAAAAAATAGAACATCTCGTGCATGTAATGAAAAAAAGGATAATATCATGCCTATAAGACGAACCTAGACCATCTTCACATCTACATTTTGTCTGTACACCAACTTTGACCGACGTCCAAAGCCTACACTATTATAGGCATCCGTATCTAGCAAGCCACTAGAAATAAAAGCAAGAAACCTAAAAAACAAGCTGTGTTTAAGAAAATTTTGAGAAAATGGAACACGTTGCTACACTTTCAAGTCTGCAAAATCTGATCTGATTCTCTGAAAATATTGGCAGACCATTGATTTGGAATTCCATAAAGAACAGAAAACTGCAGGTGGTATATATTATTGAGTGATAAAAGGTGTGATGCTCCGCGATCTGCTCCGTTGAAGTCTCAAGTATCAAGAGTGCCTTGCAGAACGAGGTCCTTAATGATCCAACAGACATCAAGTTGCGACTTTCTTGATTAGCCTTCTTGCCTTTTCACCTCCTTCTCTAAAAGAGATGTCCCCTTAAAGATTGTCAGCTGAAGGTCTCTTGTATACTTGAGCATCTGCTCAATAGAAGAATGTAAAAAGTGATCATTTAAGCTAACCAAACACACTGGACATAAGCTGACTCATAGACTGAAACGAAAAGGCCAGGGGAAGATGTTCATATGTAGAAAAACAAGCAGTGAACTTAAAAAAAAGAAAAAAAAGTCAGTGCAAGGACGGCCAGCAGCACATGTATAAATAACACAGGTGGGTGAATGAGTAAAATTTTAAAAAACATAATTTCTTGAAATTTCCGTTCCATAATAACTTTCAATTAAAATGTAAGTTGGGAAAAGTTTCATGCATTTCTAGTTATGCAAAAGTACATGGAAAAGTACGTGAAAAAACAATCATAAACATAAAATACAATCTGAGAAAAAAAATCGGCAATTAATTTCTATTACGGTATTATTATCCACCACCTGACTTTTGCTTCAACAAGCTTCAACGTCAAACGAGCGAACAGAAAACTTGAGACCTATCAACGAGTAAAGATAAATAAAAAAACGTGCTTACTTGCTCTTGGCTCGTCCTCGTGAAGCCAAGCTTCTTTGTCCACATGGGTTCAGCTTCCTCAGCAGCAGGGAGGACAATGTGTTTCACATTCATTGAATACAAAAGTCCTTCAATGCATGAAAACAATGCTTGAAAAAAACCCTACATATAAGAAGTTGCGAGTGCATGTCAACAGATATTACGTATTACCTCTTCCTTAGATAACCAACCAACTCAAGAAAAACCTAGAGGAAAAAGAATAAAGCTCGCACAGTTTGATTTTAAGGACTATTTCCAGCAATTGCACTTAAAAATAAAATAAAAAAACAAGGGAAAAAAATATGCAGAACAAGGGATCTCAACTCAAGTTTTGTGTTTAAAAAAAGCGTTCCTTGGTGTGAAATTCCAGCAAGGTGCAAGTCGCAACAGCCTTACAAAATGGCGATTCTTCACATCAAACATGGCCTAAATGCTTACTAACCGCTCAAGGTAAACAAAACTTTGACAGATTAACAGAACCATATTCACCTAAAAACTGATGCACAAGATTCTCAAGCAAGAACTTAGGCAAAATTGTATTGTTTTCGGGTTGGGTTCTTGGGAAAATGTTTTCAGAAAATGAATTGGAAAAGGTCTTAAATGTTTGATTTTATTTTATGAACGAAACATTTCTGCTACAGGTATGTCACATCATGTAAGAATGTGTTGAGTATTTCAATGTTTTAATAGTTTCAGTTGTATAAAAATTGAAAATACGCCTTATTGAGTTTGAATATAATATAACTATCATAAAATTGATTTAAAGTGATGAAAAGTCGAATAAAAAAAATTATTCTAGACTGAACTGTGAAATAGAATGGAATTGTGTTTCGCCCAAAATAAATTGAAATGAGAAGAAAACGATTTGTTTTCGTCTCGGGAATAAACAAATTTTCCCCAAAGTGCAACCAAAACAGCCTTACTTTTCCTTGGTTATTTTTACTGGTAGCCACTAAAGGCAGTTCAGCAGCTTCTCGTCCAAATATTCTGAGAAGAGCAGCAGATATGACAACGGAACTGCACACAAACGGACGTTTCAAATATTAACTTGTACCAATGAAATGGTAGGCTAGTCACAAAGTAAAAGACAACCAACCAAAATGATAAAAAAAAATGAGACTTACTTCACAATTAAAACTACACAATACATTCCACTAAATTCTTGACCAGCTATATTCCTCCTGCATAAAGTTGAAACTCTCATTTACTTTTGAGTGAGAAAAACAGTAAAGGGATTAACCAGTAATAAGTCAAAGGCACACAGATTGAACAAATTGACACCTTATTTTATGCTATTATTCTGTGATTCAATTCTATATCGTACATGCACATGTAATATAGCTCCACATAACGCTTAAGAAGTAAAAGCTATTTAGCATCCCTAATTTTCCACCATCTTTTTATCTTCATGTTTTCACTGCCTCTTATGTGCGTATTGTCCACTCATGGTTATAAAATTTGAGTGCATATGGTTGTGTTCAGTCACAAAATTAGTGGGCAGAATTACCAACTGATGAATCAAAACTCAGTTAGGATTAGTCGATATAAGATAGATACTAACGTAGGTAAATTATGTACATAAAACTAAGAAACTGGAAAAAATTCAAAGGATTGTTACCTCACCGGAATTTATGTAAAAAAAATTAACTAGCTATTCATATGTAACACATTTATGAGATGTTCACATGTAAATCTCCACTAAGGCAGGATCAAATAACTCTTTGCTCAATGGCGTAGGGTAGTAAACCACTAGATCAATACCCGAAACGCACCTAAAAAAGTCATCGGAAAAATAACAAAGCACAATTTATGCTGTTCGAAGAAAACCCCGACTTATTAACGAACAGAGTTAATCAGCAACAAACCAATGGAGAAGAGACAACTCACCCATAAACCATGGCAGGGATGAGATCGCGACCAGATTTGGCAACAATAGGATCAAAGCATTCCTGAATAAAAAATTCATAAAGAATGAAGAAATGACCAGTAACAAAATGCACAAAGATATCTTCATAAAAAATTCTGCACAGGTACTAAAAACAGGGTGCCAACTGATCATAATGAAAAGGTAGCTGAAGTGTTTCAACAGTTTGGTTATGCGTGTAGTGATTCTTTTAGTGCAAAAGGGATGAGCCAGTACTTCAATGAATAATGCATGAATATACAAAATTATGTAAGTATAAGAGCATATCATTAACATATTTCACATCCACTAACATCTAATATTCTTCAGTGTGAAACAGCGGCTAATGCAGGACTACCTACAATCTACATCTAACCCCTTCTCCCGCTGAAAGCACTTACACGAAAAATTGCTGCTGCTTGGGAAAGCAGCAACAAATGCTCAGGATGGCGACTTTTTCCACTCAAAATGTGCCATTGTAGTGCAATATTGGAGCCACCATTTAGACCTACGGCTGCATGCTTTCTAAATATTGCAGCGGACACCGACGTTGGGATTACTTCTGGTCTGCTGGTAGCCATTATCTGAAGCGTGGAAAAAATCTTATCACAGTCATCACAACAAAACCATTTAGCCTTTGGTAGTTCCTGCAACAAGTGGCATCAGTGAATACACAGGAAAAAAAATCAATCTTCACACACAATGCACAACTTACTTTCAGATCACACATCCCAAGCTTGCGCAGACAACCAACATGGTATTCCTTCTCACACTAGACAAATGAACCAAAAAGAATGTCAATCACCAAAATAACATATTTAAAACACCGATAAATAAATTAAACTCAACGTGATAAGAATGAGTGTTAAAGATCCAAAAAGCTAGGCAGGCAATACCTGATCACAAAGTATGACTGTCAGGTCATCAAACTTAACAGCACTGAAGTCCTGGGACCTATAGAATAAATAAAGATAAACGAACAATTTAACAGAAACAAACCAACAAGAGAAATCTTCATAGTGAGGATTGCGGATAAGAACATGAAACAACTGAACCATCTCCCATTACTGAAACAGACCTGCAGACAACACAACCACCAGTCTCAAATTCTGGTGCTTTAACAACTCTTGTTAGCCGAAGGATAATAGGTTTTGGCTCCCTAGAAATTTCACCACCAGGGACAACTTTGTCAGTGCAGTAACTACACTGCCAGTCATCGCCAGGAAGGGACTGCGAACCCAAACAAACTGCAAGAGTACGAGGAAAAATAAGTCAAATTGAAACGACCACAATAAAAGTTGACATAGGACTGATGAAAATCACCAGCATGAAAAGCTCGAGGACAGCCATTGCAAACAATAAGTTTGCCACCATCTCCGCATACAGCACACATATCATCACTGCCACCAGTGACAAGACTTTGGCCATTTGCCAACATCAAGGCAATATCATGAAGCGTCAAGCCACTGGACGTATAAATATGACGATAGCTGCAAAGTACAAAAGGCTATGTCAGCCCCAGTTAACAGCTGACATACTTAACTTTCTAAAGTTACTCACGGTTGACGTTTTGCAGACCATCCAGCATGAGCCTCAAACTGGGAAGGACTAACCTGAGTCAATGAAAAATATGGAAACATATAAAAAATAAAAAGATGAATACAATGGCGTGAATATAACTATGGGTGCTCTCAAAAGTCACAAAACATGAACGACAAAGTAAAATCCACAATTGTGCATGAAAATACCTCTGTGTTGCAACAACTACAGATTATACCATTCCCCTGCTTGTAACCCCCGAGAATCCGCTGTAAAGTAAAAGGATTTAAATAGTTATCTACAGAGGCAGCTAATAAAAAAATAAAAAAATTAGACAATCTGCCAAAAACAACCTTTCCTTTGGCATAATAAGCCAAATCAGTCCCATCAGGCAGTCCATTAGGCATGAAAAGTAATTTATGTAAATCATTGTCCCTATCATACATCAACACACAAGATCAAAGGTAGTTCAATAAAGCAGCTCATTAGGCATAAAAAGATAATCATTCACATTATATTTTGTATACATAAGCATACACAAAGGTAGATTACCATAAAAAACCTAAAATTTAAAAAGGAATACATGGTAAAAAATTGAGAAGAAAATTTATTAACGAAAAAGAAAAGAACCTTTTTTTAGTGCCACCTTTCTTCTTTTCCCAAACTGAAAAAGATTGATTGTTCCTTGGTCTGCACATGAAATGCATGAGCATCGGGAAAAATAAATGACTATAGAAAAAGAGAGAGCAATGGAGAGAGCAAACTTTTTAATTAATCGCTTCTGTTCCACTGGTGCCTCTATGTAATTATGCTGATTGGGGGGGACTACGCAAGGGTGATTGCCTGATGCAGGACAGTGCCCATCTTCAATTGACTGACTGGTATAGTTGGAATTTTTAGAAAAGGTGAGAAAAAAAAGTTTAATTGCCCAGAAATTCAATAGTTGATGCATGACAATCAAAAGTTCTGAGTGCACCAACAAAAGTGACCAGTTATTTGACACTAGCTCCAATCACAAAACATTAGTCAACAGAAACGTGACTTTTAAGCTCATATAAACAAAAATATTGAAGCATACGCACCACTTCTGTTACCTTCCAATTTTATGAATTTTCTCCGATGCTCTATCATGTAAAGGGAACACTCTTAATGGGTGCTGGGAAAGGAGATTTCAAGAAAATATTAGTAATATTAATGTGAAAAAAAACCATACCTGTTGATGAAGATATTCGGGCAAAAAGGCTTGCTTAGATAAGGACCATCTCCATATGATACTGCATTTCCATATAGGAGATTTGCTGTCACAATTCAAGAAATTGTCAGAACTAAAATATTTGCATGCTCCAGATCAACATACTTCACACCCAAAAACCTCAAACTTACACTGGAGGTAATTTGGCAGCAGAAAAAAGAGAGTAGGAGACTACAATCCTTAAGCTACCAGATGACCGTCCTCTCCATTAAAATTATTTAAAAATATACAAATGGAGATCCACCAAAACGTATGTAAATTGGCAGTCCAATAGAAAACTATAATGGGTTTAGGTATTTATCAAATAAGAGTTGACCTAGTTAACGGTAAAATATGATTTAAAACTCATTAGCTCTAAAGAATAACCTTGATAAATAGAGAAATGATCATATCTTGGCTCAACTGCCATCCAAATCAAGACAGATGTTCACAGTAAGTGCGGACAAGTAATTAGGGTAGCCTAAGCTTTCCCGAGTAAAAACAGGGGTAATTCAGGGCCCCAACCCGTGGGGCACAAATAAAGATGGCAGAATAAACCATACAGATACCAAATAAAGCAGCTGAAAAATCATACTTCCAGTTGTATGTAACTGATGCTGATGGTCGTCACAATCATGCTGAGAACAACTTGCACAGGAAATAAACTGAAGGAATGATCGGTGGTATCAGATTTACCTTTCCAGACCTGAAAGTACTCCTCATTGACAGAAGAACCAGCTACAGCTTTTAGCACTTCATCTAGTGCACTGATAGAAGCAGTCCTCAGTTCTTCAATTATGCTATAAATGGGCTTCCCATTCTCCAAATAGATGTGATTATTGGGATGTCTAGTCTTGGTGCCAGCATGAAGTTCAAATTCATAGGCACTAACCACCTGTTGGTAACATTCATCTACTCATCGTCATGAATTACAATATAGTGGCTGAAGTAAATAATTTAACGTTTAGGTTCAACTTACTTTAGAAAAATTGCAGAGGCAACAACCACATAAGTAGCCACATCCTTTTATTATACCCGGAATCTCTTTCTGATCACCATAAAGAAACCAAAGTCAACAGCCATAGTTCTAAGCCTCCAATGATCAACATATGATTACCAACAGAGTGAAATAATGAGATGTCGCATACCTTCCCAGATATAGACACGTACGTCACTCTGGCTCCTTCCAGAATTCTAGTAGACAAAAGCTTTTTGACGTTTGTAGGGTAATCGTCTGGGATTATTTTTTTAGACATCTTCATTTCCCTGTTTGGGACACATGACAAAGGACTGATTGTTTCTGTAAACTCGTTCCCCTCTATGCTTTCATGAGTATTCGATGACCGATTGTGAAAGTCATTCTTGGTTGAAGGTTGAGCAGCAGATAGACATAATTTTTTATCGTTATGGTCCTCTTGCAACTCGTTATCAACCATAGGTTTACCAGCAAAAGATATTTTACTATCACAATCATCCTTGCGTTTGCTGAATTTAAACGTGATCTTCCTAATACCAGTGGTGCTAATATTTTTGGGAATCTCAATCGCAACACAAGATGTGGAAACTGACTCCGATGTGTAATTTTGAATATGATTTTCCTTGCAAGACTTTCCATCAGCACTTGAAGTTTGGGAATAAGCAGATGTAATCTCTCCAAAACCACCAGGATCACCAGAAAGTACATCACGTGGTTGGCTGCTACCGGTCAAACTCGAAGCAACATCCTTTGTGGGGGGATTTGGATTTGAAACCTCAGAATGTACATCATCATTCGAGGTTTCTTCCATTTTATTCTTGGGGCAATGCTGCGACATGAAGTCATTCGGTGCATCTGTTACCTCGTCGTTAACACAACAGAGCTCCAAGTCACCATTGTCAAGTACTCCCATTGCATGATTCTCAGCACAGGGCGCCATTTCACTGTCATTCAATACTCCATTCAGATCCATTTTCTCACCATTCAAAGCTTCTTTGACGGGACTATTCATGCAAACAGACACTTCAATATTTTGACTTCCACAAAACGGTTCTGGCAGACTACCAATCAAAACCTCAGTGCATCCCACGGCTTCTTGCACTTGTGTTTCAGAGCAAGGTTTAGATTCAGCCAAATCTATAACATCCTTAATATTGATTGTAACTAAAGACTGTAACAATTCAGTATTATCTGATACTTTTGTTGTCTCACCATCTGGATCAGCGTTATTCAAAACCACATCCCTCTCCTCCCTTCCAGTAGACGTTCCTAACTCAAAATCATTGCAAGCGTCCATCTCTTGGCATGTAACATGATGTTCTATTCCAGAATCAAGGTAAACTTCTTCTGCCATATTCTTTCTACATGACTCTGTTCCAGAATCATCCACGAATTCAAGCCTCAATTGGTCGTTCATTTCCCTAGTACTACTACCCATCACACAGTCATCAACTCTCCTCCTTCCATCAACGAATACCAACGATCAATTATCAGCCACAGAACGCATATTCCACACAATGGCAGTCAAATTTATACATCATTTGAAAACCTAGCACGTAAATATTCGAATAAACTTCACGCAGTTCCACTCCAATCTTATGATTAAAAACACACGGTAAAAATAAAAATAAAAATTTCAGTTTTACCAAGTCATAACGGTCGAAAGAGGACGAGCTAATCCAGAACAACACTGAAAGAAAAATGAAAGTTCCTCACACTCAATCCATAAATCCCCGAAGCATTTCCAAAACTCAATATTCCAGATCCAAACAAAATTGACACTAAAAACTTAACAATATCTAAACAATTCAATCAAAGATACCCTAAATCCAAATTAAAACCAATATGTACCTCCAAAACAACACCCCCATATCTAGCTACAAAAATAATTTGGCGTACAAACCTTCCATTTCAAAAGTATTTAATTTCAAACGTATTTACCAGCCAAAATAGCAACAGAAACAGATCTAGATACGATTCAGGAGTAGGAAAAAGATGACGAGGAGAAAGAGAGTAATTAGGGTTTTGGCGATTGGTTTACTTTTTCGTTAAAACGAAGAGAGCGGCAACAATAGAAAACGGAAAAATCAGTTAGCCGGTGCTTATAATTATTTTATTTTATTAATTATTATATAGGAAAGGGAGAGAAATGTGGCAGGAAGTGAATTTGATGGGCCCGGTCCAAATGTTCTAGCGCCACGTAGTAAAGGACTATATATATATGTATGTGTGTATGTATGTATATATATATATAATATATAATATATATCTTATTATAAGACGTGAAATTTATATTTATAATTTTGTTAGTTTTTCAAAAAAAAAATTCAAATTGATTTATAAATTATATATATATATACATACATATATATATGCAATTATTATATTTATATTTATTATATTTATTATTGATGTCATATGACAAATTGATTTCTCGGGTAAAATCCATTTATGAAGACGCAAACCCTAAAATTGCCGAGCAGAAACTATACCGAAGAGATGCTTGTCGAACACAGGATACTGATCAGCATATTGTCGGGCATCCTTTGCCCTCTTCGGGATTTTGGTCAAAGAGTAGCGGAAGACCCGGTCATAATTAAAACTGATTAACCGGCTGAGATGGAACGTGCTTTAATGGGGCGGATTTCTCGGACACGCTTGGCTCCCATCAAGCCACGATCAAAGGACATCATATGACTGATATTCCGCAAGTTAGTTACTAAGGGCAGTCCTATAAATACCCTCAGATAACTTCATAGCAGGGGTTAGATTTTTCTGGGCAAAAAGACTCCGAAGAGAGCAAGCTTGAGTCTGTTCGGTCTGTTTTATAACTTTTTCACAACAGTAGTCGTGTAAGTCATTGAATAACTTTTTCTTGTGTCCAGATCATCTTGTAAATCAGTAATATTTATAGTGGAACTTTATACTGGACTAGGTCCCGTGGTTTTTCTCTCAATTCGAGGGTTTTCCACGTAAAAAATCTTGGTGTATTCCTTTTATTTTTCGTACACATTTACTTCTACCAAACACGTAAAATAACGGATCACATCATTGGCGCCGTCCGTGGGAATTTTTGATCTAAGGCGTTGAAGTAGGACGAATTTTCTAACGAAAAACAAATCAAAGGGCAAGATGGCCAGAGGTAAAGGCAGGGGGCAAGCTTCTAGGGGAAATGGATCCAATTCTCACCCATACATGTTCACTGAACCCGGAGAAGGGCCAGAAGATGCAGGATCATCTCAACATGTTCCTCAGTCATTTCCTGTTGGGGGAATTCCCATGGAGCATTTGACAGAAATGATAACCAAAACTGTTGGAGAGATTATGAGGCAATTCATGGCCCCCCCCCCCCCCCCCCCCCCCCCAGAAACAAGAAAATGTACAAGATGAAGAGGGGGAAGAATTGGCTTCCCGGCAGGAACCTGAAAGAGAGCCTGAAAGAGAGCCTGAAAGAGAACCTGAAAAGGAGCCTAAGGAAGTTAGACATATTTCTAATCATTTGAATGAAGAAGCTGATAAAGCTTTAAATCGTCAAATGGAAGAGCTGAAAAGTGAGCTGCAGCAGATGCGTAATAGGATGGAAGGACGTCTGTATCCTCCGCAGAGGAGTACTCCATTTGCCTCCCATGTGGTTGATGATCCTTTGCCCCCAAATTTCAGGGCTTTAAATGTGGGAAATTACGATGGTGGTACGGATCCCGAAGAATATCTGTCTCGATTTGAAAACGCTTCGCTTCTTCATCAGCTTACGGATGGGGTGAAATGTCGGGTTTTCCTGACCACATTATCGGGAGCAACGCAAGCATGGTTTAATCAGTTGCCAGCAAGAATCATAGACTCTTTTCCGAAGTTTAGTTCTCTATTTTTGCATCAGTTTGCAAGCAGCCGGAGTTGCAAAAGAACAGCTCTTAGTCTATTCGGGATTAAGCAAGCGGAGAAGGAATCTCTTCGAGATTTTCTGAAAAGATTTAGTCATGCATGTCTTGACATTCCGCATGTCACCTCGGAAGTACTAATCAGCGCGTTCACTCAAGGATTAAAAGAAGGAGACTTATTTCGATCTTTGGCAAAAAAGCCACCTTCTGATTATGACGAATTGTTGGGAAGAGCTTCTAAATACATTAACCTGGAAGAAGCCCAAAGGATGAAGCAGAGAAGAGATGGCAAAACTGGGGAAGAGGTAAACAAAAAGAATAAACCGGTGGAGCCAGTCAAAAGAAGTTTTGACCAATTTCTACCGATGAGACCCCATCGGGAAGTAGCAATGAATCAGAGTATGCCGAAGAGGGGGCGGGGTGGACCTCATAGGGGGGGACCTTTCCGAGGAACAATGATCCGAGGAGGGTCCTTCCGAGGAAGAGGATATCGAGGAGGGGGGTTTCGAGGTGGAAGATCTAACGAGTCTGATGGAGGGCGGGGATTTAACGAGGAGTTCAAAGACAATAATTTCACTCCTAGAATTAATATAAATCCTGGAAGAGGAGCACCGCAGCCAGTCCCTTGGTCAGCCCGAGGAGAAAGAGTAGAGGGAGAAGAGGAAACCTTGAACAATACTCCGAGTCGGGGAACTATACACATGATAGCTGGAGGAACGTCAGGAGGAGATTCGAACAGAGCAAGAAGGAATCACGCCCGGAGGCTTCAAGTGCTATCTATTGACCCCAGTCATGTACATGAGGGTCCGTCTATATCTTTTGGGCCTGCAGATTTGCAAGGAGTTCATTTTCCTCACGATGATGCATTGGTTATCTCTGCCACAGTGGCTAATTATAATGTGCAGAGGATTTTCGTGGACACAGGAAGCTCGGCGGATGTACTTTTTCTTGGTACGTTAAGCCAAATGAACTTAGGAAGCTTACCTATATCGAAAGTGAACACGTCCTTGCACGGATTTGCAGGGGAAGTCATAAACCCGATAGGGCAAGTGTCTCTACCAGTTACAATTGGTGAAGCATCAAGGATCAAAACAAAGATGATAAATTTCCTCATTGTGGATGCACCATCTTCTTACAATATAATATTGGGAAGACTAGCCCTAGCTGCTTTTGGAGCCGTTGCCTCCACCTATCATCTAATCATGAAATTTCCAGTAGGAGAGGAGGTGGGGCAAGTAAGGGGTGATCAAAGCTCGTCCCGGAAATGTTATGTGCAAGAGTTAAAGCAAGAAAAAGAGCAGAATAACGAAGGAAGAGAACGAAGGGGAAATGAAAAGAGGAAACGGGGCGAGGAAGAACGAATAACACCCGAAGAGGAGTTCCTCAACATCGAGCTGGGTCACCCTACTCGAGTTACTAGGGTAGGATCCCAGCTTGATCCAGAATTACGAGAAAAAGTGGTTAATTGTTTGAATCAGCATGTGGATGTATTTGCATGGAGCACATCTGATTTAAAGGGAGTTAAGCCTGAGATTGCCGAACACCGCCTCAATGTAGACCCTACTGTTCGGGTAATAAAGCAAAAGAGAAGGCATTTTGGACCAGAAAAAGACGCTGTCATTGCCAAGCAGGTAGAAGAGTTGTTAAAAGCAGGCCACATTCGCGAGATCGGCTTCCCTACATGGCTTTCGAATGTAGTGTTGGTGCCTAAAGCTGGTGATAAATGGAGAATGTGCGTGGATTTTAGGGATGTGAATAAGGCATGTCCCAAGGATTGTTATCCCTTGCCCAGGATCGACCAGCTTGTAGATTCTACTGCTGGGCACGAGTTGTTATGTCTTATGGATGCTTATCAGGGATATCATCAGATCCCTTTGGCACAGGAAGATCAATCAAAAGTAAGTTTTGTAACAGCAGGGGGAACTTTTTGTTATGTGGTAATGCATTTTGGATTGAAAAATGCTGGGGCCACCTATCAAAGGCTGATGGATAAAATGTTTAAAGAACAAATTGGTCGGAATGTGGAAGTGTATGTGGATGATGTCCTGATCAAAAGCCGAAAAGCCAAGGACTTGGTCAAAGATATGGAAGAAGTTTTCAACACTTTAAGAAAATTTGGCATGAAGTTGAATCCCGCAAAATGTACTTTCGGTATTCGTAGGGGCAAATTTCTAGGATACATGGTTACGGAAAGAGGTGTTGAAGCTAACCCGGAAAAAATCCAAGCCATACGAGAAATGAATCCTCCGAGGACATTGAATGAAGTGCAGAGATTGGCAGGAAGAATAGCGGCATTGAGCCGATTTATATCCCGATCAGCCGATCGAAGCTTGCCTTTCTTCAAAGCATTAAGGCAGGGAGTCAAGTTTGAGTGGAATAACCAGTGCCAAAAGGCTTTCGAGGATTTGAAGGATTATTTGGCTCAGTTACCATTAATAAACAAGCCTGAGCCCAACGAAACACTTCTCGTGTATTTATCGGTGGCAGAAGAAGTCATTAGTTCCGTGTTAATCAGAGAAAAATCAGGACAACAGCAGCCTGTATATTATGTCAGCCGAGCCCTGCAAGGAGCCGAGCAGCGATACCCTGAAATTGAAAAGTTGGCCTTAGCTCTAGTTACCACAGCGAGAAGACTTCGGCCATACTTCTTGTCTCACCCTATCATGGTAATAACAAACACTCCTTTGGGTAGGCTTTTATCCAAATCCGAAATATCGGGGAGGATGGTAAAATGGGCCACAGAGCTGAGTGAGTTTGAGGTCACTTATCAACCCCGAACTACGATTAAAGCACAAGCTCTGTCACATTTTCTGGTAGAAGTCACCCATACCTCGGAAGAAAAAGAGTGGAGTTTGTTTGTGGATGGATCATCTACTCGATTGGGAAGTGGAGCAGGTGTCATACTCATTAGTCCTGAAGGGGAAGAAATCAGGGTTGCCGTCCAGTTTGGATTTTTATCCTCAAACAATGAAGCTGAATTTGAAGCTATCATTTCAGGTCTCCAAATAGCATTGGACGCGGGGGCCATGAAGATAAAAGCTTTTATGGACTCGATGCTAGTTGTTCATCAAGTGAAGGGGATATATAAGGTGAAAGAGGAGAAACTTCGAAAGTATGTAGAAAAGGTGCGGGCGATGATAGCTCAATTTCAAGAGGTGGAATTAATGCAAATACCAAGGGAGGAGAATACCCGTGCAGATGAATTAGCAAAATTGGCTAGTTCAATACACGAATGGAAGAACAGGAATGTGCTCGTGCAAGAGCTTTTAATTTCTCATATATCCGTCAATAGCATCATGAGTATGGAGCCATGTATTATATCCGATTGGCGAGAGCATCTTATTAAATTCTTGAAGATAAAGGTTATGCCTTCTGACCCAAAGGAAGCTGCTAAGGTTAAAAGAATGGGGAACCGATTTGTGTTGATAGAAGGCAAGTTGTTCAAGAAAGGATTTTCAATTCCTTTTTTACAATGTGCCTCGAAGGAAGAAGGGGAGCATTTATTAAAGGAGATTCATGAAGGATGTTGCGGGAATCATGTAGGAACTAACATGTTATATCAGAAATCTATCCGAGCTGGGTATTATTGGCCGACGATGAGGGAAGATGCTGAAGAAGTTGTGAAGAAATGCATTAATTGCCAAAGGCACGCAAATTTATCCCATGTACCTGCGGAAATTCTTAATAGTAGCATCATTTCCTGCCCCTTTGACCAATGGGGAATGGATATTGTGGGGCCATTTCCTCCCGCTACAGGGCAGAGAAAATTTCTCCTGGTAGCCGTTGAGTACTTCACTAAGTGGGTGGAAGCCGAACCATTGGCTAAAATAACTGAGGAGGAAGTCATCAGATTTTTATGGAGAAATATAGTATGCCGCTTCGGAATACCTCGAAGAATAATTTCCGATAACGGAAGACAATTCCAGGGAGGAAGAATACAAGAATGGTGCAAAGATATGAAAATTAAACAAGTCTTCACTTCAGTCGCTTATCCTCAAGCAAATGGGCAGGCGGAAGTGATTAATCGGATTTTATTGCACGGGATCAAAACAAGACTAGAAGGGACTCGAGGGGAGTGGGTAAATGAATTACCCGGGGTCTTATGGGCCTATAGAACGACTCCTCGGGTATCTACAGGAGAGACTCCATATAGCTTAGTATATGGATCTGAGGCCCTCATTCCAGTAGAAATTGGAATTGAATCTCTTCGAGTACAGAGCTACGATCCCGACCAGAATGAAGAAAAAAGGAAGTTAGAGTTAGACGGGATTATGGAATTGAGAGAGAAAGCCTTGGCTAAAGTAGAATTGTATAAAATAAGGGTGACCAATGCTTACAATCGGAGGGTTCGCCCGAGGGCTTTTCAAGTGGGAGATCTGGTGCTGCGAAGAATCAATCCCGCGGGGGAGGTAAAGAAGTTAGCCCCCAAATGGGAGGGTCCTTATAAGATAAAAAGGGTGATTGGAAGAGGAGCCTACAGGCTGGAAGATCGCGAAGGTCGGGAACTAGTAAGACCTTGGAACATTCATAATTTAAGAAAGTATTTTGTGTAATCTTTCAGTTATCGTTATTATTCCCATATGTATTTCCGAAATAAATAAATTTCCTGTTATCGATCAATGTTCGGGTTAATCGTTGGATCGGGATGTTTGGTCAACGTTTAAACTTGAAAACACCATCGTTTACTCGTTGGATCGGGATGTTTGGTCAACGTTTAAACTTGAAAATACCATGTTATTGTGCTCGGGGTAGCGAGCTTATGTTATTATAGTCCATTGTTGGCAGGTTAAATACAGGATCGGGAAGTTTGGTCTGTATTTGAACCTAAAATGGGACTAAGTGATTGTGCTCGGGGTAGCGAGCAATGTTCGGGTTTACTCGTTGGATCGGGATGTTTGGTCAACGTTTAAACTTGAAAACACCATCGTTTACTCGTTGGATCGGGATGTTTGGTCAACGTTTAAACTTGAAAACACCACCGTTTACTCGTTGGATCGGGATGTTTGGTCAACGTTTAAACTTGAAAATACCATGTTATTGTGCTCGGGGTAGCGAGCTTATGTTATTATAGTCCATTGTTGGCAGGTTAAATACAGGATCGGGAAGTTTGGTCTGTATTTGAACCTAAAATGGGACTAAGTGATTGTGCTCGGGGTAGCGAGCAATGTTCGGGTTTACTCGTTGGATCGGGATGTTTGGTCAACGTTTAAACTTGAAAACACCATCGTTTACTCGTTGGATCGGGATGTTTGGTCAACGTTTAAACTTGAAAACACCATCGTTTACTCGTTGGATCGGGATGTTTGGTCAACGTTTAAACTTGAAAATACCATGTTATTGTGCTCGGGGTAGCGAGCTTATGTTATTATAGTCCATTGTTGGCAGGTTAAATACAGGATCGGGAAGTTTGGTCTGTATTTGAACCTAAAATGGGACTAAGTGATTGTGCTCGGGGTAGCGAGCAATGTTCGGGTTTACTCGTTGGATCGGGATGTTTGGTCAACGTTTAAACTTGAAAACACCATCGTTTACTCGTTGGATCGGGATGTTTGGTCAACGTTTAAACTTGAAAACACCACCGTTTACTCGTTGGATCGGGATGTTTGGTCAACGTATAAACTTGAAAATACCATGTTATTGTGCTCGGGGTAGCGAGCTTATGTTATTATAGTCCATTGTTGGCAGGTTAAATACAGGATCGGGAAGTTTGGTCTGTATTTGAACCTAAAATGGGACTAAGTGATTGTGCTCGGGGTAGCGAGCAATGTTCGGGTTTACTCGTTGGATCGGGATGTTTGGTCAACGTTTAAACTTGAAAACACCATCGTTTACTCGTTGGATCGGGATGTTTGGTCAACGTTTAAACTTGAAAACACCATCGTTTACTCGTTGGATCGGGATGTTTGGTCAACGTTTAAACTTGAAAACACCACCGCTTACTCGTTGGATCGGGATGTTTGGTCAACGTTTAAACTTGAAAATACCATGTTATTATGCTCGGGGTAGCGAGCTTATGTTATTATAGTCCATTGTTGGCAGGTTAAATACAGGATCGGGAAGTTTGGTCTGTATTTGAACCTAAAATGGGACTAAGTGATTGTGCTCGGGGTAGCGAGCAATGTTCGGGTTTACTCGTTGGATCGGGATGTTTGGTCAACGTTTAAACTTGAAAACACCATCGTTTACTCGTTGGATCGGGATGTTTGGTCAACGTTTAAACTTGAAAACACCATCGTTTACTCGTTGGATCGGGATGTTTGGTCAATGTTTAAACTTGAAAATACCATGTTATTGTGCTCGGGGTAGCGAGCTTATGTTATTATAGTCCATTGTTGGCAGGTTAAATACAGGATCGGGAAGTTTGGTCTGTATTTGAACCTAAAATGGGACTAAGTGATTGTGCTCGGGGTAGCGAGCAATGTTCGGGTTTACTCGTTGGATCGGGATGTTTGGTCAACGTTTAAACTTGAAAACACCATCGTTTACTCGTTGAATCGGGATGTTTGGTCAACGTTTAAACTTGAAAACTTGAAAACACCACCGTTTACTCGTTGGATCGGGATGTTTGGTCAACGTTTAAACTTGAAAATACCATGTTATTGTGCTCGGGGTAGCGAGCTTATGTTATTATAGTCCATTGTTGGCAGGTTAAATACAGGATCGGGAAGTTTGGTCTGTATTTGAACCTAAAATGGGACTAAGTGATTGTGCTCGGGGTAGCAAGCTTATGTGATTATAGTCCATTGTTGGCAGGTTAAATACAGGATCGGGAAGTTTGGTCTGTATTTGAACCTAAAATGGGACTAAGTGATTGTGCTCGGGGTAGCGAGCAATGTTCGGGTTAATCGTTGGATCGGGATGTTTGGTCAACGTTTAAACTTGAAAACATCATCGTTTACTCGTTGGATCGGGATGTTTGGTCAACGTTTAAACTTGAAAACACCATCGTTTAATCGTTGGATCGGGATGTTTGGTCAACGTTTAAACTTGAAATTACCATGTTATTGTGCTCGGGTTTGCAAGCTTATGTTCGGTTTAATCGTTGGATCGGGATGTTTGGTCAACGTTTAAACTTGAAATTACCATGTTATTATGCTCGGGATGTCTTTTCCCCGAGTTCTGTTATATTCATTACTTTGAAATATGTCCTAAAAAGTTCGCTTGTTGGAGAGACTAGTTTGCACAAGAGTGTAAGAAGACAGGGAAAGTCATAATATCATGGTCCAAAGATTACAATTTTAAAACAAAAAGAGTACATCCCTAAATTTACAACTGGAGGAATTCATCGGGAACGGTATTCAGGGCCTCATCAACATTTATAAAGTCTGTTGAAGTTCCTTCAGGAGGATAGCCAGCGGCTTTAAATTGACGAACAGACGCTTCAAAACCATAGTTAAGGAACTTAGCATCGCGTTCGCCCAGAATATCACCATACTCCTCAGACTTCATAAACTCTTCTTTCTTGATGAGCCAGGATTCCTCGATCTGAGTAGCCCGAGATAGTTTCTCCTGATCAAGCTGTTCAGAAAGGGATTTGTTCTCTTCAGCTCGCAGTGATCTCTCTTGTGAAAGTTGTTCTAAGAGGGATTTATTCTCTTCAGTCACGGACCTGAATTGCCCGGATAAAGTGGTGTTAGCCTCCTCAAAGTCGGCTAATTTACCATGCGCTTCCTCGAGAGCTGCCACTGCCTTATCTCGAGTAACAACAGCAGCAGAGTATCGCTCTTCCAGTAGCTTTATGGATTTCTTCATCTCCTCACCGATACCTTCTAGCTGTTTAAGATGTTTCTGATTCTCCCCATCTGAGGATCTCATGGATTGGAAGCGAGTCATAATCTCGCCAGCCATTAGGTTGGTCTGCAAGCAAATAAACAAAGTTAATATACCGAAGACGAAAAGTTTATCAGATGGAAATGGATATAAGGTACCTGAGTGAGGGAGGTGGAAAAATCATTTATCAAATTGCTGAAGGCCAATCCTCCCAGGTATTTGCGATCGGGAGAATTGGCCCAATTGCAAATAATAGAATGGGAAATTTTGGGGTCCGGTTCTCTCAGAATCGGGACGTTGGGCGGATAAATCCAATCAGGTATGTGATATCTGGAGGTTGGACGAGAAGAGCTAGAACCACCAGGAGCAGGTTGAGAAGTAGCCCGAGTTTGAAGAGATGGATTAGCTCGGTGAGTAAGGGAGATTCGGGGAGGAGTTTTCTTGGCAGGAGGAAGTTTAGAGGAAGAACCCTGGCCCTCGGGGGCCGCCCTCTTCAGTGATCGAGGAATCAAGGCCTCCGTCTCCAGTACCTCAATCACCTCTTCGGGGGGAGCATGTGTAACAGATGGGGGAGGATTTGTTTCAGTGGTCGGTTTGGTAGCCTTCTCTGGTGCGGCAATTTTCTTCATGCTAGCAGCAATCTTGGCTTTCAGCATCTTGTTTTCTGCAAGAAAGAAACATCATAGCAATTATTCAAGCATGTTAATACAAAATACGCAAACAAAGCAAGATGCTCGGTAAATACTCACCGAGGGGCATTTTTAGGGAAACACCCTTAGGACTAAGCTGGAACAAGTACAGCAGTCCGTCGTCAATCAGCTCCCCAAGGTTAAAACACTGATCGCCAAGCTTACGACGAACCGATAGATATGTTTCTCCCTCAAGTAGCCCCTTGATTGACTTGCCCTTCGGTAAGTTTTCTTTCCACTCCATGGGACAGTCCCAAGGTTGGAGTGGGCGAGCAAAGAAGAAAAATCTTTTCCAATTTTTTATGGAAGAGGGGTAATTTTTAAGAAAACCCATCCCTGTTCGGGAAGAAAAATAAAAAAGCCCGATCTCTTTTCGGTTTAATTGAAAGAAGCAATGAAAGAGTTCGGGAGTCGGGGAAAAGCCGAAAAAGGATAGGACTATGTAGAAACCCGCCAACAATCGATAACTGTTGGGGAACAACTGACTTAGAGAAATGGCAAAGTAGGAAGCAACATCTACAAAGAAAGAAGGGATAGGAAAGCGAAGTCCCCCTCGAAGTTGGTCTAAGTAGAAGGGAAAGTAACCCACGGGAGGTAAGTGGGGGCGAGATCCGGGAGGGGGAGCAATAATAGATGTCCCCTCTGAAATCCCCCATTTAGTTTGGATACTGGATATGTGCCGTTGCGATTTAATCCCTGATTCAAATATCTCAAACCAAGGAACGCGGGATTTTATCAGATCCTGCTCTGTCGCAGCCTGAAGCTCCTCCCCACGAGCGTCAGGGGCTGTCGACGAGCTGGAAGTCTCCTCACTATCATAGGAAGAAGAGTGTCGAGGAGAGGGACCCAGGATACCCTCTTCCTCGAACATGTCTATAGTCTTCGAAATATCGTCAGAAGAAGACATACTCGATGAATGGAAAGAAAATAAGTATGGAGGAAAAGATTGGTCGGACGTCTAATGCTAGCTCGGAAGCAAACTACAGTAAAGTAAGTTAAATCCGCAAAATGAACGAGTATTTATAGTGGGGTGCCACTGGAACAGTCGTTAAATCAGCACCGTTCAAATAAAATCCCATGAACGGTTATAGATGTGCTTTGGGAAACGAAACGTCGCGAGATTTTTGAAATTTTCAGGCGGGAAAATTAGGCGGTTAAAATATCCCGAGCATATCAGGATTTTACCCGAAGACAATAAACCAAGATTTCACTACTCTCATCTTGCTTTACTTTGGGGGGGGTGAGGTGATGTCATATGACAAATTGATTTCTCGGGTAAAATCCATTTATGAAGACGCAAACCCTAAAATTGCCGAGCAGAAACTATACCGAAGAGATGCTTGTCGAACACAGGATACTGATCAGCATATTGTCGGGCATCCTTTGCCCTCTTCGGGATTTTGGTCAAAGAGTAGCGGAAGACCCGGTCATAATTAAAACTGATTAACCGGCTGAGATGGAACGTGCTTTAATGGGGCGGATTTCTCGGACACGCTTGGCTCCCATCAAGCCACGATCAAAGGACATCATATGGCTGATTTTCCGCAAGTTAGTTACTAAGGGTAGTCCTATAAATACCCTCAGATAACTTCATAGCAGGGGTTAGATTTTTCTGGGCAAAAAGACTCCGAAGAGAGCAAGCTTGAGTCTGTTCGGTCTGTTTTATAATTTCCACAACAGTAGTCGTGTAAGTCATTGAATAACTTTTTCTTGTGTCCAGATCATCTTGTAAATCAGTAATATTTATAGTGGAACTTTATATTGGACTAGGTCCCGTGGTTTTTCTCTCAATTCGAGGGTTTTCCACGTAAAAAATCTTGGTGTATTCCTTTTATTTTTCGTACACATTTACTTCTACCAAACACGTAAAATAACGGATCACATCAATTATGTTTATAATTAAAGTATAATAATTATTATTAAAGTACATAAATATTATATTACAAATAAACTTAAAATATTTAATATATATAACAAAATATTAATAAAATACATTAAAATAGATTAAACTATCGAGTGTGTCACACTGGATGTTTACCGTTAGAATCGGTTCGGTTTGATGCGAAATTGGCCGGTACCGGATCTCAAAATCCCAGAAACGATCCGATCCGGTTAGGAACCAGATCGAATCCAGTTTTGGATCGGATCGATTTGATCTGGTTCATCCTTTCTTTCTTTTTTATGTATCAACCTTTTTTTTATGTTCGTATATGTATCCACATTATTCATAATAAATTCAATATGTTTATTCTTCATTTGCTAATATAAGTGTTTAAACAAATAATAGTTGCACTTATGACAATTAAAAAACATTAATATTTAACACTTTTCATAATTGATAAGTATTGTTTTGGTGTTTTCTTCTTCTTACTCGTCATAATGATACGAATTCGTCAACTGCCACATATCTTATATTCTTACATTCTGCTTCAAATCAATCTTTTAAATAATGTGAGCATGCATAATGAATCAGCAGATATATTACTTCTGTATTCTCCAATAATTCAACCACATGTTGAGAATGCTGATTCAGATGCTTGAAGTTTGTACCGCGTAAATGTTTTTAGCCATTTTGGCTAAGATATGAAATTGTGCTGCATTTTGCCTTCCACCAATGTAAGACGTCGAAATTGTCTTCCGTTAGAAATTGATAATTCAGATAAATTTGCAACTCAGTACGACGTGCTAGTAGAAGGTCATTTGCCCTTCAGTCTTTTCCTGCCAGCATCCTGAGCAAATTGATGCATCCGCCTCTGGATTGAGCTTGGGGTTCTTCAACAGCCTTTTGTTGCGACGATTCACTTGCATGTTGATTATAATACAATTGAAACATACTTTGGAGAGATTGCGTTATAGACGTCTTTTGATCGTCAACAACTTTCCCCAAAAATTTAGCATAATATTCAAAAAATATTTCAAGCGAAGCTAAACATTGACTAGGATCTAATAAAGTTGTGATGCAGTGCATGTGTGAGATTTGTTCCAATACTTTATAAATTTAGTTTCTATTGCACTAACAAAAGTATGCAAATCATAGCCATCTCTAAATTCTATAAACTTATCAAACATGTTAAATACTAAAGGAAGAAAATAAACAGAAGTTGGATAAGTAACACCAGAAAAGTGTCTTGTCGCTTCTTTGAAAGTATTTAACAATAATACACAATTTTTAACAAATTCACAATCCCCATCAGTCAAATAAATACTTTCATCGCTATCAGGCATTTGATATGAATTACAAAATTAAGTTAAAATATCTTTGTAAAGTAACATAGCATTCAACATATTGTACAACGAATTTCAACTAGTTTCTATTGGTGATGGAAAAAGAATTTGCTAAAATCATTAGATAAACATAATTGTTTCCAATCACGCTTAACACGGCTCGTGCGTAACCATTTAGCGCAATATTTCATTTTCCCAATACATGCTGAGTGATTGTCCTCATAACCAACTTTAATAGCCAAATTAATAACATGACATCAACATCTAACATGAAAAAACATACCATCAAGCATTGGTTTCAGATAAGTCTTTAAATCACGCATCGCATCATTGTTATTCGCAGCGTTGTCTAATGTGATTGAAAATATCTTATCCTGAATTCCATAATGTCTACAGGTTAGCGATTACATAACCAGTATGTGAACAATCTAACTCATCTAAAGACAAAATCTGTTTTTGCATACACCAATTATCATCAATCCAATGACAAGTGACAACAAGATATGAATCCGATTTTATATTTGTCCAAATATCGGTTGTTAAGCTAACCCTAGAAGGCGAACTAAAAAGATGTTCAATCAATATATTTCTATATTCAACAAATACGTCTATACAATTTCTTTTTAGTGTGTGCCTATAAATATGTTTAAACATTGGTTGCATAGACGAAACAAATTCAATACAACCAGTATGTTTAGCTTGTATAAATGTAGTTCGCATCTAATCACATATCTAACAAGTAACATACGGTTAATTTCAGTAGTTAAAATAAAAGTCGTGTCAGTGAGAACATTAATTTGTGCTTGTGTTGCTTCTCTACCTAATGGTTGTAATGTTGTCACATCAAAATTATATTTTTTTACTAAGTGTTTTTTAAATGTTCCGGTGCCTCCACTGGAACCACCAGCTTTATATGAATATTGTATCTTACATAATTTACATATTGCAACAGATTCATTAGTACCTTCTTTTTGAGCGAGTTCAATGTAATCCCATATCTGACTTCTTTTGGCACGAGTCGGTTGTCTACTCGCTGCTGTAGTGGCTCCGGATGACTCTACTTGTTGTCTCTCTTGGGCAGCAGGAGGTTCGGCAGGTTGTTCGGGTTCTTGCGTTTCGACGTTCATAGATGAACCTCCAACATTAAGGTCATCAAAATAATCATAACTTTCATTTAACTCGGAAATTGGCACAGACAAATTCATTGCTGACAATGAACTAAGTGATAAGTGACCCGGGACGAGACCCGGCTGGACCAGCACTGCTAGATGACGATGCCATTATTAATTCACAATGGAGAGAAATATATTAGATAATAGAAGTATAGAACTTTGAAGTTTGAAAGATAGAATTTTGTGTTACAATTTACAAATAACAAAACAACACACATCTATTTATAGATTTACAAAAAAAAATTAAAAAAATGAAAAAGTATGCTGGCAACGTTTTCAATCGTTGCCAACGTACACAATTGTAACGGCTATTTCAGCTCAAGGTGTTCAACGGACCGGACTAATCGGATCCGGCTCAGAATCGGACCGGTTCAATCTGGTCCTAAACCGAAACCAGTGAGTCCGGTCCCGAACCGACCCATAATCGGCTAAAACCGGTTATGGGGCGGTTCCACGTGAAATGGAACCATCGGACCGTTTCAGGTGTGGAACCGGAACTGGCAGCATAATTATAAAAATAATAATAATAAAAAGGAAAATTTTTTGTTGCCCAACGGCTATATAACCGTTGGGCATGGATTTATTAAAAAAATGTAAATTTTTTTTTCTATAAATACCCATTAACACCCTCCCCCCCAAATATTACAACTCTCAATCTCATACAATCTCTTAATCTAACAACTCTCATATCAAATTGTTATCAAATATCGCTTGTTTGGTATTGTAAAATTCTTAATATTTTCCAAAAAATATTTTGGCATCTTCTTCTACTGGTCGCGGTGGTCGTGCTGGTCCTCTAATCCACCACCTATATTCGATGTAGGTGATGATTTTTTTGCCGACATCGACGATATTCTTGATGAAGCGCAAGCTGCGGAAGATGAGGAAATGATTCATGAACCCGTCGTGTAATGCCCCGAAATTAATTAATGGTAACCTGGACATTAACTATGCTTATATGATGATTTATTACGATGATTAAGATGTGTGTGGGAAATGAAGAATTAACATGATTTAAGGATGTTGATTTTAATTATGAGGATGATATGGATTTAATGATGTTGGTTGCATTTTATAAATGCTTACCATGTTAATGTATTTTATATACATCATGATGAATTATTGGGGTACAAGTTAAATATAAGATTTAACACTTAACCCACCATCTTCACCCCACTTTACTCTTTACACTCAAACCCCCAAAACCACTCTCCCAAAAACCCCCTTTCCCCTCATTTTCGATTTTTGCCCTAAAGGTGGGAAGGAATTCTTGTAAAAGCTTTGTTCTTGCACTTCTTGGTAAGATTTTGTACTTATAATGTTTATATATCACTTATTGATGTTCTTGAAGTGTTTGATTGAGTTTGGAAGGGTTTTAAAAAGGGGTTTGTTTGGGTTAGTGTGATTCTTTGTAGGATGTTGGATTTTTAGTGGTTTTATGATGTATATTGAAGGTTTAAAGTGTTTTTGTGTTTTGAGTTTGTTGGTATAAGTGTTGTGAAAGTTGGGAAGTAATTTTTGGTGTAAAAATGGTGAAAAAACGGGTACCTGTGCGAGGCGATCGATCGCCTGAAAAGAGGCGACCGATCGCCTAAGGACAGTGGGCGAAGAACAGGGCAGGCGATCGATCGCCTGAAATGAGGCGACCGATCGCCGAGAGGCAGTAGCCAAATCAAAGGATAGGCGATCGATCGCCACATTTGAAGCGATCGATCGCCGCGAAGAAGAAATTGAGGCGATCGATCGCCTCAGCGAAGCGATCGATCGCCAGCTGTGTAATTTTGAAAATGTTGATTTTTGTTGAAATTTTTTGTATTGGGCTATTGTTTAACTTCTAATATTGAATTGTATGGTTGTGTAGAACCATCCCAGGCACCAACAACCTCAAAGAGATAAAGTTCTACAATTTCTCCTCCTTTTGGAATTAAGGTACGTAAGAAACGTACGGGCATCAAACGGTAACATATTCCTAAACTATGACTTTGCATTAATTGCATAAGTATTGATGATGATGATTATGATGAATAAGTTTATGATGATGAAGTTGTGATAAATGAAGATGATATGATGTTACGATGTCAATTATGATAAGATGATAATGTTTGAAATGATGATGCTTATAAGATGATGACGCATGTTTGACTATGCTACTTAGAATGGTTGAATGTCCGGTGACTATTATGGGCAAGCGAGGAAGGTCTTGCCGCTCACATAACTGAGCGATGGGGTACATCCGCTATTAAGGTGTAGCGATGGGTATCATCCGCTGAGCGATGGGGTACATCCGCTATCAAGGTGTAGCGATGGGTATCATCCGCTGAATAAGAGATACATCCGCTATCAAGGCGTAGCGATGGGTATCATACGATGAGTTATGTCGAGCGAGGGGGCCAATTGTGCCGCTGTCATAATAGAACCCGGATAGTCCCATTTCTAATTAACATGGATTGATGTGAGCTTATATACGAAATATGATGTTAATCATTCATGTCTTGAACTAATGATTATATGCGTAATTATGACACAGGGACAACCAAGGAAGGGTAGTACTATTAAACAGGAAGTATATGCTATCAATTATTTCCATGCATTATTTATATGCCATTTATTCATGATGTTAAGTAACGATGTACATGCTCACGATGTGTTGTTCCTGTAGGTACACTTTTGGATCGAGACTAAGGGTCGGGTTGAGATGGTGAGCTAAAGGAGCATAAGAAGATAGATACAGGATTTTGTTAGCCTTAACATTCATTTTGGGGAATGTAATTAAATAACTATTGAAGTTTCATTTTGGCCTGTAATTACTTTGAGCTCACATAACAACCAGAACTCTAAGATGTCTCTAATATATGTTTAGTGCATAATACGCTATTAATATGATGTTAAGGTAGGAAGACCCTACACGTCGCTAGAGAAAATCACGTCGCTTCATCCGCAACTACTACCGCTGCTTATAGTCATCCGAGTAACCGTCCAAACATAGCAAAGTTTGGAATCATTTTGATATTGTCACCAAACCAGGTACGAACGACTCTTCTGTTGTTTGTAAAATTCGTAAAACAACTTATAATTATAAAACCGGCGGTTCTTCCGGGGGCACCAAAACTTTTAAAAAATATATAGTAAAAAAATATAGTTTTGATGAGGTTACTGTTGGAATCGAAGAGGGGGGGTGAATGAGATTCCTTGGCTACTTTAGCGTTTTAAAATGAGTTTGTAAAATAAAAATATTTTGCGCTTGCGGAAGCCTTTAGTCAATCGATAAATGCAAAGAATAAAATAAATAAATGCGTAAAGGAAATAAAGCAATAAATAACAAAAGGATTTGTTAAAGAAGTTCGGCGATGAATCGCCTACGTCTCCTCTTCCCGGTTAGATAACCTCCAACCGAGGTTCCACTAGAATAAACGATCTTGGCCTTGAGGGCTCCAAGTTAGCCACAACCCAACTCTTCCCGAGTTTACAACGCTCTTCCCGAGCACACTACTCTTCCCGAGTACACAAAGCTCTTCACGAGCTACCAACACTCTTCACGAGTCTTCTTGGCCTTAAGGGCTCCAAGGATAGCCACAACACATGCACCAACTTTACTTGTTGGCGACTTTACAATTTTCCAACTTGCTTTGGTGTTGGAGGACCTTTACAAGAAACTCAATCAAACACCTTCAAGGTGTACCAATACGAAGAATCAAAACTCACACAACAAGAAATGAATTACAAACTCCAATACACACAAATGTATGAAGTTTGCAATGCTAAAGTAATTTGAATTGATCAAGGCTTTCTTGTAGTTTATAGTCTTGTTTCTTGCCTTCAAAAAGCTCCAAAAGATCCATATTTATAGTGTAGGAGGCCCCCAAAGCTCCTACTAGCCGTTGCTACACATAAGGCTTGAATCACGCCTCGATCGCCTCGGAAATCGCCTCGGGCGATCACCCATCGCCACCCTTTAACGGTCAAATCTGGCCCAGATCGCCTCGGGCGATCTCCCCATCGCCTGGGGCGACCGTCAATGATAAACAAGGCCGTAGGTAAAGTTCTGGATCGCCTCGGGCGTTCCGTGCATCGCCTGGGGCGATCGCCCTTCAAAAAAATGGCCTAGGAAGCATTCTGGATCGCCTGGGGCGAGGTTGACCATCGCCTGGGGCGATCTGATCGCCAGCGTGCCCACCGTGCCATCGCTTCAGTCGATGGTGCTCAACATGGCTCGGATCGCCTGAGGTGATGGCCCGGATCGCCTGAGGTGATCTGCCAGATTTCAGCACTCTCGAACGTTGCACTATTCGACCATCTTAAGCTCATTTCTGGGAAACGTGGTAAACATGAAAGTTGTAGCTCTTCCTTTTATCTAGGTGTGTACAAAATTCCATTGCATTTCATTAAGGTATGAAGAAGTTATTCCCAAAATGCTACAGTCGCTCAAACCTTGCTACAATCTGCACTTGTTATGACTTCCATGACATTTTGCTCCATGATGCAATCCGAATTGGACTGAGATGTTCGAATATGAAATCTAGCATATTGAGTGTGCTTTCCAACCTCTTTGGATTCACCTTGTTCGGAGCATCGAGCCAAGAGATATAATCAAAACATTGCACTGCGCTCCAATTGGCTTCTATACGAATTTGCCCACCAACGGACCATTGGTTTGTGGGTCTTCATCCCATCATAAGAAATTGTTCCAACATCATTCCACACATGTTGAACACTTAAATTGGTTGTTCATAGATGTCATTCCTTCTCGTCCAAGCTCAATATATTCCTTGATAAAAATCACCGCTTGTCCTATGAACTCGCATATGTTATTGTATAACTTGGGTTCTCTTCCATTGGTCTTCCCAACCAATTTATCAATATAACCCTGTACACTAAGTAGACATATTAGTATAACAAATGCAAGTTTTGTTGATCATCAAAACTCAAAGATTAACCGGGGATAATTTAACGCATTAAACGCAACCATGCGTTTAAGGCTCAACAGTTACTCTACTACCTATAGATAGGGGACCAACAAAACTTTAAACTAATAATCAAACTGGATCTAATTTTGTTTTTAACACCAGCTATAAATCGGAATGCACTTGTTCGTTTAATTGTTAGATGTGACCTTGCTTTTTTGTTTGCCGAGCGTGATGGTTTTGTTGAATATAATTCTTTAGTCCAGCCTCTTATTAAAAATATTTCGAGACACACTTTAAAAAGAAATTGTATGAATGTTTATGTCGAATATCGACAATCTTTAATTAATCATCTTTCATCTTTAAACTGTAGATTTAGTTTAACTATAGATATTTGGACAAACATTAAACAATTATCATTTCTCGTTGTTACATATCATTAGATAGATGATAATTGGTGCATCCAAAAACGAATATTATCACTTAATGAATTACACGAATCACATTCATGAGCTAGAATGGCTAAAAGGTTTCATAATACTAGTAAATTTTATGGAATTGCTGATAAAAAATTTTCTATTACACTTGATAATACATCTAATAATACAACGACAATACATGATCTAAAAATACAATTAAAATCAATGCTTGGAGGTGTTTTTTTTCATGTTAGATGTACATGTCATATAATTAACTTAGCTGTAAAAGTTGGCTATGAAGATATAGAATGTCAGAGTATTGCCAAACTAAAAAATGTATGTCAATGGTTAAGACAATCTAGAATTAAACGTGATTGGAAACATATGTGTGCTAGTCGAAGTGTTAGGTATACTATTTTCCCACAACCCATTGAAACTCGGTGGAATTCTTTGCATCGCATGTTAGCTGCTATGTTACCTTATCAGGAAGCTTTAACTTCTTTATATAATAGCTATCAAATACCTGACAACGATGATAATATTTTGTTGACTACTAATGATTGGGAATTTGTTACTCGATGTACTGCTTTGTTATCTACCTTTAAAGATGCAACTGAACGTTTTTTCCAGTGTTTTTTTTATCAAACTTCACATTATTTTCTTCCACTTATATTTAACATGTTTTTTAAATTTATTGAATGTAGAGAAGATGAGGATTTGGCAGAATTTGTTAATCTAATTGAGATAAAATTTAAAAAAATATTGGGAAAATATAGCACATGTGCATTGCGTGTCTACTTTTTTAGATCCTAGTCAAGGCATCGCCTCCTTTGATGTTTTTTTTAATATTACCAAAAAAAATTGGATGAGGATGTCGACAATCAAAAGATGTCAATCAGACATTCTCTCCAAAACATGTTTGTTTTGTATCATTATCAACAGGTACAATGATCATCAGCACAAAGAGTAACGGAGCAAGAAGACACTACTCAATCAAGAAGTTCAGGGGTTAATTTGCTGAGAAGTATAAGGAGAAAAAAGTTGAGAGGAAGAGGATCGGTAGCAACCACGTCGAATGAGTTAAAGTTCTTTTTGGGTCAAAATTTCATAACATATGAGAATTTTGACGTCTTGGAGTGGTGGAAGGCAAATGCTCGACAATATCATATCTTAGCCAAAATGGCTAGAGATGTTTTTGCTGTTCAAACATCTAGTGTCGCATCTGAGACAGTGTTCTCAACTTGTGGCCAAATAATTGGAGATCATAGAACTTCTCTTAAAGCAGATTCATTATGCATGCTAACATTGCTCGAAGATTGGTTCGATGATGAGCGAAGAAATAAAAATGAAGGAGGAGTCGACGAGTTCGGCAACCAAAGTTCCGAAGAAGAAGAAGAATTTGCGAAGACAATACTAATAAATTATGATTAATAATGTATTTTCTTTTTAAGTAAATTTCAAATATTTATTATTTTACCTTGTAAACTTTTTAAATTCAATAAATAATTTGTTTTTCATTCCAATTAATCTATTATTTCATCAATAAATTTGTCAATTTTGAAATATTGGCTAAATATTAA
The DNA here is from genome assembly GCA_907163345.1 of Haberlea rhodopensis. Classification (NCBI taxonomy): domain Eukaryota; kingdom Viridiplantae; phylum Streptophyta; class Magnoliopsida; order Lamiales; family Gesneriaceae; genus Haberlea; species Haberlea rhodopensis. The sequence continues at coordinate 27,042,704 of CAJQUN010000004.1, read as the reverse complement.
AAAAAATTTAAAACTAAAAAAAAAACAAGAAGGACGGACCAGTTCCGGTTTGGAACCAGTCCAGCACAATACATCGATTACATGGACCGGTGTGGTTCCACCGATGTAATCAGGTCCAAATCCAGCCCGATCCAGTCCATGAACACCTTGAATTTTAGTCGTTGCAATTGCAATGTTTAATTTTTTGTTCTTTTTATTTTAAAATAAATAATCGATTCCAGTTTCGAACCGAAACCGGTGGTTCTACCGGTTCCAAACCTCAAAACCGCTCCGGGCTGGTATATTACCGATTTTCGAGCGGTCCAAAACCGGTTAGTCTGGTTCCAGCGCTGAACCGGGCTAAATGGTTCGGTTCTGGGCCGGGTCCGGATTGATCTAGCCCAATAAGCATCTCTAAGTGAAATTGAAATGATTTGCATGGATAAAGATGATTTGAAATTATTGAATGAGTCATTGCCAAAATTAGTGATATGACAGTCATACCATTTTTTAAAATTGATCTGTAATTGTTGAGCAAAGATGACCTAAGATTTTAGACCTATTCCGGTATACATGTGGCCAACTATCAAAATGTTTTGGTACGGTTACTATATTTCATTATATTTATTGGATTGGGTGTGGTTTCCGTCCATAAACCAATATACACAAGTTGATGCATGGATCGTGACTCAGACCCAATTAATGCAACAATTTCCTAATACTAAACCCCCTTCCCTATATACCCAACCTGATTAGCTACCTCTCTCAGCCCATTTCCAAACTTCAAAGCCCTTTAGCAATCACTATTTCAATCCCCCTTCCCTTTTCTTTCATCAAACAAAAACTGCATCCCATGTCTCAGAGAATCAACCGCCACCAGCGGCGTCCTTCGCTGAGTTTTTTCGTGGTGCCGGAGAGCATTGGTGGCGGTGACATCGACAAGGTTAGGCCACCCCCTTCCTCGGCTCAAGCTCCACAAAAGAGAAGCGGCGGAATTTACCTGCCCCCTCAACCTCCTGCCTCGGTGGAAGAATGCCGATCACTTCTGAGCAGAGCTTCAGCTGATTCAAGTACACCGGGATGTAACTGGAATTAATAGTTTGTATGTGTTTTAAAATTATCTTATATTCAAGAACTGAGTTCGGTGTTTCTCAACGTCGTGCGTCTCGTGATTTGGTGTTTGTAATTTCGAAGTCACTGCTTTGTTCTTGCTATCCAGCTTTATATATAATGGATTTGGACAATTTTTTAAAAAAATTAATAGAGTGCATATTCATCGATCCAAATACTGTTTTGGTTCAATTAACATCTATAATTTTATGTAACATATTTTTATTAATACCTAATTTGTTGGGAAAAAAAGTTATCAATTTATGTGACATGATTAGATTTTTACTTAAAATAATAGAATCTTTAAAAACAAAAAAAAAAAACAAAAAAAAAACTAATAGTTACAATCGGTTTGGATTTCAATAAAATTAATCTAGAAAGTTTTGAGAAAATTCTCAAAAATACTTTTAGAATCTTGTTTGAATAGAAATTTGCAGTATTTTCGAAAGGTAAAATAGCACAGGGAGTTGTACAAAAGGTAAAGGGAAAAACAATATATATATATATATATATATATATATTATATTTTAAATAATCGATATAAAACACAGATTCATGTGTCAATAAAAATTATTAAAAAAAATTGGAAAAAGATGGGAATTGAGATGTTTGAATTTTTAATGTTACTTGAATTCCATGTTCGCCCAAAGTTTTTGTGGTTTCAATTAAATAAAAAACCAAGCTGTATATATCGATTTGATATGCTTAGTTAAGTGATTTTTTATTCCATTTTAATTTGCAATTAAATGGAACTAATATAACCGTTACCTAGGATATACGAACACTAACATGACGATATGGATTTTCAAAATTTTCATGATACGACACTGTTGTGACATTTCTGTATATTTATATATACAAAATACTAAAATACACATTTTTTAAATTCTAAAATCATGTAAAATCAACAAAAATATTATTATTAAATTCAAGAAGCGTATTAAATAAGTATATGTCACTGGAATCGTCATAGTATCACTCATAATAATATCATATAGATATTACTTCAATGAACATTAAAGTTTACCAAGCACGTCCAAATAATATCATATAGATATTACTTCAATGAACATTAAAGTTTACAAAGCACATCCACATAAAAGATAAAACTGAATATATTCTTACTAAAAAACAAGAAGCATATAAATAATTACATGCCATTAAAATCATCATTGTATCACTTATATTAGTACCAAATATATATTACTTCAATTAATATAAAGTTTAATAAACATGTATGAATTTTGTTTTAGTAAAAAAAAATTAATTGTACACATAACCCTCAAAAGTGTCATTTTCGTATCGGACAAGTCACATGGTTGTTCTATACGTGCCCGAAGGTGTCAGTATCCTAGAATTGTCCAATATTGAACAAAATGATTTGATGTTTTAGTAGTGTCAGTACATTATACACGGCTACTAAATCGGTCCCACTTTTATACACTCGATCTTACAAGCATCAACACACATACAAATATATGCATATATATTTAAATATCTTGATCTTTACAAACATCCGATCAATATAAATATTTTTCACGACTAAATATATATTTAGATTTTTTCTCTATCGACGATCCCACCATCACCGTCCAATCAACTTTTATGCTTTGAAAATGATTATTCACTTCACTTCCAAAAAAATTAAAAAATGATTGTAAGGGTCAACAAATGAACAAATCCTCGAAGACCAGCCAAAACGTTGAACTTTTTATTTTGGTTTGGGTCTATTCACGCACTTTGGTTTGGGTCTATTCACGCACTTTGGTGCGCACACACATCATTAACAAAACGTTGAACTTTTTATTTTGTTATCTTATTCAAAAATTGATTTTTATTTTTTAAAAACAATATATGTATAAGTCACGAGAGCATAATAAAGTAAATATTCAATAACAAAATTTGAAATATGAATTTTGAGTCTGTAAAAGAACTACATAAATTTCTAAATATTCAATATTTCTCAATTCAAATTTATTAGTATCTGTACATTTTAGTTTAATTTGATGTGTACTATCGACATTCGATCAGCTACTAAATTATTGGTAATTATCTAGGCGTCTTTCATGCCACCAATTATTGTGGCAAATCAATATGCCGACAAGATTGTATAAACTTTTATAGAAAATATAATTTCTGAAAGACATGTGGGTGAGCCCGTGTCTTATTTGATATTATTTTATAAAAAAATTACTACTAGTCTATTTAATTTTATAAGCAACATATTTTAAATCATGACCAATCATGGTACCGACTACATAATTAATTTTTATGTCGACATTCTTGTGGCGTGGTCTCATTTCTCAATTATTCATACAATTTACCTACTGAAAGTGGTCTCATTTCCAATTTACCTACGATTGTATAATTTAAACATTTTATAATATTACATTAGTTTATAAAAATACGACCCTTCACATTCATATATCCGGGTAGAATGAATTAATTGTGGTGCATAAGTAAAAAGTAACCCCCAAGAATCTCAACGCATACGACCCCTTGTAATGGGTGAAACATTTCAGACTCTCTAAATTTCTAATTATTCAAAATTAACTGCAGATTTAATTTCAAATTTTTTTTAAATAATTTTAACCAAATTACTAAATATTCATATCTTCTGCTTATGAGACCACTTGCATGGTGCCTTCGCTTTATTCGTTAATTCTTTAATCGAGCTAATGACAAATAATCCTCAGTGATTTACAAAATAAGCAAATTACCCTATGTTGTTTGAAAATAGATATTTTACCCCCCGTGATTTACAAAATATGCAGTTTACCCCATGTTGTGTGAAAATAGACATTTTACCCCCTTATAATTTGTGAATAAGTGTGAAATACACCTTACACATAGGGGCACGAAGGTAAAATACCTATTTTCAAACCACATGGGGGTAAACTGCCTATTTTGTAAACTGCAGGAAGTAAAATGATTATTTTCAAACCACATGGATAATTCACCTATTTAGAAAATCATAGGAGGATAATCTGTCAAAAACCATCTTTGCTCAAACCTAGTTTCCCGATTGTGCATCTCTCTATCCTATTAAATATGAATATTTTATTTTTCTTAATTAATTCAGCACGTGAGGAAAAAAGGTTTAAATGCTACCATAACTTTTTTAAATTAAATATGTGATTTATGAATTAATTTCCTATTTTTTTTATGTAATTATAAGTAAATCATATTTATTTGTCGAAATTGTTAGAAAAAAATATTGTTAGTAAAGTTAAATATAAAAAAAAAAACATTAGATTAAACAAATCATAAAACCGTTGATTTGATGGCCCAAAAAATCTCCACTATTTTCTAACTAACACAAATCTTAACCAATTGATGAGATCGTGATCAGTCCATATCTTAACCTCCACCATCACTCATTAATTTAATTATTAAATACTTACCCATTATTCTTCCATTAATCATTTCAAATTAGTTCCGAACCATCAATATCATTATTGTTTTTGTTTGCTCAAAAAAAAAAAAAATTAAGAATATATATTTAAAAAAAAAAATTACTCCACGAGCATACAAACAAAGAGATGCTTTCCAATTTTTTGAACTCAGTGATGGACAACTACTTCTCTCACCCGAGGAGGGAACTGCTACTCTACGCAGCCATGTGGACGGCCATCTTAATGGCAACGGTGGCCGTGGCATCGTTCTCTCCGGAGTTTGCTTTTATTTCAGCGGCCAAGCCATCTTCTTCCTTGTCTAAAGCTTACTGCGTTGTGGAGGGATCCGTTAGACTGCCTTTAGATGCTCCGTCCGATAATTTTTGCATCCCGAGTCAGCTAATCAGGCGGTCTTTATTAGATTTTATAATCCCGCCGGTATTCGCAGCCGTTATGGTGGTCGGCTCGGCTTGTCTCATTATAGGCCTGGGATTCTGGGAGGATGATGAAGAGGATGAATATTGATCACTTTTGGAATTTGTTTTTTGGGTATTTTGCATTCGAATATTTGAAGTCATGGAATGAATTTTTCCGAATATCGGGTGTAACTCTTATTTCCCATTTCTTTTCTCTAATCTAACCTTTTAATGCAAAAAAAATTGTTTATCCAGTTTATAGATCTCATGTAATTAGCATTCATACGACTATGTTGCATTCAATAACTATTTTTCTCCCTTGATATCATTCGAATTAGTTCAGCTGGCACGTAACACGACCTTTAGTATTTTGGGTTGGCTCCCCAACCTCTCTAGACGCACGTCGTTTCTCAATAACCAAGCAATGATATCTGTCAATTTAGTCTGCTGCGCTCGGGATCCAGCTAGGTTTCAGTAACTTCAAACCATTTCTTTGCTAATTCAACAGGCTCTAAAATATCTTTTATAATAAATGGAATGTATTAACAACACAACAAAGAAGTATTGTTACCATCAAAACATATATTATTCGAATTTTTCAAAACCCAACAATATATCTAATGTTGTTGGATGATTCTCAGTCCCGAGCAGGTGGACTCTGAACAGAGAGTACCGAAGTGGTTATTCTTATGGCGCCCGAATAGAGTAAGCCGAGCGAAGCCTGAAAGCCAAAAAAGGTTAGGCGGACGCCGAGGATGTCCCCTACATGTCCACTCCAATGGTCAAATCAATTATCGGAAAAACAAGTGATACAAGAATTAAACAAGCACTATTATAAGAGTTTTTATCAATATGCTAAAGAACAATATGAAGAACCTGGTGTATCATTAAATATCATTTTGGGAGCAATTAACCTCTTTCTTATGTTACATGCTGCTTGTATTTATAGTGGTACCTTCGGTACTTACGTTCCGCCAAATCCGGAGCACAATCTACACATGACCATAGTATGATCAACTCATAGCGTGCCCGAGAAATCCGCACCCATTATTCATCATTAATGCACATTCAACTATACGTGTTGACCAGCGGTTATGCCGGGGTCTTCCACCATTGTTGGACCATGTGGGCCGAGCAGAAAAGGACCGAGGTGAACATCCTTTGTGCATGAGCTCATACGGTGGCAGCAAATAAACGACAATGAAACGAAAATCAAACATTTCAAATTACGGACCAAATATATGTGTGGGATCTTGATGCTTCGATCTATTTATAATTACGATTTGCTCAGTTATCGTTTTTTGTTATCCCCAAATGGTTCCATTTGGCATTGTTTGCTTTCATCACCAGAAGTTGCCTTCTACACCTCTCAGATGTCAACTAATTTTATATGCTTATGCATACCACCATAAGCGATCCAGCGAGTGTTTGACCAGATGAAACAAGGAGATCGATTAATTGTGATTACAGCACTAATCATCAAACTTTAAAGAAGAATTTGACACAAAGACTTCCACAATAGAATAAAATCATTCAAATTCACGGTTGATTCATTGCACCAGAAAGATTCCTTTTCAAGTCAACATAAGATCATTACCACCATGGTGATGTCGAAGACACACACGAACTTCATGTTCTTCGGGACCCTCATGAGGTTTTGGCACCAAAATATTGAGCAACATTCCTGGTCCATCATAGTATGCTTCTATGTGTTGGAAAAGTAAATGAATTACTTGAATGCTAGATCGATCAAGCACTATGCTCGATCGATCGAGCTGGCCATAAATTTTCTAATCTTTTGGAACAGTAGCTCGATTGATCGAGCTCTTTGCTCGGTCGGTCGAGCACTGTGTCTCTTGCCAAGAATGGTATGTCCATTCATGTTGGGTTGCGTTTTTTTCTTGATGGGGTGCATCCAAATAGTGACTTTTGGACTCCTATCTTTGGTTTACTATATATAGGACCTTCCCCACTAGTTTAATATATAAGATTTTCGAAAATCAACATCATATAAAGAGATTAAATTGAGAGCAATTTGTTTGTTCTTTAAGTTTCTTCTTTTGAGTGCTTTGAACCTTTGTGGTTTGAGGATTTGTGATTTGGAGTGCTCCTATCACAAATCATAGTCGTTGTATCTTGGGAGACAAATTGGCAAAGCAAACCGTTAGCACCGTAGCGGGGCAATATTGTCTTAAGGACATAGATTACAAATCCCGCCTCGACATTTCTAATACAAAGACATTTGTTATTTTTTGCTTGCTACTTTCCTAAGATACACACCCATAAATTTTGTACTACACTATGTTAGCATCTTCTTGGATAAGGGTTTAAAAATTGGATTTTTCAAACAAATTCTCCAGGAGGGCAGTGTTCCGAGGATACATCAATGAGCTTGAACATCCTGTTGTGTCTCTTGATGAATGGTTTGCTAGATGTACTTGTACATGACACCTTGATTATCCCATGTGTTATTGTGTTCCTCCAAGAAACTTTTACTCTATGAAGATCGACAAAGGGCAAGCTAATTACGATTAGATAACCATATTCATCCTCGTATATGGTTTTGGTAGGTGTAACGGCACAATAAACGTTTCTTAGCACCCCAGTGAATTCATTCAACCATCTCATTCGAGTGAACTTCCAAATCCAGGATTCGATCAGAATGAGCATTCACGGCCAAATAGCAATATCTGCTTTTTTTGTCTGAAGCTATTGCAAAAGTATTTGCAAGCACCCACTAAATCTAATTTGGATCGGTACCTAACACTCGGTGTTGGAGTACAATAATTATCCCTAAATGGAAGCAATCGAAGAGTGGTGCTTGGAGAGCGATCAAAGAGTGACGCTTGGACTGCTAGTGATCGAAGCTAATTACGATTAAGCGGCAGGTGTTTGATCCTAGACTCGGCAATAGATTTTCTTGTAATTATAATAATTGCAAGAATAAATTCCAGAAAAATATTTTAATATTTTTTTAATAGAAACGGCTTAGATAGATTTATTACCATCAAAAAATAAAGTAATAGTCATAAAACTAACATAAAAATTATACAAACAAATTTCAATGTTTTGATTGAAATGATACCACTTTTGGTCCGTCTAAATCTGTTGATGAAACCCTAATGGCACATATTACGTGTTTTATTACAATTGTTTTTACGATTTATTTATAATAATGATCATAATAACAACTATGATTATAATTGTTTAATAATAAATTATTGCGAATTAAACTTGGATTTAGGTCTTGGTTAAACCTGGGGTATGTTTGGTTTGGGAGATAGGGTAACGATTAAATTATTGTCCATATTTGGTATGGGTGATAAAAAATTTATTCTATCATACTTAGCACATTATAATCCCACTTTGTAACAAAATGATATATATATACTCTTTCCCACCTTTTTTTTACTATTGAAATTCCCGCAAAAAATGTCGACTTATTTTCTATAATTAATCAAAAAAAATTGAAATTCTCTCCGAGATTTGAACTTTCAGCCAAAATTTAACATTCAAATTTTCGATGGTATTTTAGTCATTATACCAAAAAAATAAAATTAATCCACCATTCTAAAATCATACCAAACATCATATAACTTATCACATTATATTATTTTATCATAATCTCATAATTTTAATCATTATATTACTTATATCACCCTTTAAACCAAACGGCAACCTGTTGTTTTAGTTATCAGGTGTTTTATGGGACCTCGTTTATCCATGCGATTTTATATACATCCTAGCAAGTAGTGGCTGCCCTTGGTGCGTTTAGAAGATTTTTTTTTTTAATAGGCAAAGGGAGAATGGGGTTTTGGGGTCTCGAGTCTGATACTTCTCTCAATTGTGGGAGCTCTTAGTGTCAATTGAGCTAGAAGCTCTTGACGGTGTGTTTACAAGTAGTGCTTGCCATTATTTATAAAATTTTAATTTATCATTCTTTTTTTTATTTTTATTTTACTATCGAAACATTCATACATGTATTCGGGCAAGTAAATTAAATTGTTGATTTATTAGAATATAAGTGGTGGTAAAAACATAATTTTTTATAGAATATACTTAAAATTAATTATTTTTAAACTTTGTTGTAGGTTCATGAACAGGTAGATTCTACAGCAGACCCGGTGTTTGAAAACAACATATCATATATAACATATACATACATGTATGTGTGATGGTGTTTTCAAACACCAGATCCACGATGGAATTTCCCATGATACGGCTACCATTTCCAGAATCCAGACTCTAGCTCGTTGAGTACACAAATTATTCGGAAAGTTGGCAAGTATAAAAGTTAGGGTATTTTGAAACTTTGGGCCCAAAAGAAGTAAGAATTTGGGCTAAAAAATCTGACGATGTGCCCAATACAACTTGGCCCATCATTTTGGGTATCATTAGCTCTTACATAATCGACAAAATCTGGATGTAAAGTTAGCCAGTTTAAGAATTTAATATTTACATGTTAAAAAATTGTGACTGCATACGGCTTTGACTGAAGAATTTGAACTATTATGAGGGTGTATTGTGGAGAATTCCGAATTAACAGTACAAATACAATATTAATTACATTTTTTGGGGATAATTTAGAAATCTTAGTACGTAAATTCCAGGTCCTTCAAATCAATATCATGCCTTTCAAATTTGTCAATATTGAGGAGTCCAAAAATCATCTATATTCATAACTGTCACACCCCGAGCTCAGGTCCACGCAAGCGCGACTGCACAATTAGCTTATATAGCGACTACTTTGTATCCATCATCGCTCTACGAAATAGTCAACCCAAGTTGCTATAGGTGTCCATTATAACCCCTTATAAACCATTTTAAATTTCTAATTTTTACCCATGTGGGACAAGTGTATTACAATCACCCCTCCTTTAGAACGCGGCGTACTCGTCGCGACCTAACACATCGATCCACCAGCATCGGGAATCTGGAGGTGGCTCCTACAGGTTCAAGAGATGGATCCGATCATGTAGCACTTTGCCCCGCAGGTTCAAGAGGCGTCCCCCGTCGTGTTGCACTTTGCCCTTTAGGCTCAAGAGGTGGCCCCATTTACGTAGCACTTTGCCGCGTATAACACTTATCTTCCGGTGTTTCCTGCCGGCGACCGGCTCTGATACCATTCTGTCACGCTCCGGGCCCAGGCCCACGCAATGGTGACTGCACAATGGGCTCATATAACAACTACTTTGTATAGTCCTCACTCCACGAAAATGATTAACTCATGTTGCTTAGGTGCCCATTATAACCCCTTATAAACCATTTTCAATTTTTACCAACCATTTTCAATTTTTACCCATGTGAGACAATGATATTACAATATCGACTAAAATTGGATATATACTTGTGAATTAAATATTCCCACTTTAACCTGCATGCAAATTATATCTGAAGATACCTAAAGTTGCCCATTTTCTTTTTTAGTTCTTAATATATCTTTTTGGTCTTGTTTGAAGACTAGAAATTAAAGAGTTAGGCAACTCCAGAGGGCCTAGCTACTTAAATACAATTTTATGCAATGGTGGATTCTTACAAAATTTTCGAACTTATTACTTAATATCAACCTTCATCTTACCATGTGCAGTATTTTCGACAAATCATTTGGTACATATAGCGGTGGAGCGGGGCTCCGACAAGGGCAACCATATCTGGTATTTCTAGATATTCACTTTTTATATGTACCCATATATGCAAATCGAATTTGGACCATTGATTTAAGCATTAAGGTAATTCCTTTATGCTAGCAAAAACTCACTCAATTTAAGCGCTAGATAAAGTATTTGATAGTAACAGACCGGAGTGGAGAAGTTTCATTCGGTCGGGACACAGTATTTATTAATTCCACCAAAGCTAACACCCTTCAGCACTCACCAACTTTTTCCTCATAAACAAATGAATTTGGAAATCATTTATTAATTTAATATTCACACTAATTATCTTTTCTTCGAAAAAGCAAAACTACAATTAGACCATAATTGATTGTTTAATATTTGTGTCAAACCACATAGATATTATTTTAAAACAAGATGTGATCCCATATTATCAATCAGTCACCCAAACGAGATTCGATCGATATTTATAGTTGTTCGTTTCAATTTGTTTGATATAGCAATTTAGTTTTTTTAAAAATATATTTTGTCCTTCAAAAAATATTTAGGGGTAAATTTAAAAAAAATGGTCCTATAAATGGAGGTATTTACAATTCTAGTCCCAAACTTTTACGACTAATCAAATATACTCATATGAAAATTGCTTTTAATCAAAAAATAGTTCCCAAATTTTGTTTTTTAATCAATGCAAGTCCCAAACAATTCTGTAATCAGAAGTTCTCGAAGACCCATATTCAATCATAGACCACTTTTGTTAAAAATTAATTATGTGAGACTAATTTGTTAAAAACATTTAAGTGAGACTATTTTTTCTTAGTGGTATAACTTTGAGACTAATATTGGAAAAGTTTATATTCAATGAGAGTATTTTTTTTAAATTTACCCTATATTTAGGGATGGCAATGGGGCGGGTCTAGACCCTGACACATATTAAACCTGCTCCGCTTGGGCCTGGGGCGTGTTGGACCCGCTCTAACGGGTTTTGAAGCGGGACTGGGTCCTGGGTTTGGCCAAACCCGCAACAGACCCTCCCCGTTGCCTGAATCATAACGTGACATTATTTAATTTTATATCAAAATTCATGTGTTCATATGAAAGAAGTTGGATAGTTTGAAGGGAATGCGAGCAAATTAATAAAGATCCAGTACCTTAAGAAGGTTTTACAAGGTTTTTATGAATATTTGCTAGAGAAAAATATGAAATTTATTGACGAAACTCAATTTTTGTGCTTCAAAATTGATTTCTAACTAACATATTTTTTAAAAAATAAATAATAAAAAAATCAAGCGAGACAGGTTTAACCCGTCGGGTTCAAGGTCCAAGTTTGGGACAACCTTTTTTTGCAGCGGGGCGGGACTCGGGTTTGGCCAAACCCATCTAGACACACCCTGTTGCCATCCCTACCTATATTTAGTCATCCATTTTCAATATTTTAAAGAATGCTCATAAAAAAAACATTTCTAAGAATATAAATTCTAACTACAAAATTAAAATGAACCTTTTTTACTGATGGCTAGACAATCAAATGTCTCTTCCCCTCTGTAAAATATTAAATATTACATGGAAAACCATTGTTTTTTTTTTCCATGCAATCACAGCAATGCCACCACAGAGACATAAAGCTTAAAGGTTAAGTAATTAAGAAAATAAGCCAAGCACCTCTCGAAACCCTAAAAAGCAATAAAACAAAACTAGACAGATTGAAACAAGTGTGTATATATACAGGGCATAAAGCCCTACCCTTTATTATAGCTCCTTATTCTCATTCTCTTCTCTTTATTATTCTCTTGCTTTTTCCCCTCTGTGTGTTAACCCTCCAGTTGATGTGATTCTCCACCATATCTTCAAAACCTTTACAATGGAATTTTCTTCTATTCCAACATATCTTGAGCCAGCCAACTGGCAGCAGGTGAGGGATTTCTTTAGATTTTTTTTTAAATTTTTTTTATTTTCATAGGCTCCCATGGCTTCTTTGAGAAAAAAGCTAAAAATAAAAAAGATAAATATTCTCGTCCCTTTTCTTGTTAATCTTCTTGTGTGTGGTTTATATTTCCTCACGTCTTCATTACTCTTTACTAATTTTTTGAATAAATACCTTCTATATATGTTTTCATTTTCTTGCTTTTTCTGATCATTTTTTCCAGCAACAGAATCATCAAGTAATAATTGGAAGCAGCGGCACAAACCCTTTTCTACCGTCACCACCATATCCTGCTCCGCCGCCGCCGCCGCCGCCACATGGAGTCGGCGGATCGGGGACAATCCGCCCTGGCTCGATGGCAGAACGGGCCCGGATGGCCAACATACCGATGCCTGAAACCGCCTTGAAATGCCCTCGTTGCGAGTCAGTAAACACAAAGTTTTGTTACTTCAACAACTACAGTCTATCTCAGCCACGTCACTTTTGCAAGACGTGTAGAAGGTACTGGACTAGAGGTGGTGCGTTGAGAAGCGTCCCGGTGGGTGGAGGCTGCCGAAGAAACAAAAGAAGCAAATCTGTAAGCTCGAAATCTCCGGCGAGTGAAAATAGGCAAACCACCACAAGCTCCGCTGGTTCTATTTCTTCTAACAGCGGCACGGAAAATAATATATTAGGTCTCACGCCTCAACTTCCACAGCTACGCTTTATGTCTCCACTAAGTCATATCACTGGTAACTTCAATGACAACATGAGCTTGAACTATAGCGGAATTACTTCTCCTTCGGTACTTGGAACAGGTGAAACGAACTTTCAGTTAGGAAGCGGTTTTTTCGGCGGTGGCGCTGGAAATGATGGCATTGGTGGTGGGATGGCCTCGGTTTTGTCAAATAACGGCGGCAGCATTATTGATCCGTGGAGGTTGCAGCAGTTGCACCAATTCAATTTCTTGGGTGGTGGTTTGGACCCATCCTCGCCAGGGGTTTACCAGTTCCACGGCTGTGAAACCGGGTTCGCTGTAGGGGAGACGAGCCAGCCAGTGAGACCTAAACTTTCGAGCTCGATGCTAAGTCAGATGGCGTCAGTTAAACTTGAAGAAAATCCTGAGCTTAATTTGTCAAGACAGTTAATGGGAGGGATGCCAAGAAATGATCAATGGAATGCAACTTCTGCTTGGAGTGATCTTTCTGGTTTCAGCTCTTTTTCAACTAGCAATCCGCTCTAATATATTCCTGATCCATCTGGTAATTGCAAGAAATATGATTTTTAGCGACAGATATAGGACGATAATCAGAATTAGAATTGGTCTGAAAATTACATCTTTAGTGATCAATCATACTGGTTTCGTCAAAATCAATATAATCGTTGCTAATAGTCAAGTTTCAAGAAAGAATTTATGGGTTCAGGAAATTATATGTTGTGGAAGAAAATTGAAATTAACAAACAGGAAGAATTAGCCAGCTTTGTGGGGGTGCCAGAGACTGATATTCAGCTGAAAAAACCCTAGAAATGGTAGGTTAAATAATTTGTTTTTGAATGTTCCATTTGTATCTTAATTTAAGTAAGGTTTACTATTAGAAAACCGAGTGTGTTTTTGTAGCTTAATCATGTTAGACATGGAGGTCTAACGTATGTTTTTTTTTCAGAAATATATGTTGTTGGAACCTAATTACTTTCAGGTGACTTGACTGCTATAATTAAATTTTCATCTGTAATGATCATATAATTATAATTATAATTATAATTATTATCTGGTTTGTTAATATTTGATTTTGAGATGGAAAGTATTGATAAATGACAACATTTAGGTTTCGCTTCATTTGATTTTTCTTTTGTCGTAATAACGCAGCATGATTATATTCATGTAACTCAAGTATTTGGAACTTGTGATGATTAAGCAATCATTAACTTTAGGATTTAAAATTCTTAATACAAATCTATTCAAATTGTTTGGCAATTTTTGAAATCATGGATTTCAAATCCACAATCTTCAATTTTAATGTTTTTTTAGCAATACCAAGATATTTCAAATTCCTGGTTATTGAAATCATTTCAAATCCAAATGTTCAAATCTATTGTTGAAATGAAATATTTCCATCAAGATGCAACCTTAATTGATAATGGAATCAATGTGCATTTTTTATTAGCAATTTTGTATCAATAAGTTTGGTTGAGTAAATAAATAAACAGTTGATAATGTTTTGTAGAACCAATATTCTAGATTCCACTACTGAAGCCATGAATTTCAAATCATTGATTTCAAATCCATTTAATTATTTGGATGGATTTATATTGGGTATTTCAAATCTATATATTTACTATTTTATGTAAATAAAATGTTAATTGTGATGGATTTGAAATGCATCTAAGATATATGTCATTTTAGATCCAAGTTTCAAATCCATTATCAAATCAAATATCTTCAAATGAAATTCATCCAAACACAATCTAACTCTTCGACTTTCCCCGAACATTCCAGAATTATTTTAGAAAAACTACCTCTAGATGTTTTATTCCCCAAGAAAACTTCCGATTGTATATCATTTTTTGTGTTTAATTAATGAACAAACTTGGATAGTAAAATCTCTGTTATGGTAATTGCTTGACAAGCATGTTGAAATGAAATATGTTTGGCTTATAATTTGAGAAATTCGGACAAGAAAAGAAAATAAAACCAGATTCTATATGTACTATCACACACATGGACACATTAACTCTCACTTTAAAAAATAATTTATTGGAGCTTCCAAATTCCAAACCAGAAAAAAAGTGTTCAAATTAAAGCCCAGAAATCAATGTATTCTTCTTGATTCTCGATATCTGTTCCCCCTAACAATCACGTAAAGACTGCATACTACATGACGCAGGGCCTGACTCCGAGTCAAAGATGAATACATAATAAGTCGAATAACGCATTTTTTCCGTCGAGTTTCATGCAAATATAATTTTGCACGCGAGTCTGACCCGCGCGGTACCCCGTAAATGTGTGTTTGTTCTTGGATATTGGTCATGCTTTCAATTCTGACACAGGTATCTGGGATGTATCTGTTTTTACAAGAAGGCAAGTATGCTATTCACGGGAGGAGGACTAGAGTTAATCCCACTGAGATCAACCTTATATCTTGCATTACATGTGAAAGATTTAGGGTTCACCCGAACGGGATTATTCCTAGCCCATTCATCCCCGCGATTCAAATATACACACGTCGTTTTAAATATAAAGAAATGAAATTTTGCAGCGCTGGACTAAAAAAGTAAAATTAAAAAACAAGTCATTTGAAGTTTATATTAAAAAAGAAAATATTGCATTTTTAAAATGTATCTTGGATTTATTTGTCCTAAATATTTGTTTACTTTGAGGTAAATAGTGAGCGCTCGATAGTATTAACTATATCATGACCGAAGCCAATTTTGGAAAGTGAAAAAGACATATTTGTTCGAATTAGGTGAGGGTGTTCTCTGTCGTTGCTTCGGATTTTTCTACAGTTAATTCAGTTTCAGGCTGGATGACGTTGGAAGAATTCAAAAGTTTACACCTCTATAAAAATTATATCCTTTCACTAATAAAAAGTATGGTAAATGATTTGATTTAAAGGAAATGATTTGAAATCTAAACATTTGAATTTCATGACTTGAAATAACTTGCCGTTTGTTGTCATTTCAAATCCATCCAAAATATAAAGGAAATGCATTGAAAAAAGAATGAGGAATTTGAAATATCTAAATCAATTTTTTTACTCAAACATAAAAGAGGATTTGAGCAAGAAATTTGAAATGCACTCATATCAAATCCTTCAATCCAAACAAAATATCATAGAATATGAGTTTTTCCAATATTAGTTCCAAACTTTTAGCCATAATCAAATATGGTCACATAGAAATTGTTTTTAATAAAAAACAGTCAGACTTAAATGTTTTTAACAAGTTGAGTCCATAGAAATTACAGAAATAGTCTCATAATTGAATATGAGACTCTGAGACCACTTTTGATTAAAAACAAAAGTTTGGTAATAGTATAGTTAAAAAATAAAAGTTTGGGACTATATTTGATTAAAAACAATTTAGATGCGATTATATGTAATTACTGCTAAATGTTTGGGCTGGTATTACAAATGTTCATATTCCATGAGACCATTTTTAAAATTTATGTTATGCATACACAAGTATAATAATTTTACTCCTATATTATGGCACAAGTTGGTACAATAGATAGATGAGATAAATGATCGACGAATAATTAAAAATAATGACTCGTCATATTCTTATAAACGTACCAAATAGTTACATATGTATATGATACATCTTTTGTTTCTGATATAACATCAATTCAGCAATTTTAGTCTAGACCAGCAAGCCTTCACTACAAGTATGAGTTGTAAATTTGAATGAAAAAAATCCAATCTGATCATATATATATTTTAATTAATTGATTTGTTAAATCTGCTCTAGACTGTATATAAAATATATTTGTGGCCCCCCTTGCTATCTACTAAGAACGTACGTACTGGTAATCAAGTGGAAAGCCTCATCTTCAAGGCAAGGGAATCTTTACTATCTAACTTTTGCAAGAACCAAGGCTGTTGCTTATTCAACATCGAATAAAGCGATACACACCTCCTCAATAATAAAGCTCGTATAACTCTCCATCTCTCTCTCTAGCTCACCCCACATTATATATATATATATATATATATATATATATATATATATATATATATATATATATATATATATATAAAAGTGACATACGTAGGTGGTCATGAAAATTCAGGGATAATCATTTAGATTTGATTATTTGTCGGGTTGCTGTCTAGATTCATTAATCTTTAGTTACAAAGATTGAGTAATCAGTTGGAATGTTATGTAGTGATCCAAGATTGGTGATGTACAGAATTTTACTTTGGAATATGGGAAATTCTAGGGTACTTGCATGAATTGGTTGCTCTACATTTACCAATAAAATAGTCAGAAGAGATAGTATTCCCATTGCAGCTTCATTTAAAAGTCCGAGCTCACATAAAGATTGAACAATTTATATTTATTCTTTAACAATCTTTCTCACTTGTTGGCTGTTTTGTTCCTCTATTTTTGATAGGTCAATCAATTTGAATATTTAATGTGAGTTTAGTTGTTGTTTATATGTTTTTGAACCAGAACCTCGTCGTTAGCCAAATGCTCGTTTTGAATTGTCGTCTCATATAAAAGCTCGAGATTGAACAATTTATTATTTATTCTCAAACAATAGTGTAATCGGGGACTTGGGAGGAAATTATCTCGCTAATTAATTAAAATCGATCCGAGACAGCTGAAAAATTGTATTTGCCAAACATATTTTTAATCAGTTGAGAGGACAAATTCCTACCCTTAATTAAGCACATTCATCACCAAGATCGGACATGAACATTAATTTTAGATTCCACAATTTGACACATTTTGAAGATAAAATATACAATTTATTATCAAAATACCCCATTGATGATGTACGCAGAGAACGATATTAAACTGTTTGGCTCGGAAATTCAAGCCAGATCTTGCCATATTCTTCACTTCCCACTTCGAGAAACCTCAGAATCCACACAAAAACTTGACATTCAATGTGTGTACAAAGTGGGCAGCTTTAGCTTTTTATGTATAATTAACGATAATTTAGTTATTTATATTCATGGGTTATATACAAAATCATGAAAAGTGGAAGGGGTTTGAGATTCGAATTCTCACGTTTTCCCCTCAATTATTATTATTATTATTATTATTATATACACAATACCATGTGTCCCTGGAATCTGATTCCACCCTTCTTTTCCAGGCAAGATTTCTTTAAAATTAATGTATATATGTGGCAATAATAATATACCATCACCATATTATTACATTATTTCTTAATCATTTTAAATTTACCGTCTGTCTAGTAATCGAATAAAGCCATAATTAATGCAGTAATAGGTGCACTATCAAAATTCCAACTTAAAAAAAAAAAAAAACCGAATATCTTACTCATGAGTCATGATCCACAAAATCGGGTATAGTTACAATAGGCTTATACCAAAAAAGTTCTCAGATTTTATTTATAATTTCTTTGAAATGTATAGTTTTGTCCTCCCAGCATACAATATAAGTATAACCTCCATGTATTGATATTTGACAAATTGTTAAATTCTATTATATAAAAATATTTTTCTCGATCCCAGCTTTGGTTAAAAGAATAAACTAATAATTTCAATAATTTAATAACATAATCATCTTTATGACGACCCTTATACAAATTATTCGTACTTTAAATTAGTAATTTACTAGTTTTTCGGTTGTCATAGGTGTCATGGTGGAAGTTATCGAACTCTTTGTTGTACATGTTATTATTCTAATATATGCTATTTCTATGCTAAAAAACAGAAAAAAATAGTAATTTACCTAGTTAAATATTTGATTTAGTTATTTTCTTGTTTAATTAGGTGTTTATTCTAATTCTTTTACTCACAAAAAAAACAAAATCAATAATATAAATTTTTTATTTATCTAAATATTGTTTTGGTTGTCCAAAATTTTAATTTCTTTATAATATTTTACTGGATTACTGCACATTTACTTAATAATAGACATGAGCCCTTAGTTGATCAAATATACACTTTGTTACATTTAAACCTTTCTACCTTTGATAAACTTGAGGCTCCACCTTATGTTAGTCAAATAATAACAATACACTGCTTATCTTTAGCTAGTTTATTTCTTTTTATTTCTGGTAATCTTTTTGGTTGGTCTTTTGATGATCGACGCTTCTTAATCAACAAAAGCCAAAAGCTATGTAGTCTTTGTTAAAAGACGAGTTTGGAGCATCCTATGTTAATTCACTGTTTTATTTACATCTTTATTAAACAGTGAACAAATAGAACACAAATATATATACTTCCAAGTCTAACCATGTATTTTTATATTTATTTAATTTACAATATGATATCAAGTTATTCAATAAAGGATACGAGAATTTTTAAGAAATAGGTTGTTTATTTGCATAATTAATTAATTATGTAGAATCAAATGATTGCCGTTTTATCAAAGCCTATTGATGTCATATGACATATTGACCTCCTCGGGTAAAATCCCCTCAAGAGCCGAACAAGTCATATACCGAACAGAGGACACCGAACAGATAGCACCGAGCAGTGTTTTACCGAACATAAAAGACACCGAACAGAACAGCTGCTAAACCCTCCTCGGTTTTCTGGTCAAAGACTAGCGGAAGACCCGTAGATAACCAACAAATCAACAGGCGTGGATAAACGTGCAGTAATGGGGCGCGTATTTCTCGGACACGTTTGGCCCCAATTAAGCCACGATCAGAGGACATCGTGTTCCGGATCCCCCGCGAGCCAATCACTGGGAACAACCCTATAAATACCCGCGGATGTTATCACAGAGGGGTTGGATTTTTTCTGGGCAAAAAGACTCCGAAGAGAGCAAATTTATTTCTGTTCGGTCTTTTTTATTATTTTTCTAAGATACTCATATAAGTCGTTGGGCGATTGTCATTTGTGTCAACAGAGTCTTGTAAATCATCAACGTTTATAGTGAAGTTTTATACTGGACTAGGTCCCGTGGTTTTTCTCTCAATTTGAGGGTTTTTCACGTAAAAAATCTTGGTGTGTTTATCGTTATTTTTCATTTACACTTTATTCTACCTTATATTTAAAAAATTTCGAATCACATCATTGGCGCCGTCTGTGGGAATAAAAGAGTGAAGACGTTGAAGTAAGGATATTTCATTAAGGATCCGGGACAAAATGGTTAGAAGCAAAGGACGAGGGCACGTTCATGCCCAGAACCAGAAGGAGCAGGGGAGGCTGGATCATCTCAGAATGTTTCACGAGTATTGCCCACCGGAGGAATACCCATGGAACATTTAACGGAGATGATTGCTAAAACTGTCGGAGAAGTTATGAAGCAATTTATGACCCCCCATTGTCAGGAAGAAACTAAGGAAGAAGAGGAAGACTCAGCCTCTGTAAAGAAGTCAGAGGAGGAGGTTGGAGAATCGAAAGATCTTCCTAATCATTCAAATGATGAGATAGATAGGGCTTTGCACCACCAAATGGAGGATTTAAAGGAGGAGTTACAAAAAATGGCAATAAAATGGAAGGGCGTATCTACTTGGCAAGGAGGAGCACCCCGTTTACTCCTCAAGTCATTGATGATCCTCTGCCTCTTAATTTTAGAACTTTAAGTGTGGGGAATTATGATGGCAGCACGGATCCAGAGGAATATTTATCTCGATTTGAGAATGCTTCGCTCCTTCATCAGCTGACAGATGGGGTGAAATGTAGAGTGTTCTTGACTACCCTAGCTGGCGCTGCTCAATCATGGTTCAACCAATTACCATCAGGAATAGTGGATTCCTTTCCTAAATTTAGCTCATTGTTCCTCCATCAGTTCACGAGCAGTAGGAGTTGCAAGAGAACAGCCTTGAGTTTGTTCGGTCTCGGGCAGATGGAGAAAGAGTCCCTACGAGATTTTTTGAAAAGGTTCAATCAAGCATGCCTTGATGTTCCACATGTGACGTCCGAAATACTAGCCAGCGCTTTCACCCAAGGGTTGAGGGGGAGTGGGACCTGTTCAGATCGTTAGCCAAGAAGCCACCGTCGGATTATGACGAATTGCTAGGACGTGCCTCTAAATACATTAATTTAGAGGAAGCGCAGAGGATGAAACAGAAGAAAGAAATAAAAAATGGTGGTGAAGTCAATAGGAAAGAGAGGTCGCTAGAGCCGCCTAAGAGGAATTTTGATCAATACCTACCGATGAGATCTTATCGGGAGGTAGCCATGAACCAAATTATGCCGAAGAGGGGTCAGGGAGGACCTTACGGAAGAGGAGTATTCCGGGGAGGAAACACTCGAGGAGGGAATGTTCATGAAGGAAGAATGGGTATAAGGCGAGGAGGTGACGGTGACATGAGGAGCAATGCCCCTTTCCCTCGGAATAATGCTAATCCAGGGAGAGGAGCACTTCAGCCAGTTCCTTGGGCAGTACGGGGGGAAAGATTGGAGGGAGGAAATCAAGTTACCGGGGAAAGGACCGTGAGCAATGTTCCTAACCGAGGAACTATACATATGATTTCGGGAGGAATATCATGTGGAGATTCAAACCGAGCAAGAAAAAGTTATGCTCGAAGACTCGAAATATTATCCCTTAACCCAAGTCATGCTCATGAAAGTTCTTCTATAGCTTTCGGACCTGCAGAGTTACAGGAGATTTATTTGCCGAGGATTGATCAATTAGTGGACTCTACTGCGGGACATGAGCTGTTATGTCTTATGGATTGTTGCGCCTTAAAACGCTACAACTCTCATTCCTCTATTTTAAATAAAATTATCGTTTTTGTTTTGATGATTACAAAACCTATACATTTTGTACTAATGGTTTTTATTGAGTATGCAGCATAAATTATGATCAAATTTGAAGATTGTAATAGTATTGAAATGCCAAAGAAAATTTGTCTTTTGGAAGACAAGGATCGCCCCAGGCGATGGGTGCCAGGCGAGGATCGCCACGCCCATCGACAGAGGCGATGACTAGGCGAGCATGCGAGGATGATCGCCCCAGGCGATGATGACCATCGCCTGAGGCGATGGTAGCCACAGGGACTTCGCCCCCGCACATCGACTGAAGCGACGCCGAGGCAATGCGCGGGCATGCGCGCGGGGAGTTCGCCCGAGGCGATGGCACGAACGCCTGAGGCGATGGGCTGGAACGCCTGAGGCGATGTCGAGTTCGTTTGAGGCGATGCAAATTTTGGACATGCTGGAGCTACGGCCTTAATTTTTGCTCTTGATCGCCTGAGGCGATCCACCGATCGCCTGAGGCGATCCGTGATTTTTGCTGACCGTTGGGGCGCGGCGATGGTGATCGCCCGAGGCGATGTCCAAGGCGATCGAGGAGTGATTCAAGCCTTTTGTTTAGCAACGGCTAGTAGGAGCCTAGGGGGCCTTCTACACTATAAATATGGATGCTTTGGAGCATTTTGAAGCTAAGGAACAAGCCTACAACTTATACCAAAGTCTTGATAATTATTATTTGATTTAAGCTTTGCAATCTCCATACATTGTTATTGTATTGGAGCTTGTAATTCTTTTATTGTGTGTGAGTCTTGTTCACTTCGTGTTGGTACACCGTGAAGGTGTGTGTTGGTTTATTGTAAAGGTCCTCCAATACCAAAGCAAGTTGGAGAATTGTAAAGTCATCAACAAGTCTTGTTGGTGCAAGTGTGTGGCTATCCTTGGAGCCCTTAAGGCCAAGAAGACTCGTGAAGAGTGTTGGTAGCTCGGGAAGAGTTTTGTATACTCGTGAAGGGTATTGTGCTCGGGAAGAGCGGTGTGTACTCGGGAAGAGTAGTGTGCTCGGGAAGAGCGTTGTAAACTCGGGAAGAGTTATTGTGTGGCTAACTTGGAGCCCTCAAGGCCAAGACCAATTGTTCTAGTGGAACCTCGGTTGGAGGTTATCTAACCGGGAAGAGGAGACGTAGGCGATTCATCGCCGAACTTCTATAACAAATATCCTTGTCATTTACCGCATTATTCCTTTACGCATTTATTTACTTATTCGTTTTATTTATCGATTGACTAAAGGCTTCCGCAAAGCACAAAACTATTTTATTTTTCAAACTCATTTTAAAAAGCTAAAGTAGCCAAGGAATCTCATTCACCCCCCCCCCCCCCCCCCTCTTCGATTCCAACAAGTGGTATCAGAGCCATTTGATTTTTGTTTTTAAATCAAAATCTTTTTATGGCTAATCTAGCAAATGAGTTTGCTCAAGGTCAATCGACGAATCGCCCTCCGCTTTTCACGGGTGATAACTACGGTTATTGGAAGAATAGAATTTCTCTATACATCCAATCCGTAGATTATGATCTATGGAAAATCATTATGAAAGGTCCACATATTCCTTTAAAGGAAGTTGGGGGAATTAATGTTCCCAAAGAAATGGACGATTTCACTAGAGCGGATATGATTTTAATATCACAAAATGCTAAAGCTATTAATATTTTGCATTGTGCCTTAGATATGAAGGAGTACAACCGGATCTCGATGTGCTCAACGGCTAAGGAGATATGGGACAAATTACAAATTTGTCATGAAGGAACCAACCAAGTAAAGGAGACAAAGATAGATCTCCTACAACTCAAATATGAGACATTCGAGATGGATTCCGGAGAAGATGTGGATTCAATGTTTAGGAGGCTCACTCAAATCATAAATGAGCTTGCCCAACTTGGAGAGAAGTATCCTCCAAATGTAATATGGAGGAGAGCACTAAGAGCCTTACCAAAGGAATGGGAGGCCAAGAGGACGGCCATCATCGAGTCCAACAAAGGGGAGAACGCATCTTATGACCTTGATGAGCTTCATGGCACATTGGTGACCCATGAACTTGAAGTATCTACAAGAAAAGAAATGAAGGAGGATGATAGATCTATGAGAAAGGGGATCGCCTTGGTTGGAAGAAAAGATCAATCCGAGGATGAAGATGACGACGAGGAAATGACATTGTTCACAAGGAAGTTCAAGAAGTTCTTCAACGAACATAGCAATCCAAAGGCCTCTAGTGCTACCAAACAAGAATCCAAAAATGAGGTAACTTGTTATAATTGTCAAGATAAAGGTCATTACGCTAATAAATGTCCTAGGAAGAAGAATGAGGACAAAGGGAAGAAGAAGGCGTTTATAGCCACATGGAGTGATAGCGACTCCGATCAAGAAGAAGAAGCAACAAATCTTTGTCTCATGGCAAAAGATGACATAGATGAAGGAGATGATAGCGACGATGAGGTACCTTCATTTGATGAACTTTTAGAATCTTATAATGAGCTTATAGATGTACTTGGCAAAACTAAGTTGAGCAACAAACTACTCAAACTTGAGATTGCTAAGAAAGATGAAGAAAATAATTCATTGAAAAATGAATTAGATTCTTTAAAATTATCTTTTTGCAAATTTAGTGAGAGTAGTCTAAAGATGAATGAGTTGCTTGGCTTGCAACGTTGTAGCTTTGATAAAGCCGGGTTAGGCTTCTCAAGCAAATCAAAATCATTTTCAAGCTTGTTAGCAAAAGCCAAGCATGATTCTCCTACTTGTAACTATTGTTGTAAAAGTGGTCATACCAAAAACAAGTGTAGGTTTGCTAGAATCCAATACCAACCTAATAAAAGGTGGAAATGGATTCCAAAGGTGCCAAAGGAAGCTAACCATCTAGGACCCAAAAATCAAATGGGTACCAAAGATCCTTCTATTGCCAACTTGTTTTGTAGGGTCAACAATGGGATGAAGGATGAATGCACAAGCACCTCAAGGGAGGAAACCATCTTATTCACCACTATAGAAGAAGCACGAGGCATAGGACTAATGACAAGAACGCACTCTTGTCATCAAAGGTAAAATTTATTTTATACATTTTAAATGAGCAATTCAAAATTAATTGGCACAAATTAATTGTGACCAATAAATAATGAAGCTCAATATTGATTGGAGTAAAATGCATAACCCCTTAGCATGTGCACATATAAATTGTTTTATTGCATGATGTATGCCTATCCTTTTATAGTAAGTGCATGGAATTCTAATTTGAATATGTTATATGATATTATGTGATTAAGCATGCTATATTTGTTTAGATGCTCTATCTTTGAAATAATGCTATCATGATCTTAATAAATTTATCAAATGATGATTTGAGAATTCTAATGTTTATCGGGCACAAATGCATGAAATTTTGGTAGAACATATGCACATTTTGCACATTTTGAATTTATTGTTGATCGCCTTAAAACGCATGTTTGTATTCCTCAAAATGAATTAATCTTATGCTTATTTGGGCTATTATATGCTTTATGAGGAACATGTATAAAATATGGCTATGTGTCAACATATATTTGTGATTTGTCTATTTAATTTTTGTACTTTTGATTATCACAAAAAGGGGGATAATTGTGTGATAATCTTGAAGTTTACTTCATGCATAGTTTAAGGGGGAGAGCTTGTGTATGCATGGTTTGAGGGGGAGAGTTGTTTACTTTATGCTTTACTTGATTATTTTGTATGTGCTATGCAATTGTTAAGGGGGAATCAAGTTTACTCACATTTAATTTCAAAAATGCATTTTGAAATCACCTTTTAAAAGTCACAAATTGTGAATTATTGTGTTTTTGAGATTATGTGATTAATTTTTGTTGTTAGATGGTTTAATGTTAGTTAGAATTATCAAAAATAATTTTTTGGTCCAAAAATTGACTCAAAATTTGGCCAAACCATCGCCTCAGCATTCTGTGCGCAGTGCCTCGTCCGTGGCTCGCATCGCCTCAAACGATCGCAAGCATCGCCTCGGGCGTGGCTCGCATCGCCTCAAACGATCGCAAGCATCGCCTCGGGCGTTCTCGATCGCCTCAGGCGTTCTCCAGATCGCCTCAGGCGATCTCGGTTTTTAAAGACAGAAAGCTACGGCTTTTGCTCATTTTTTCAGCAATATTTCGTGTTTTTCACCCATAATTCGAGCCTTCTTCATCATTGTTATAATCGATCAATCCTAAGCCTTTCCAAACCATCAATTTCACTTTCCAAACACCAAATCTTCCAATTCGAAATTTTGCAACCCTAACCCCATTTCTCAAAAAATCGAAACTTTATCTCAATTCTCTCAAATTTCTTGCAAAATGTCGCGAAGCAACCGAGAAGAAGGAGAATCAAGCCGAAGGAGACGCTCTAATCGATCCTCTAGGAATTATACGGGTCCTCCTCTTGATGGTAAGCCAATTCCGGAAAATTATCTTACTCGCAAATTAATTCCGGGTTATGTCTTTGATTTCGATTTCCTTAGAACTTCCCAGCTCCATATTCTTGATTGGATTCAATTCCAGCAATGGGAAAATTTTTTCAAACCCCCTAGAAAGAACGATTTTTTGTATCGATCCATGATTCATTCTTTCTATGCCAATCTTGAATTGTTTGAGGGTGATGGTGAATTAACTATCAAAACCATCGTTTGCAATCGCCCAATTGAATTCAATAGCACTGAATTAGGACATATTCTTCGCATTCCTTCGGATGGTCCAGCTAAATTTGCTCTAGCTACTTGGCCTAATGATGGGGTATGTGATCCTGCCCAAGCCTTGTATCTCATATTTGGCGGAACCCCTCAATGTCCAAACCAATCTTTTCTTGTGAATTCCATTCCTACAAACTACCAAATCCTGAGAAAATCCGAGCAATCCGAGAAATAAACCCTCCTCGGACATTGAACGAAGTACAAAGGTTAGCAGGAAGAATAGCGGCGCTTAGTCGATTCATATCTCGATCGGCTGATAGGAGTTTGCCTTTCTTTAAAGCATTAAGGCGAGGAATGTAGTTTGAGTGGGATGATCAGTGTCAGAAAGCTTTCAAAGACTTGAAAAAATATCTAGCTCAGTTACCCTTAATGAATAAACCCGAGCACAATGAGACCCTCCTCGTCTACTTGTCGGTAACCGAGGAAGTTGTCAGCTCGGTGTTAATTCAAGAAAAGTTAGGGCAGCAGCAACCGGTATATTATGTCAGTCGAGCTTTGCAAGGAGCCGAACAGAGATACCCTGAAATTGAAAAATTAGCCTTGGCTCTCGTGATCACTGCAAGAAGGTTTCGGCCGTATTTTTTATCTCACCCTATCATGGTGGTAACAAGCACTCCCTTGGGAAGGCTCTTGTCAAATTTCTCAATTTCAGAACGGATGGTGAAATGGGCCACAGAATTGAGTGAGCTCGATATTTCTTATCAGCCTCGGACTACCATCAAAGCTCAAGCCTTATCGGATTTCTTGGTTGAAGTGACTCATACTCGTGAAGAAAAAGATTGGAGCCTATTTGTAGATGGATCATCTACTCAAATAGGAAGCGGTGCAGGAATTATACTTATCAGAGGAAATTGCCATAGCTATTCAGTTCGGTTTTCATTCCTCAAACAATGAGGCCGAATTCGAAGCTCTCCTCTCAGGCTTACGAGTAGCATTAGACGCCGGAGCTCGGAAGGTAAAAGTGTTCATGGATTCAATGCTGGTTGTTCAGAAGGTAAATGGGGTATACAAGGTGAAAGAAGAAAAGTTGAAAAAATATCTGGAAAAGGCTCAAGTATTAATGACTCAGTTCCAGGAAGTGGAATTGAAGCAAATACCACGAGAAGATAATAACCGAGGAGATGCACTCGCAAAATTGGCCAGTTCCATTCATGAGTGGAAGAACAGGAAAGTACTGGTACACGATCTTTTGGTCTCGCACATAGCTATCAACAGTATAATGAATTTGGAGCCTTGTATTATATCTCATATATTATAATATGATATATTATAATATAATATTTCGTCCATGTTCGATAATCTCCGGTTGTGCTCGGTTTGGTCCTTTTTCATTAATTAAAGCTTATTTTCTCCACTTTTATGCATTTGGACCTGGATTCCTGAAATATACAAATATATACCAAAACGCGTAATATTTTCCAAGAATCACTATTAAAAGCCCCTAATTATATATCAAATTAAGTGTAAAAATCACACTTATCAAGTAGGGGTAAAACCCAGATAAGAAAGAACTATGAAAAAGCCTGCTAATAATCGATAACTATTGGGAAATAATTGACTAATGGAAACACAGAAGTATGAGGCTACTTCAATAAAGAAGGGAGGGATTGGAAAAGGGAGGCCTCCTCGGAGCTGGTCTATGTACAAAGGAAAATACCCCTTAGGGGGTAAGTGAGGACGATATCCAGAAGGGGGAGCAATAATAGAAGTCCCCTCGGAAATCCCCCATTTAGTTCGGATATTACTGAGGTGCTGAGTCAATTTGACCTCAGACTCGAAGATCTCGAACCAGGGAACGCGGGCTTTAACTAAATCTCGCTATGTAGCAAGTCTCTGCTCCTGTATACGAGCAGCTGACGCGGCAGAGGAGCTTAGAGTTCTGTCACTATCAGAAGAAGAAGAAGAAGAAGAGGGTTGAGGAGAGGGGCTAAGAGCGTCCCCCTCATTGAACATATATATCGCCTGCAATGAAGAGTCGGCGGAGGAAGAAACCATACTTGGTGATTGAAAAAAAAAAGACTAATGGGGAAAGTTGTTCGATCGTCTGGTGCTAGCTCGGAAGCAAAAGGCAGCAAAGTAAAGACAAATGAAGAAAAGGGATGGGTATTATAGCGGGGACCATATGAACACTCATTCAATCTTCACCATCCAAAAATAAGGGAATGAACGGTCATAAAGGTGCCTCGGGAAACGAAACGTCGCCCGGCATTTGAAATTTTTGAGCGGGAAAAAAGGGCGGCAAAAATATCCCGAGCAGGTTAAGTTTAGGATTTTACCCGAAGACAATAAAACAAGACTTCAAAAGTCTCGTCTTGCTTTACTTTGGGGGGGGGGGGGGTGTGAGGTGATGTCATATGACATATTGACCTCATCGGGTAAAATCCCCTCAAGAGCCGAACAAGTCATAAACCGAATAGAGGACACCGAACAGATAGCACCGAGCAGGGTTTTACCGAACATAAAGACACCGAACAGAACAGCTGCTAAACCCTCCTCGATTTTCTGGTCAAAGACTAGCGGAAGACCCGGAGATAACCAACAAATCAACCAGCGTGGATAAACGTGCAGTAATGGGGCGCGTATTTCTCGGACACGTTTGGCCCCAATTAAGCCACGATCAGAGGACATCGTGTTCCGGATCCCCCGCGAGCCAATCACTGGGAACAGCCCTATAAATACCCGCGGATGTTATCACAGAGGGGTTGGATTTTTTCTGGGCAAAAAGACTCCGAAGAGAGCAAATTTATTTCTGTTCGGTCTTTTTTATTATTTTTCTAATATACTCATATAAGTCGTTGGGCGATTGTCATTTGTGTCAACAGAGTCTTGTAAATCATCAACGTTTATAGTGAAGTTTTATATTGGACTAGGTCCCGTGGTTTTTCTCTCAATTGGAGGGTTTTCCACGTAAAAAAATCTTGGTGTGTTTATCGTTATTTTTCATTAACACTTTATTCTACCTTATATTTAAAAAATTTCGAATCACATCACCTATAGTTTGTATAAATGATGTAACTCCAATCTTTTTAAACCTTTTAGCAGCTCAAGCGCCACGTTTCGATCGTTCTCATATCAAGGACAATTATTACACCACAACAAATCCACATCCCAATTACACTCATTGCAATCCATGAAAATCAAAATTATGACATTGACTCTGTTATCAATCGTGGGATAAAGCACTTTGATTATTAATTGAACGTACGTGCGGACGGGAGAAGATGTAGTAATAAAAATAAATTAAAAATATATATATTCGATTTGTGAATTTTCACTATTTGAGAATAGGGTGTCGTGTTGTTTCGTGGAAGAAGAAAAAAAGTTCTCCTTGATTGTGGAATTATACGTGCTCGTCTCAATTGCCCCAAAAAGAAATTATGTTGTCCACTTATTGGTTAGATTTAGTGGTTTGGTGGTACCGTTCATGAATTATCTTGATGATACCATGCATGCACAATTGCGTCAACACGCACTAATTTTAGTTAGTACCTATTTATATATACACCAAATACGCTCTTCTTATTCTTTAAACTCCTTTTGCTTTTAGTTGAAATATAAATTTTGATCATTGAAAATAAAAATTATGCGTGTGTTATAACTCTTGGATGAGAATGGTCGTGAAAACTAGTTAGGGTTTCTTGGGGGATAACATATTAAAACGTCACTACATTTTGTATTAATTCCAGTTTAGTCCCTAAAGTTTCAGTAACCTAATATAGTCCCTAAAGTTTTAAGAAGTTTTGTATTCAATACCCGATGTTTCGACCGTGAAAAACAAACAGAGAGGGACTGATTCGATAATATTTTAACTTTATGGACTAAACCGTGTCTGGTTTGTTCCCAATTCAGTCTCCAAACTTTTAAACATACTCTCGATTTAGTCCCTCTCCTTTTGCTTCTTACAGTCGACTTAGCGTCGTGACTGAATTGGGAATTTTTTTAAAACTTTAGAGACTAAACCGGGTCCCTGAAATTTTTAGGGACTAAATCAAGAATGAATTTAAATTACATGGACGTTTTAATGTATTTCCCCTATTTCTGGAGTTTGAAACTTGAAACATGTTTTTGCCTTATGTTTCCTTTTTTTAAAATTAACTTTTGGAAAATTAATTGATTCATCATTGATGTAATTGACTTGATGACACTTAATTAATTTGTGCCATTTTAGTAAACTATTTTTATTTGATTTTTTTGTTGTCTCCTGTTTTAGTTGTAAGTAAAGGGTTCAATTACACAACTCAGCACATGTTTTGTTATAAATCACTATAGGCGCTCAACAAATATTATTGCTCATGAGTCAACAGCTCGTGCTGTGTTTTACGGGCCTCTTTTGGGTGGTTTGGATTGTTGCCCATTCTTTTTGAGTTCCTCTATGCACAATGACTGACTCATTTAACTTAATATATATCCTTCACACAAAAAAGGGTCCAATACACAAAGGGACCTATTGTTTCCTTTATTGTTATTACTTATTGAGTACAACTACAAGAGTGAGGGAATTCCCACATATGGGAGAAGATTATGCCAGAAGAGCTAAGAGCTCTTGGCTATTTTTCCTTTATCAATTATATATATCCAGTCAAATAGTCATCCCCGTAGTATGATATGATTCATGAAATTTTGGGAGTCGGAAGTTACGTTACTCTTTGGAGTTAGTGGCGGATTACCTTCATGTGGTTTTGCAAATAGGCAGATTATCCTTTGTGGTTTGAACATATGCATTTTACCACATTGTAGTTTTGCAAATAGGCAGATTACTCCCTGTAATTTGAAAATACATTTTACCTCTCTTGGATTTTGAATATAGACATTTTACCCTATTGTGGTTGGCAAAAAATGGCATACATGAATGAAATATTTTGCACATATTCACAAATCATAAGGGAGTAAAGTGCATATATTCAAAATCACAATGAGGTAATCTGCCTATTTTCAAACCACATAGGAGTAATCTGTCTATTTTCAAAACCACAGAGGGGTAATCCGCCACTAGCTCTACCCTGATGGTTTGGGACTTTGTCCCACATCGAAGAAAATGAAAATGGGGGCGAATTTGGAGGGTCAAATTCCCAATAAGTGGTATCATAGCATGAGTCTTTTTGTTGTGGCGTAGCTTTGATGTGGTAGACGAATACGTATTAACTAAGGAGGTTCTGTCTAGGAAAATTTATATTTAAGTGGGACTGGTGTGACCCCACCAATTTTTGTGGGAATATTGAACTTCTGTCTAGGAAAGATCGAGATTCTCTCTTTCCATGGAGCTTACTTAGTATGTACTATTCATGTCTACAGTAAAATTCATCAAAGTATCACAAGGCAATGTCGGGAAGTAGAGTTTCAAATGCAGTCAGATTTGATGTGGAGAAATTTGATGGGAAAATCAACTTTGGCCTATGGCAAGTGCAAGTCAGGGATGTGTTGATTCAGTCTGTTTACACAAGGCGTTGAAGTACAGAGTATTCCCCGAAAGCAGCAGTGATACTAGTTCGACTGGTGGAACGACTAGTGCAACAAGCAAAGCTGGAATGAGCAATGAAGATTGGAATGATCTGGATGTGAGAGCAGCAAGTGCAATCCGTCTGTGTCTGGCCAAAAATGTTCTTGCGAATGTGCATGGAATGTCTACGGCGAAGGAACTCTGGGAAAAGCTCGAAGAGTTGTATCAGACAAAAGGCGTCTTAAATCGAGTGTATCTGAGAAGTTTCATACATTGCGAATGAATGAGGGTACTACTATTTCAGATCATTTAAGTGTTCTCAATTGCATTATTTCAGAGCTGGAATCTATTGGAATTAAATTGATGATGATCAGGTCTTGAGACTCGTCTGGTCTCTTCCATGTTCGTATGAGCACATGAAGCCGATAATGATTCATGGAAAGGAGAAAATCATTTTCTCAGAGGTTACTAGTAAGCTTCTTTCTAAATAGAAGAGACTTGGCGGGAGTAACGGAAATGGTTCACATGAATTTTGCAATGGTTACTCATAACTGGAAGAAAAATAATTCCATGAAGAAATTATATTGGGGATGTGGACAACCTGGCCACATCAAGAAAAATTATCCAAGAGCTGGAGTGGATTCGACAAATTGCTCTGTATCAGCAAGTGGAGAGCTGATAACGAAGCTACCATTGTCTCCTCTTTTGATGTCCTATGAAAAAGGACATGTACATCCTTATGGCATGCCGCTGTCCCCAATGTATGGTGGAAATATATGTCGATGACTGATTAACTTCCAGGAGAGCCAAAACGTGGGAGTTGCACCATAATTTGCAGCATGGTTAATTTCCGACGTGAGCCGAATTGAAATGCTTGTACTGGTTTGTTCTGAGTGGGTATGCTTTTATGGTGGAGCATGATAATTCTCTACATTGAGTATTGTGACTGTCTTTGCAGTGTTGGTATCAGAAGGTATGAAGATCTTCATCATGGTGGAGTGTTGTGGGACGATAAAGTCACAAGGTGGAGATTGATGGGTTTGGGACTTTGTCCCACATCGAAGAAAAATGAAAATGGGCTAAGTCCATTTGCTATAAAAGAAGGCTTGAGTCTTTTGGTTTCAGTGCACCAGCCAAAAATCAATAGCTTGTCTAGCAACTTTTGGCTTTAGATAAATTACTCTCTTGTTTTAGAATCCAGTAAAATTCTTCTCCGGTCCTGGTGATTTTTCTCCTGATTTGGGAGTTTTCCACGTTAAATCTTTGTGTCATTATTTCACATTTTGCTTGCTTTTCCCATAAAATGTACAGATCTTGAGGGGTGAATTTGGAGGGTCAAATTCTCAACATACCCTTTGCGGAATAATCCGTATACATACACATATATAATATGTTCCATATCGATATAGTGGCAAATTAACTTTGCAAATTGATAGTGATCAACACTAAGCTACAATCCTACCATCACAATCTGAATAAACCAAACATGTTCAAGGTAATCCGATCCACCAATATGTCCGATTGAGTCAAATTATTAAAAGTCTAATATAATTATGCATAAAGGAAATTTGATTTCATGCTAAAAGTGGTTACAATTTTTTAATATAGTAATGTTAATATAAACTAAATCATTGAAGGATATTAGAAACGAGGAAAACATAATGATGGGATGGATGACAAGTAATAGTGGGCTGCTTAACTTCCTTAATAACAAAGGAGAACTGACGCCCCCACACTTTTTGACAATTCCATCAAATCCACAAAGTGCAAACTGGTCACCCAATCCTGGCATCGTATGTATAATAAATATATTTTAATAATTTATTTCACATATTTAAGTCACTCACTGTTTATTAGTTCGTGGGATGAGATGATGAATGATCTTATAATATAGAAATAATAAGTTGATAAATATGAATAACATAACTATTTTTAACTTCAATTATCGTAGAACTTGAGCTAAACACAGGATGAAACAAGGATGCATATTCTCATCCTCCGCTATGTGTATAAATGAACTGAATCAAGCCGAATATGGAAAAAATGTAAGGTTCGAATTTGGCTCGAATTAGATTTTTGTTCGTAGGAAATTATATTAAATGAGCACTAGGGATGCTCAAACCCAAATAGTACAATTAACAAAATCTAAAACAAGACCAAATTTTGGAAGAAAACAAAATCACAAGAAATCTACACTGGTTTTGGTAATCTCAAGCAAACTAAAGAATGATGGTACCAGTCTATCGCAGAGTATGGATAAATTCCAAGTTTATTAGCTGTAATACACTGCCAAGGTCTTATTTTCACGTCCACAGTAGTAGCAATTGGAATCTCCTCATTCTTGAACATTTTTTTATTATGAGCTAACCAGATATACCAAACAATACACTCCCAGACGGTGAGCCACTCTCCTTTCCCTACCGAACCATCCAAAGGATGAAAATGATGCGTGAAATTAATTACTGGGTCTTCATGAAGCACAATTTTAAAACTGAACCAACTATAGCACTCTTTTCCAAACATTGTTAGCATAGTGGCACGAAAAGAACATATGTTGGCAATCCTCCTCTACTTCACCACACAAAGCACACCAAGCAGCATTTGAGTCTAGAATGATACCTCTTCGCAACAAATTAGATTTAGAAGGTACCCCGTTCTGTAGCAATTTTCAGCCGAAACTAGATACTTTCTTAGGTATCATTGAGTTCCAAATTGTCCTTAAGGCTTTGAGCTCGTGGGATTGATTCATTGTTCCTCCACTTTTCAAAAATTTGTAATCTGATTTTGTGTCATATGACCGACAACTATCAAGCTTCCATGTTGAGCCTTAAACGCATTGTTGAGTTTAATGCTTAATTTATCTCCGAATTATATATGGGTTTTGATGATCAACAAAATTTCCATTTATTGTACTAGTATGTCTACTTAGTGTACAGGGTTATATTGATAAATTGGTTGGGAAGACCAATGGAAGAGGACCCAAGTTATACAATAACATATGCGAGTTCATAAGACAAGCGGTGATTGTTATCAAGGAATCTATTGAGCTTGGACGAGAAGGAATGTCATCTATGAACAACCAAACTAAGTGTTCAACATGTGTGGAATGATATTGGAACAATATCTTATGATGGGATGAAGACCCACGAACCAATGGTCCATTGGTGGGCAAGTTTGTATAGAAGCCACTTGGAGCGCAGTGCAATGTTTTGATTATATCTCTTGGCTCGATGCTCCGAATACTGTGAATCCAAATAGGTTGGAAAGCAAACCCAATATTCTAGATTTCATATTCAAACATCTCAGTCCAATTCGGATTGCATCATGGAGCAAAATGGCATGTAAGTCATAGCAAGTGCAGATTGTAGCAATGTTTGAGCGACTGTAGAATTTTGGGTATAACTTATTCATACCTCAATGAATGTTTGTCCGCACCTAGATAAGAGGAAGGGCTAAAACTTTCATGTTTACCACTTTTCCCAGAAACGAGCTTAAGATGGTCTAATAGTGCAAAGTTTGAGAGTGTTGAAATCTGGCAGATAGTTTCAGGCGATCCGGGCCATCACCTCAGGCGATCCGAGCCATGCGTGCCAACGCCGCGCACGATCGACCCAGGCGATGGCACACTGCACGCCAGGCGATCCAGATTGCCCCAGGCGATGCCATGGTCGCCCCAGGCGATCCAGAATTGATCCTACGGTAAATTTTCAAAGGGCGATCGCCTCGAGGCGATGGCGACATCGCCTGAGGCGATCTTGGCCAGATTTGAACGTTGGAACGTGGCGATGGAGATCGCCCGAGGCCATGTCCGAGGCGATCGGGGAGTGATTCAAGCCTTAAGTGTAGCAACGGCTAGTAGGATCCTTGGGGGCCTCCTACACTATAAATATGGATGTTTTGGAGCATTTTGGAGACAAGAAACAAGACT
Organism: Haberlea rhodopensis; assembly: GCA_907163345.1. NCBI lineage: Eukaryota > Viridiplantae > Streptophyta > Magnoliopsida > Lamiales > Gesneriaceae > Haberlea > Haberlea rhodopensis. Next base: position 27,006,823 of record CAJQUN010000004.1, on the reverse strand, counting down.
ATAAACTACAAGAAAGCCTTGATCAATTCAAATTACTTTAGCATTGCAAACTTCATACATTTGTGTTGTATTGGAGTTTGTAATTCTTTTCTTGTTGTGTGAGTTTTGATTCTTCATGTTGGTACACCGTGAAGGTGTTTGTTGAGTTATTGTAAGGTCCTCCAACACCGACGCAAGTTGAAAATTGTAAAAGTCATCAACAAGTAAAGTTGGTGCAAGTGTTGTGGCTATCCTTGGAGCCCTTAAGGCCAAGAAGACTCGTGAAGAGTGTTGGTAACTCGGAAGAGTTTTGTGTGGCTATCCTTGGAGCCATTAAGGCTAAGAAGACTCGTGTAGAGTGCGGTGCTCGTGAAGAGCTTTTTGTAATCGGGAAGAGTGTGTTGTGGCTAACTTGGAGCCCTTAAGGCCAAGATCATTTTCGTTATAGTGGAACATCGGTTAAACGTTTTCTAACCGGGAAGAGAAGACGTAGGCGATTCATCGCCGAACTTCTATAACAAATATTTGTGTCATTTACCGCTTTATTTAATTTACGCATTTATTTACTTCTTAATTTTATTTATTTATCGATTGACTTGAAGTCTTCCGCAGCGCAAACCCGTTTATTTTGCAAATTCAATTTAAAATACTAAAGTAGCCAAGGAACCTCATTCACACCCCCTCTTCGGTTCCAACAAGTGGTATCAGAGCCATTTGATTTTTGTTTTAAATCAAAATTTTATATAGCTAATCTAGCAAATGAGTTTGCTCAAGGTCAATCGACAAATCGCCCTCCGCTCTTCACGGGTGATAATTATGGTTATTGGAAGAATAGAATTTCTCTATACATCCAATCCGTAGATTATGACCTATGGAAGATTATTGTGAAAGGTCCACATATTCCTTTAAAGGAAGTTGGGGGGATAAGTATTCCCAAAGAAATGGACGATTTCACAAGAGCGGACATGATTTTAATATCTCAAAATGCTAAAGCTATTAATATTTAAATTGTGCTTTAGATATGAAGGAGTACAACCGGATCTCGATGTGCTCAACCGCAAAGGAGATATGGGACAAATTACAAATTTGTCATGAGGGCACAAATCAAGTGAAGGAGACAAAGATAGATCTACTACAATTCAATTATGAGACTTTTGAGATGGAGTCCGGAGAAGAGGTTGACTCGATGTTGAGAAGGCTCACCCAAATCATAAACGAGCTTGCCCAACTTGGAGATAAGTATCCTCCAAAGCAAATATGGAGAAGAGCTCTAAGAGCCTTGCCAAAGAAATGGGATGCAAAGAGAACGGCCATCATCGAATCAAACAAAGGAGAAAGTGCATCTTATGACCTTTATGAACTTCATGGTACATTGGTGACCCATGAGCTTGAAGTGTCAACAAGGAAGGGAATAAAGGAGGATGAGAGATCCATAAGAAAGGAAATAGCCTTGGTTGGGAGGAAAGATCAATCCGATGATGAAGAAGATGATGATGATGAAGAGATGATCTTGTTCACTAGAAAGTTCAAGAAATTCTTCAACAAACACAATAAGCCAAAGGCCTCCGGTGGTAGATTCAAAACAAGTGGTAACTTGTTATAATTGTCAAGATAAAGGTCATTATGCTAATAAATGTCCTAGGAAGAAGAATGAGGACAAAGGGAATAAGAAAGCCCTTATAGCCACATGGGGTGATAGTGACTCCGATGAAGAAGAAGCAACAAATCTTTGTCTAATGGCTCTTGGAGATGAAGATGAAGAGGATGATGATGAGGTACCATCTTATGATGAATTATTAGATGCTTATAATGAACTCATTGATTGTCTTGGTATAACCAAGAAGAACAATAAATTGCTTAAGCTAGACTTGGCTAAGAAGGAAGAAGAAAATATTACTTTGAAAAATCAATTGCATGATTTAAAGACATCTTTTGCCAAGTTTAGTGATAGTAGTTTAAAGATGAATGAATTGCTTGGCTTGCAACGTTGTAGCTTCGATAAAGCCGGACTAGGCTTCTCAAGCAAAACTAAAACTTTTTCAAGCTTGTTGGCTAAAGCTAAGCATAATTCTCATACTTACACTTATTGTTGCAAAGATGGTCATACTAAAAATAAATGTAGGTTTGCTAAAATCCAATACCAACCTAACAAAAGGTGGAAATGGATTCCAAAGGCGTCAATGAAAGCTAACCCTCAAGGACCCAAAAATCAAATGGGTACCAAAAACCCTCCAATTGTTAATTTGTTTTGTAGGGACAACAAAGGGATGGATGATGAACGCACAAGCACCTCAAGGGAGGAAACCATCTTATGCACCACCATAGAGGAAGCGCGAGGCATAGGACCAATGGCAAGAACGTACTCTTGTCATCAAAAGTAAATTTATTTTGTGCATTTAAAAGAGCAATTCAAAATTTCATTGGCACAAATTAATTGTGACCAATAAATTAATGAAGCTCACTATTCATTGATAGTAAAAAGCATGTCCCCTTAGCATGTGCACATATAAATTATTTTGTTGCATGATTTATGCTTATCTCTTTATAGTAAGTATCTTGATATGCCTTGAGTTCAAATTTGAATAATGCTATGTGAAAATATGAAATTATGTGATTGAGCATGCTATAAGTGTTTGGATACTAAATCTTTGATATAATCATGACCTTAATAATTTTATCTTACCTTATGATGCTTTGAGAATTTTAATGTCTATTAGGCATGAGTGCATGAACATATGCACACTTTGAAACATTAGATTTCATTGTTGATTGCCTTAAACGCATGTTTTACTTTTCCTCTCAATGATTAAATCTTATGCGTATTACATGCTTGATGAGGAACATGTGTAAATTGTTAAAATATGGCTATGTGTCAACATATACTTATGATATGATTATTTGAATTTTGTGCTTTTTGATTATCACAAAAAGGGGGAGAATTTTGTGATAAACTTGAAACTTAATACATGCATAGTTTGAGGGGGAGAGCTTAATACATGCATGGTTTGAGGGGGAGAGTGTTTTGTATTATGCTTACTTGGTAAATCTTGTATGTGCTATGCAATTGTTAAGGGGGGTCTTGTTTACTCACATTTCATGCATATTACATATTCAAGTTTATCAAGTTTTGTGATCATCAAAAAGGGGGAGATTGTTGAGCCTTAAACTCATTGTTGAGTTTAATGCTTAATTTATCTCCGAATTATTTATGGGTTTTGATGATCAACAAAATTTGCATTTATTGTACTAATATGTCTACTTAGTGTACATGGTTATATTGATAAATTGGTTGGGAAGACCAATGGAAGAGGACCCAAGTTATACAATAACATATGCGAGTTCATAGGACAAGCGGTGATTGTTATCAAGGAATCTATTGAGCTTGGACGAGAAGGAATGCCATCTATGAACAACCAAACTAAGTGTTCAACATGTGTGGAATGATATTAGAACAATATCTTATGATGGGATGAAGACCCACGAACCAATGGTCCGTTGGTGGGCAAGTTCGTATAGAAGCCACTTGGAGCGCAGTGCAATGTTTTGATTATATCTCTTGGCTCGATGCTCCGAATAATGTGAATCCAAATAGGTTGGAAATAAAACTCAATATTCTAGATTTCATATTCAAACATCTCAGTCCAATTCGGATTGCATCGTGGAGCAAAATGGCATGGAAGTCATAGCAAGTGCAGATTGTAGCAAGGTTTGAGCGACTGTAGCATTTTGGGTATAACTTATTCATACCTTAATGAAATTCAATGAATTTTTGTCCACACCTAGATAAGAGGAAGGGATACAACTTTCATGTTTACCACTTTTTCCCAAAAACGAGCTTAAGATGGTCTAATAGTGCAAAGTTTGAGAGTGCTGAAATCTGGCAGATAGTTTCAGGCGATCCGGGCCATCAACTCAGGCGATCCGAGCCATGCGTGCCAACGCCGCGCACGATCGACCCAGGCGATGGCACACTGCGCGCCAGGCAATCCAGATCGCCCCAGGCGATGCCATGGTCGCCCCAGGCAATCCAGAATTGATCCTACGGCAAATTTTCAAAGGGCGATCGCCCGAGGCGATGGGGACATCGCCTGAGGCGATCTTGGCCAGATTTGAACGTTGGAACGTGGCGATGGAGATCGCCTGAGGCGATGTCCGAGGCGATCGAGGAGTGATTCAAGCCTTAAGTGTAGCAACAGCTAGTAGGATCCTTGGGGGCCTCCTACACTAGAAATATGGATGTTTTGGAGCATTTTGGAGACAAGAAACAAGACTATAAACTACAAGAAAGCCTTGATCAATTCAAAATACTTTAGCATTGCAAACTTCATACATTTGTGTTGTATTGGAGTTTGTAATTCTTTTCTTGTTGTGTGAGTTTTGCTTCTTCGTGTTGGTACACTGTGAAGGTGTTTGTTGAGTTATTGTAAGGTCCTCCAACACCGACGCAAGTTGGAAATTGTAAAAGTCATCAACAAGTAAAGTTGGTGCAAGTGTTGTGGCTATCATTGGAGCCCTTAAGGCCAAGAAGACTCGTGAAGAGTGTTGGTAACTCGGGAAGAGTTTGTGTGGCTATCCTTGGAGCCCTTAAGGCCAAGAAGACTCGTGAAGAGTGTGGTGCTCGTGAAGAGCTTTTTGTACTCGGGAAGAGTGTGTTGTGGCTAACTTGGAGCCCTTAAGGCCAAGATCATTTCCGTTATAGTGGAACCTCGGTTAAACGTTTTCTAACCGGGAAGAGGAGACGTAGGTGATTCATCGCCGAACTTCTATAACAAATATTTGTGTCATTTACCGCTTTATTTAATTTACGCATTTATTTACTTCTTCATTTTATTTATTTATCGATTGACTTGAAGTCTTCCGCAGCCCAACTCGTTTATTTTGCGAATTCATTTTAAAACGCTAAAGTAGCCAAGGAACCTCATTCACCCCCCCTCTTCGGTTCCAACATTCCACCTCCAGGAGTCATCTGTATTAGGATTCTGGTTAAACCTGTCAATGAAAATAACAAGATCGTTAAGTAAAATTTTAACCCATTCCAATAAGTCTCGTCTCCAATCCCATCTATACTCCCACACGTCGTCTACCTGTCCGATATCAACAGTCACACACCCTATCAATAGAGAACAATCTAATTAAACTTCTGAGATAACTTATCCCCCTCTATCTACCTATCTACCCAAAATCTTGTGTTGCACCCATTACCCACCCTTCTCTCCATACCTGCCGTAAACCAATTGTTATTATCCGCTAGAACGTGTTTGCCCCCTCCACCACAAAGACAATTTTACCCCTGACTCAAAACCCCTCGGCCCCAATTCTCAATCTCAAACAACATCCCCATACTCTACTCCATAATCTGTCTTTTTTTTTTCTAGTCAACCTCCAACCCCATCTACCTAGTAAAGCTAAGTTAAAAAGATTGAGATCTCTAACAGCCAAACCTCATTCCTCTCTAGAATCACACATTTTAGACCACTTGACCCAAGCAATTTACCACCCACCCACATGAAATTTCTTTGGATTTTGGTTAAGGATTTTAACACCACTGACGGCACTCGGAAAAAAGATAGAAAGCAATTCTGTAAGGAAGCAATAACCGAGTTCAACAAAGTGATTCTTCCACCAAAAGACACATGTTTAGAACCCCAACGACTTACGCTCTTATTAACCGAGTCCAGCATAGGTTGCCACATTTCAAGTCTTCGTGGGTTATCCCTAATGGGTAGACACAAATATTTAAAAGGGGGTGAGCCATGCTTACACTGTAACTTTCGATTCATCTCACCCAAATCATCAGTAGTCACATTGATCCAAACAAGGTTCTTTTGTGAAAATTTATCTTCAATCCAGAATCCAGTTCATAATTTCTCAAAATACATTTCAGAGTCGGGCCCAAATATGGTCCCTAGAAGCTTCACAAACAAAAAGCACATCATCAGCAAACCGTAAATGAGATATATAAACATTGCCACCTCCTACCGACAAACCCTTAAAAACATTACGATCAGTAGCTCGTTTCACCAGCACATGCATACCTTCTGCTGCCAAAAGAAACAAAAAAGATGATAATGGATCACCTTGCCTTAGACCTCTTTCTAACTGAAACTCTTGTGTAGGGCTGCCATTGACTAACACAGAAGCAGAAGTGATACATTCCATAATCAAATTCCACCTTTTGAAGTTAAAATTCATATCCTCAATAATTTTATTCAGAAATGCCAAGTCTATTGTATCATATGATAAAAATTTTATAAGTTCATTGAATAAGTTTTATTTAATAAAAAAACACTTAATGGAATATGTAAACTCTGGGGGAAATCGGAAGCAGGGTAAAAAAATGATTCGGTTTGACTTTTTGTTCGACCCGGGAGCAGATTCCGCATGCTTTTTCAAATCCGCCTTAAAAATAATACCTTTCTTTTGATTCCTTTTCAAATCACCACCAATTCATTAGATATATTCGATCTCGAGTTCGATTCGAAGCTCGAATATTTTATGCTCAAGTTTGGCTCAAAATATTCACATATGTTCGCGATCTATTCGAACTATTATAGTTCTCGAAAATAAATATTCAAAATGTTTGAAATGTATTTATGTAATAATAAATATATAATTATATTATATTAATAAAATATTAAAGTCCATGAGCGACTTGTGAACTATTGAACAAGTGATTCGGGCTCAAGTTCGGCTCGATAAAAAGCTCGAACATGTTCGAGTTCGGTTCAAATTTGATGATTTTGAATATAAATCAAATATTTTTCGAGATGACTCAAAATAACCAATACAAGTATAATGTATTTAAATAATGGATTCAATTCCTTTAATCCAAATACACCGTCACATAATTGAAATATCATTATACATTCTTTTCTTTTTTGAATTATTCTCATAGGCTAGAAATGCTAAAATTGAATTGGGGCCTGGATGAGCAACGACTGTCCCGCTAAAGGGATTGAACCGGGCTTACATGAATATACGTCAGATCAAGTTGTGAAGTGAGACTATTGTGGACCTATCAGTAAGCCCGTTAAAAAGCAGCTCAAGTTTATACTTCAGCTCAAACATGGCCCAATTTGTTCTCAGCTACCTTTCAAATCACCAAACCCTACGTAAAATTCCCAATTTTCAAATTCGCTTATTTTTTTTCCTTTGGGAAATTTAGCTATCTGTATCAACGAAAATCATTCTTCTCATTTGTTTGTACAATTGGAGGCAAGAATATTTTCCGGCAATATAAAATATGATTTCTTAGAATTAGGCCTTTAGAAACTTGAGTTTTGCAGTCCTTAATCCTATTGTCGTGTAAGTGAAATAAATTTTCAAAATTCCTCTCATGCTCATCATGATAGTTAATATGTTATACTTTTGGTGGTGAGAGGGTAGAAAAATGGATGACGAATTTATGCTTATATTAAGAAATCTTTATATTTTTCTAGCTTCTTGCTTGTTAATAACTTTTGAAGTTTTCACTCTTAAATTCGATAGTGCAGATTGAAAATTTGGATCATGCTGCAATGGAGAATAAAATTTAATGCTGAAGAGGACGGATTACAGCGAATTGTGGAATAGAAAAGGTAACCAATTTGAAACTAACCAAACAGAACTGCAACTTCTCAATTAATCTGTTGACCATGCAATGCTACAACATTTGATAAGCTTACTCACTGCCAATGAATACTGCAGTGAGCTGTGCCTGTGATCCATCCTTTGGACTTCTTGTATTCCACTGTCTACATTTTGGAATTGGTTCTATTTGTTCTTTTAAACTATTTTGGTCCTTGTTCATGCTGTAATACTACCCTCTATTTACAAAGATATGCTGCTTGCATGTTTTGCCAAGAACATGATATCTGGAAAAAGATTGCAGATGTTCTGTCTTGCTGAAAGATGAGCAGGACGAGGTGCACAAATCTGTAAAAAATTTCAAATATCATGTAATGTGCACCGATCCACACAGCTGAGAAGAATCCTGGAAATGATGAAGACTTTACCATGCGACAAACTCTTCAAAACATTATCTTTTTATTAATTATTAGGATTTGGTATTCGATTAGGATTGGTGTTCTGATATTTTGGTTAAGATATGAATCTTTATTTGATGTTTATCTAGGATTGATTTCTTAGGATTTTCGTTTACCTTATGGATTGTATTATCAAGATTTTATTGGACTCTATTATTATAAATAGAGTGGTTTTGATTAATACAATTAAGTTGAATGAAGTTTTAAGTTAATTTTTTTTTGTAACAAGGTGGCTACCTTCGTTACACAGTTCTCCTTTCTATCACTTGCCATAACGCGATCCTGCAATCATAACAAATGATATCATCATACAGTTATTGCATTGAAGAGTTAATTATTGATATCATAAGAAATGGCAGTGCATACATCACTACCACCTTTGCTTTGTTAATAAATTCGCACCAATTTGTTATGTGTGTAGGACGGGAATTGGGGAGTTGGGGAAAATAGAGAGAGCAACAAATGCAGGGAACCTTCTTAAGGATTTATTTATTTGAAACCTTCATTCATCAAAATTCTTCAAATCTGATTATTATTTAACATTTAAACATTAAGTTTGGTTATTCCTGAGTTTCATTTCTCAAATGGGTGACAAGCCACTAAAACATCAGAAGTTTTTACTACATGATATAGACCAATTTAATTTTTTAAAAAGAATGTTTTTTTAATGAAGTTTGAAGAAGAAAATATATTAGCTTTGCAATTTGTGTCAACTACGTGACCTGGACTGGTTTAGGAGTTTGTAATAAGAACACTTTGCAATGTGTTTTGTTTTGCATATATTTCCTTCTTAACAGTAGTTTTTTTTCATAGTAAATCTTATTGATCAGTTATTTTCTTTCAGTTGCATATTTCAGGTAAATTCAATTTTGCAGAAAATAAGCGGTAGCCAGGTTTGCAAATTGTGTTACTTTTAGAATCTCATGGTTATATGTTTTCTAGCTATGGATGGTGATTATCATTTTTCACTATTGGTGTGTTCACATTTATATCCTTTGCTGATAGATTTTGAAGATATGCATCTACTTCTAGAAAACAAGAGAGTTTGTAACCTGTAAGTATCAAGATATTAGAAAAAGTCCCTCGCCAGAGGAAAGAAGCTTAAATCAACTTGAAACTATGTATTTTGTATAGAATTTGCTCTAGAGATTACAAAAAAATCAGCTCACCCTAACTAACAGCTAGTGGTCTCTAAAAAGATTTGCCTGACGACTAACTTTGACAGGGAGTCCAAAATTCTGATAAACCCGTATCTCACCTCCTTGGCTTGCTGTTACAACCACCATTCCCCATGCTGTTGCTTGAACAGTTTGACCTCCATGGCCACTGCCCCCATCAAACAAATTCCAAGAAGACGACCAAGACTGGGATGGAGAACTGCCTGAAGCAGAAATGGAAGATGGGTCGTCATACCTGAGAGATTGAGAAGATGAACCAAAAGACTCGCTGACACCGATGCCTGGATCTATGCGAGAAGAATTAGCAAAATCATCTTCTGCAGAACTTGTTATTCTCTCTAGTACATTATTTTTCTTGGGAAGTGGTGGCAAATGCCTCCGACTACTCGCACCAGCCAATCTATTGTCTTCTTTGGTGGGAGAATTGCTAAGAGATTGTGGTGGTGTAGCATTGGACCGTTTTGAATGCCTTTTAGAGTGTATTTCTACGATTGGTGGCTCATTTTTTACACTACCGGGCCATGGAATTGCAACCGATACATCTTTACAATTGAAGTGCTCATGAGCATAGATTGTTACTCCAGTTCTTCCTCTCCCACCCCCTGGATTATTGGATTCGTCGAGCTTCCAGATATAGACCTGTGAGTCTTCACTGGCGCTTATGATGTGTTTTCCATCTGGACTGAAAGAAGCTGATATCTGGCTGCTGGTATTTCGAAATCCTGCGGAGTAAATGAAATTTTTTGTTTTTGTGTTAGAATTACATCCTTCTCGAGTTTAAATGGATTATTTAGACCATACCTCTGAGTTTTTGGATCAGCTCTAACCCGTTCAAGATTCGGATTCGAGAATCAGCTGAAGTAATGAGCACTTCAGACGGGTTCGAAGGAGAGAACTGTGAAGGAACAAATTTTAGTCACTTATTGGCAATTTCTATGTGGGGATGGAGTTGTAAGTTATATATGCCCACCTGAAAACCTGTAATTTTTTTAGCTTGAACCTTTTTCTTCTTCTTGATTTCAATTTGTTCCTTTTGTTCCAATTTGCATTCTATTTTTTGAAAAAAACGCATCAAACATAATATCTGACCTTGTTGACAAATTATGATTTCAAACTTTTCAATTCGATAGCTATTCTCACCTGTATCAATACTATATGTTCGATAGCTACCTTTGTGGGAACCAATGACAGCACCCTTCAGATATGGACGAAATTAATTTCAGCGCATTACTTGTTTTTTATTGAATAAAGAAAACAATCATGCACGTAATGTTTTCGTCAAAAAAAAATTGTTATTCCGTTAATATTTCTCAGCAGATACCTGGCCATCAGGAGTGTAGCAAGCAGCAGTAACCATTTCATTAAGATCTGTCCAGTCTACAACCTGACGATCTGGTATGTTCCAAATTCGAACCTTGGCATCAAGCGAACCACTGATGAAGTAATCATCGTTTACTGGATTGAACTGTATGCACGTTACTGCCATATCATAATCTCATTACAACCAAATTTTGATCCATGTAAATTATTTGATTTGTGATTAATGATTGCTCTATAACATGGCATCTCACCATAATCATTATGTGCAAACATCTTTAAACAGCTTTTAGATTCCAAGTCCCACATCCTAACTGTCTTGTCCATTGAAGATGAAAGCAGTAGCTGCATAGAATGATTAGACTCTAAGTTAACTTTGATAAATATCGATAACATTCTTAATAATCGGACCGAAAGATCACCTTCATCACGAGTTTATTTGACTTATTGTGTAAATGTTTATAAAGCTTTGAGTATGTATACACGGAACTACGACATGCTTTAAACTAAGTAAATAAATCTTTCTTTCTTGAGGAACTGTATTATATTTTGTCGGCCTTGGGTGGATCAAATGTCTTAAAATATTTGTGTTTTTCGTCTATCTAATGTTGGCTTTTGTCCATTTAAATATTAACTATAGTAGATAGAAACTGACCTGAGATCTAGACCATGAGAGATCCAAGACATCATCTTGGTGACCTTGGAAAGTGCATACTGGTTTTTCTGAAAGTGCAAACACTGTTTCTGGCATGTTCACATAGTCGGGTATTTTGTGGCCCTTTTTCTTATTGTTCCTTCCTTTCTTCCTCCTTTCAGACGGCAAAGGAGTAATCTCTGCAAGTGGAGGCCGGTCTGAAATTGCGCCAGCCATAGGGTGAACAGGTGTGCCACCGAATGAACTTGAATCATCTCCCAATCTTACAGACATAACATCGCATTCCTGCACTTCCCACACATGGATAATCCTATCTTCTCCTGCACTTGCTAGGAAACGTGCATCACAGCTGAATCTGATTGTCCATATTGATCCTGAATGAGCTTGTATCATCTGAGACATGTGCAACGCTGTGAATTCTTTGTAGGATTTCCCGTGTTGACGAGTTTTGACCCATTGAGATGATGCATTCTTGGGATCTTTCTCATCTTCTGCCGAAGCAGAATGTTCTTGTTCTTTGTCTACTATTAATCCATTCATTGAATTTGTTACTCCAAGTTTGATGTTTTTCAATATTGCGGCACCCCTTCTCTTACTGTTTCTGAAACTCTTAGAAAGATATGAGTTTTGGGTGATTTTATTTCCATTTTCATGAATACTTCTTGACCCATTTTCACGACGCATCAGCTCCTTCACGACCGGTGAATATCCAACAGACCTCTCAAACTCCTCCATTGTGAGCTGCTTCCCTGTCTGAACATCCCTCAACTTATTCCACATTCCCTCTTCATTATACTCTTTCACTATGAACTCCTTTCCAGTGTCCAAATTTTTTATCAAGAAGAACGAACCAAACGCCCCATCTGATAACACAGATTGCATCACCTCACTAGTTGGCACTGATGTTCTGCTTTTTGATCTTCTTGGAGATATTCTTACAGCGTTTGAGTATTGACACACACCTAAACTTAAACCCAATTGACCTGATGATGTTCTAGTGAGACGCTGTTTTGATTCGGGGCCGATGATCTCTTCTTTTCGCTGTTTTGTTTTTGCAGAAAATGCTTCTATATCACCATCTGATCTTGACCTGACAAGCACAACCGGCATAGCAGGTGAAGGCTCTTCTCCTTTCAATTCTTCCGTGGAACAAGACTCCACCTTTGATGTGGAGACATTTCCATTCCCTGCATCATCCCTTCTCGAAATCGTTCTAACAACTTTAGAACTGGCAAGCCTGAGGACTTCTTTATTGCTTGACAACCCCATCCCTTGTAAAAGGCGCTTGCGCCTCTCATTGATATCTCCTGGTTCAGCCATCCACATGCCATAACCATCCAATACAGATGAAGACTTTCTAATAGATACAATAGAGCGGATGCTTTTGATCGAGGCCGAAGAGACAGCCGAAACAAAAGACATCCGGCTATCATCAAAATCATCATCATCCGATCCTGAAGAGGCCAAATCCAATGGAACAGCTGAAGATATCCTGTCAAAAGACTCGAAGAAACGGTCGTCATCATCGTCTTCTCCAAGACCATCCCAATTCATGGTTAGCGTTCTTCGATCCATTGTAGCACATTTCTCTAAATTCCAAATAAAAAATTAATCAGATCAAGAATCTGAAAACAATCCAGAAATATCTATTTGGGATTTGTTTTATCATTTTAATCACAGGAAATTGTTCAAGAATGGACGTGGTTTGGTGAATTCTTGGCAAGAGAGTAAGAAGTGGAAAATAGAGAAGAGGAAGGGAGCAAAAGAAGGGACATAAGTATATACCGTTACATTTGTCTCGGAGAAATGGAGAAGACGTGAACAATAAAATCGCGTATAACCCGTACCTCTCCTCACGTATTGTATAAAAAAAAATATTAAATAATTACGCATGTTGCCCATTGACTTTGCATTATGCTTATTAACTAATTATTGGTTTTATTAATTAAATGACACATTATAATTGTTGCATCCAGCAAAAATAACCACAATTGCCTCAGATTGTATTGAAACTTGAAAGGTTGGCCACTTTGCAACTTTTTTTATAAAAAAAAAAAGTAATATAACGTATTAATCCTTACATCTATTCTATCTTATTAAGAAAGTGCCTGGGATAAAAAATAAACGTGATATGTTTAATTTGAATGTCAAAAGTTAGTAATGTAATAAAAGAAAAAAAGGGGTTATATACTTTTATCATATTTTTCCATCGCATTAAACTTCTAATAACTTGACTAAGATGAAGGTGTTATTTACCTACTATGTGTGCATATTACTAGTCTACATTATACAACATGATGTAAAAACTTACGTAGGGATGGTTAACAGGGCGGATTGATCAATCCGGAATTGCCTATTCAATTAAGTATCATCTTGCTCATTTCGGAACTGGTTTCCTACTGATTACTTGGAATTGAAACCGGACACTATCCGATGCCAAAGTTGGATAGGATCTGATACATTTGAGAACGGAACCAGTTAGACATACATGTGCATGTGTAATTGCAATTGCAAATGTTGCCGATTACTGAGTTGGTCATTATCATTTTTTCACTTTTTACTATTTTATTTTTTTATATCAGAATTTCAATTACTCAATTTAATAACTCGTTATGCGATATTAGTTTAATCATATTTTATTATTATATAATATTTATTATGCATAAATTTTATGGGGAAAGTTCAGGCCGGTACCCAATGATAAAACTTTATTCATCCTAGTGCAGGAAAAAAACTTGCAATCATTTAAATCAACTTTAGGTTAAAATGACAACAGTGCCCTTAATAAGAAAAGACGACAATCTCAAAAAATTTCAATCTTTTACTTTCAGCACTTCGTTCGATCTCTTTCTTTCACCACTGCGATTCAAATCTCATCGTAAATCTATCTCGCCAGTTACGGTTTCTTACAGTTGGTTCGTTCCAGAATATTTTTTTTCGTTCTTCTTTGCTCATTTTCAGAATTTACAGTCTGAAACTTGCAAAGAAGAAGATGACCCAAAGAAAAATTAATCGGTGCACGAAAATTATAAAAAATAACTGGTGCACGAAAATTATAAATAATAACTGGTGCACGAAAATTATTAACAGTAACTGGTGCACAAAAGATTGAAAATCAGTAACTGATGCACGAAAAATGAATATCAGTAACTGATGCATGAAAATTAAAATCAGCTACTGATGCACGAAAATTGAAAATCAGTAATAAATACACGAAAATTAAAATCAGTCACTGATGCACTAAACATAGAAAAAGTATGTGATGCACGAACCATAATCGCAAGTGGGTAATGCACGAACCATACAATTAAGTAATTGATGCACGACCCATTTAATTTCGTGCACCAGTTTATTTTTTGTAAATTTTGTGCATCAATTAATTAACACAAAGCTCGTGTATTAGTGTTGTATTTTCGTGCATCAGTGTTATATTTTCGTGCAGGTTATATTTTCGTGCACCAGTTACTTTTTATAATTTTCGTGCACCAGTTATTTTTATCATTTTCGTGCATCAATGTTATATTTTCGTGCACCAGTTAATTTTTTATAATTTTCGAGCACCAGTTACTTTTTAAGATTTCGTGCACAGTTACTTTTTATAATGTTTGTGCACCAATTACTTTTTATGATTTTCGTGTACCAATATTATATTTTCGTGCACCAGTTACTTTTTGTAATTTTCGTGCACCAATTACTTTTTCTCTGGGTCATATTCTTCGTTGCAATATCTTGCTGACAGACTGTAAATTGGAAATAAGCAAACAACCTCCAAATGCTACGAAAACAATTTGGATGCTTCGATTCAAACATATTTCATGTGCATAACATTTTAGCAAATAATTTTTAGGTCGGGGCGACGAGATGAGACGACAAGATGATGAAGAAAATAATGATCTGAGAATCGCCGAAAAATTGGAGATTTTACGTGCAGATGGGGAAAAGAGATGACGTAAAGAGTTAATATGAAATTAGGTTTATAGTTTTTTAAATTTAAGGGTATGTTGGGAACTAAAAAAGACATTTGCAAACCAACTCTTTAAAAAGTGAACTTATGTGAATATAATTATGTGCTACGTGTATTTTTTTTGTAAACATTATTTTTTCCCAAACTTATTTGAATTAATTTTCTGGAAACAGCACCAATATGTAATTTTCCCAAATTTTATTAGTTATACTTAAAGGATATATATCTTGGACACATTTTATTAATTACAATACTATTATACCTTTATTTTAAATAAAAAAATTCATCTCATTGTCTATAATTTTAAATATTAGTAGGCATGCTGATGGACAGGGGCAAAATATGCTTATGGCTTTGGGGGAATGAGTATATATTATTAGATGTATATTTATCGACATACTTTGCAAAATGAATATGTTAAAAAATTTATAGAATACAGAGAAGTTTTAATTAATCATCTATCAAATCTGATAAATCTTGAACTGTTCTAGTTTGATAAAGTAGGATAAGACGAGTAAATTTGAGGAAGTCAAGAAATATGGTTTACCATCTCCAAATTCAATTTAGATTATTAAATAGAGATAGAATTGATCATAAATAACTGAATCACGAAGTAATGTGTTCTAATAATTTACGGAAGCGTGATTGAGTTAATTTAAATACAAAAATGTAGGAGTTCTTTAGAATTTGAAAATGAATGACTCGAGAGGAAGAAAGGTTGGATGACCAAAGATGTATGTTTTTTTTTTTTCGAAATAAACCAAAGATGTTTTTGGTTAGGTTGAAGAAGGGCATAAAAACATATGGTGTCCACGACCACCATAATGTGTAAAAACCATCTAATTTGACTTTTAAATCAATAATTTATCACTGGGATGAAAAATACTAGGGTTTTATTGCTATATAAAATACGAATTATTGAAAATATAAGATATAAATTTGGATATTTCAAGTAAAAAATATGAGCTAGTGACGGATTACACCCTGTGATTTTGAAAATAGGCAGATTACACCCTGTGGTTTGAAAATAAATATTTTACCCCATTGTGATTTTGAAATAGTCAAATACCCACTTTTGTTTGAAAATATGCATTTTATCCATTTGTTTTGAATATAAGCACATTACCCCTTTGTAGTTTGCAAAAAATGGCATTCGCGGAAGGATATTTTGCAACTATTCACAAACCACAATATGGTAAAATGACTATATTCAAAACAACATGGGGTAAAATGCTTATTTTCAAACCAATAGGGGTAATCTGCCTATTTTCAAAATCACAATACAATAAAATCCATATTTTTAAACCACAATAATGTAATTTGCATATTTTCAAAACCATTAGTTAATCGGCCAATAGCTCCAAAAATATCACGCAAGATAACAAGGCCAAAGCCCCTTGGTATGGGCCTGGCCCATAACAATATGTCCGCGTTTCAATAAATGCTTCTATTTCTATATATAGGAATTTTTCGTACAAAGGCACGAGTCTACCGGAGATCAAGCGACACTCTAGTGAATTTACAGGTAAATTTCAATTGCATTTGCATTCACTCATTTCCATTTTTTGAATCGTGAGGTGTTTAATCGTGGGAAGCGAATCAACAACATTTTCTAGCGCTCGAAACACGGTAATCCTTCTCATTGTTCCTCCATTTCTGAGGGGGGATTTTTTAGTACGCAAAAGGTGATCAACTCTTGTGATTTTGAATTTGTGATCTCCTTTTGTTGTCGGTATGGTTATGGTCTTATTCGATCCTCATTTGCTTTTCATTTTTTACCTCGGCCTTTTTTCGATAAAGTTTGTTTCACGTACCTCTTTTTTATAGTTAATGTAAGATCTCTGGTCAAATCATGTGATGGATGGGTTGATTATTTATTTTGTGTTTAAGACGATACAAGTGTGAAATGCTGCAGGCTTGACTTTAGAATTTCGTTTTAATTGTTGAATTTCGATTGATACGATCTATTTGATGGAGAAATTTGGATGGATATTCTTCTTTTTTAAATCTGACAAACTGCTTAATATTGCTGGATTCATTCAGTAGGTGTATTTGATATAAATTTGTACAAAACAAGTGAAGAAAGGTAACAAATGAGAATTCCTTTGTCACATTGTTTTGGTATGCTATTCTTCCTTTGTTTATTTAGTTTTTCGTAATTATAAGATACATCTCTTTCAGCCAACAGCCCTTCGGGGTGGGTAATTTTTTTTATTATCAACAAATATTGTTTAGATTTGGTCATGTGGTATGTAGTTTTTGTTTATGTCGCATACTTATTTTATCTATTTGTTCGGGTAACTTTGATTTTATGTGTATATACAGTTAAGTAAAATGTATGAAATTGTATCCGTTGATGAATAGCAAGGCATGTAAATAACGCCCTGAAAGGTGATTGATTGGTCATGCAGCTGCTGATGGGCTTGTGAAGCTGTAAATAAACCTTCTTGCGTTGGCAAATTTGATGCCATTGACCTAGTTTACGATTGAAGTGCAATAGATTGTGTGTTGCTTTTTAATCAACTTTATAGCCTTGATGACGCCTGTAATTTTTTTTCCCTGCAGGCAAACAAGCAAATGGCAGATACCGAGGACATTCAACCACTCGTGTGCGATAATGGCACCGGGATGGTCAAGGTATATGTTATTCTAATTATGCATATGATTCTTTTTATCTGCATATCTTTGGTGAAATTCCTCTCTTTGTTATCGGCAAGAAACATGTCGATACTGTTGCTTTCTACTTATCGTGATTACCGTTGAATTTAGGCTGGATTTGCTGGAGATGATGCTCCAAGAGCCGTGTTTCCCAGCATTATTGGTCGCCCACGGCACACAGGGGTGATGGTTGGCATGGGGCAGAAAGATGCATATGTTGGGGACGAGGCCCAGTCCAAGCGTGGTATTTTAAGTTTGAAGTACCCTATTGAACATGGCATTGTTAGTAACTGGGATGATATGGAGAAGATCTGGCACCATACTTTCTATAATGAACTCCGTGTTGCTCCAGAGGAGCACCCAATTCTTCTCACGGAGGCACCCCTGAACCCAAAGGCGAATCGTGAGAAAATGACTCAGATAATGTTTGAAACCTTCAACTCCCCTGCCATGTATGTTGCTATTCAGGCGGTTCTATCACTCTATGCCAGTGGCCGTACGACTGGTGAGTTGTTCAGTTTTACTCTCTATAATTGAAGTAGAGGAACAGAATTGAAGTTATACGAATTTGCTAGTGTTATGGGCTTTTGGGTAATGTCAATGTATGTGATGGCCAATTTAACCTCAAATTTCCTTGGAATTGAATGTGCAAACTGTTCAGAAATGTCTTGTATTGTTGTTTGTGAATACCAGTCCTTTATCATGCAATTCACGATTTAAGAGAGTTTTTTTTTTGGAATTGATGACCTTTACTTCCCTTGAACCTTTTTTCTAGTCGTTTTGAAGTAAAATTTGAAAAAAAAAGTGATGAATATTGTGACCATAGGAACAATGGCGAGTATGCATCCTTAATCCGGCCAGTTACTGGTTTTATAAGCACTGTTGGATAATATTTTTCCTTTTGCTTTCTTGCTGCTTGAATCTTTTTGAGTGGTTGTAAAAGTTAAAATTGAGCAATCTTTCCCATGATTATAAACTTTTTGTCTTGTCTTTATCTGTTATAGATTATTTGGCGTGTGCCTATATAAAATCACCTTGAAATCCCTGAACACATTACTAAAGACGTATCCTGGTACCATTTGTAAGAAGCAAAAATCATCTACTGTATCATGTTTTTTTAAGTAATCACTTAGTTTTGCGCAGGTATTGTTATGGATTCTGGGGATGGTGTCAGTCACACAGTCCCCATTTACGAAGGATATGCCCTGCCACATGCTATTCTTCGTCTTGACCTCGCCGGTCGTGATCTCACAGAGCAATTGGTCAAAATCCTCACCGAACGTGGCTACAGTTTTGTTACCTCTGCTGAGAAGGAAATTGTCAGGGACATGAAAGAGAAACTAACATATATTGCTCTCGATTTCGAGCAAGAAATGGAAACGGCAAAGACAAGCTCATCCATCGAAAAGAACTTTGAGCTACCTGATGGTCAAGTGATCACTATCGGAAATGAGCGCTTCCGATGCCCTGAAGTCCTTTTCCAACCTTCTATGATTGGAATGGAAGCTGCTGGTATCCATGAGACCACATACAATTCCATAATGAAATGTGATGTTGATATCAGGAAGGATCTTTACGGGAATGTCGTACTGAGCGGCGGTTCTACCATGTTTCCCGGTATTGCTGATAGAATGAGCAAGGAAATCACCGCGCTGGCTCCCAGTAGCATGAAGATCAAAGTGGTAGCTCCACCTGAAAGGAAGTATAGCGTTTGGATCGGTGGATCCATCTTAGCTTCCCTCAGCACCTTCCAGCAAGTATGTTTGAACTAGATCAAAATCATCGTTCCATTTGATACGTTTTTCGTTGCTACAAAGTTTAATTTTTGTTTTGTTTGAGTGCAGATGTGGATAGCAAAGGCAGAGTATGATGAATCTGGGCCATCAATTGTGCACAGGAAATGTTTCTGATCAGAAGCAATCGTGTGTTTTCCGCGTTCTTTGATTTCAGCTTTTAATTTCCAACTTCATTGTGTTGGTTTTATTGTTTTTTAATGGATTCAGGAGTATATCAGTGTTGTGATCCATGTTGATCTTTATTATGAATTTTTGGATGACAATACGAATATTATCAAGCAATAGAGATTATATATGTCTGTTACTATACCAAGACTTTTATTAGTACATTAAAGTATGCTACCAAGGGTTTCTGTATTTATTTAATATTTGTGCTTGATAAACAGTGTGAAATTAATATATTTTGACATTTTGAACTAGAATTACAGATAATTCCCATTTAAATATGACTATTAACTTCACCAATTTTTTTTTTTAACATCACCAGAAAGTATATTAGATTAACAATAAATACAAACAGATTCGACCATGAGTACCAGACACAAGTAGACAAACTAAAGATAACAAGAAATACAGATGCTACTTTTAGACAATAGCTAAGACACGCTGAATCTGTTGGTTTACCAATATACCTTGTAGCTTCACCAATTTCATATGCCCACAAACAAAATAAATGAAAATTGTGTTTTAATTGGTCATCACCTAACGTCGGTTTTTTGGGCTTTTATCAGGAAGATTTTGGGAAGTGTCCTTAAAAGAATTTTTTTTTTTAAATGTATGACTTCCCCCAATGTTAGGTCCAATGTTAGGTCCACGAATTCAAAACCCAGAAACCAAAGGACGGGGAAATAAATTGAATTGTTCCAAGTCCTTATAGCTGAAACGTTTCACACCTTCTGGATTTGACAATTAACAGAATCTTCTTACCCTCCTTTGGTTCCTAAAAAAAAAATTCAACTAAATGGGTCTTAGTACAATGGTCAGTTGTAACTGCGTTTTCAGTAAGTCTTGTATCCGAGACCCTTCCCTGTAATTAAAAAAAAGCAACTACTTCCCCAAAATATGGGATCCCTAATATCTGAACCTTTCCTATATAAAAAAAAAAAAAAAGGTCCATAATATTTACTGATTTGGTCTTTTAATTGGATATAAAAAAAGAAATAAAAATAGAACAGCACAAAAAGTCTAGAAATTATATCCAAATCGATTCATATTACATAATCAATGAGATTAAAACAATGTATTTGTGAATTATAATCAATACAAAATATATAAGAATTGAACTAAATTCAGGGATTTATTTTATTTTTCACACTTTTACCAGCTATAGAGTTTTGTTTTTTCTTCAATAATGAAGAAAAAGTTGAATGGAAAATCAAGTCTTATAATTATGTGTTCATTATGTGTTCATGAGGGTTTTATGAATAAATATGGTTATAAACTAAAATCGTGTCAAACCACCAAAGATGCCCGTCTAGCTCAGTTGGTAGAGCGCAAGGCTCTTAACCTTGTGGTCGTGGGTTCGAGCCCCACGGTGGGCGATCTATTTTTTTTGCTTTCATCCGTACACCAACCTGTCAATCACAAGTCACAAGACCCTTTAAATCTGCTAACCCCATTATTATTGTTATTATAATACAAAATTTTAACCAATATTAGCAATTAACGTTGCTTAATTCCATAGATACTAACTTAACTACTTACCATATATCTTTGGTCGACTTAAAAATGAGATTTAGAATAGATTTGGATTTGAAATTTCATTTGGTGTTTGGTAAAAATTTAAAATGTTATATAAGAATTTGATTTGATATTAAAAAATACTATTATTTGATATTAATTTTTTTATATTACTTATATTTTTAAATACATTGCTTAACATTTATGTAAATATCCATGTATTGTTTATTAAGATATATGAAAAAAAAATTAAAACTAACAAAAAAACTATATTTTTATTAGTTTTTTACAGAAATGAAAAAAAATGTTCATCAAATGAAATTTAGAAAAAAAAAATTGCTAAATTTTGATAAATTAGAGTTAAGAACTTTAAAAATAATGAAGATTTTTTAAGTAGAATAAATAATTTATATAGTTTTCAACTATAAAATATTTTTAATTGATTTTAAATAAATTATCTGCAATATGAATTAATAATATGAATTTTTAAGAAAATGATATTTTATTAAATTTTAAAAGTAACTAAAAATTTATGAGTAAATTATATAAATTATTAAAAATAATTTTTATCTTCCTTATAACCTAAATCCTATGAAATCTTTTCAATTTTGTATGAACTTCATTTATTTAGATCAAATCCCATCAAATATCAATTTTATTTTGAAATCCCATTTTTTCGAACACTAAAAATGAAATTTGTAAATCTCCTCAAATCTCATAAAATTCATGCTACCAAATATAGTGTTAATAAATGCTATTAAATTGGATAATTAATCAGTGAAGCCTACATGCTTGATTTGATGGCTTCGCTAAAAATATAATTCTGGGGGGGAATAAAGGCACTGAACTCCAACGTCTCCGCGAATATGCTTCTTTTAGGTGTCGGAGTGTTGAGAAAAACGTTTATGGTTGGAGATAAAGCCCGCTTCGATTAATATTTGATAGATTATAATCTTGTTTCAGGTATGATTTTGCAAAATTTCTCGAAATTCATGATTGAGTTTGTACTTAGTAGTTCGCATATGCTTCCTTTCGATTATTTGCACTTATATATTGGCAGATTTCGAAATTAATTTTCGAATTTCATAAATTAAGGGACTAAATCGAAATAATGATCCCTCTGATGTCGAGAGCCAGTGAAATTTGTGGAATCGATTGTTCAGTATGGTATAGTATTGAATTTAAAATCTTGAAGGGTATATATAATTTTGATCTGCTTCAAATTTATGTTTTTTTGTGGAGTTACACACACTGTCGATTATTGTATGCGTGTTGTGAATTGTGAGTAAGTTATGTCTCTGCATTGCATGTTATTTTCTTGGGAGGAAAAAGTTTTAGAGAATTGCGATCTGTATAACAACTCTGTTCTTAATTTAGGGTTGATTTTGTTTCAGGAAACCCTTGCATTCGCGGATGACACTGATTATTATCCCAATGAATTGAAAGTATCTATTGCATTCAAATAGAATTTAATGTGAGAACCCTCATTTACTGTGATGTCTTGGCCCTTGCTCCTTGCCCCTTGCCCTTTACGTTGTTGAGCAGTTTACAAGAAGTCATCCTAAGCCCTTAAAAAGTTTCAAAACTGAAATAACATGAAAATTGATGAACTTAAGGAGAATTGGACATTTAACATTCGTCCACTAAAAATACTCTTGTTTTTGTTATATCTCTGCATTGCATGTTATTTTCTTGGGAAAACTTGTTTATTTTGAAACTATGATCGATTTATACTGTAAAAATATGGAGTGAGTTCGTCTTTATAAGTTTGTGCAATTGATTCCCTCACAAACCTTTTGGAGTATTGTATTAAACAAGGTGTCACATTAATATTTTGCTAATTCTTATTGGTTTTGTTCTTTTTTTTCCTCCGTATTTTTTGCAGTTTAACAGTGAAATGTATTAACGTCTATGGAAGATCAGAAAGTCTGTCCACAAACGATGCTTTGGTCAATAAGCCTATAAAAAATAGAACTTCTATTAAAGATTCCGCAATGTTTCAATCTCCTGGTGAGAGTGGGAAAGGACCAAAGGGGCAAAAGGCCTTTAAAAGAGGTATGATGAGTGGCATTCACCATTGTTTGGACAACAAAAACTAAAGTTGGATTCAAACATTGTGCCTGGTGATAGTAAGAAAAGACAGAAGGGGTTAAAGGCCTCCAAAAGAGGTCTAGAGAATGGCGTTTCACCAGTAGTTGAACAAGAAAAACAAATGTTGGCATCATTACCTGATTTGGAAAATAGAGCTTTGAGGCGTAAATATTTGCTATTGGAGGAAGAAAACCTTGAACTGCAAATGGAGTTGAAAAAGGTTGAAGCGGATGTTAAAGCCCTTGAAGAGCAGAAGCTAGCTCTACTGGATGAACTTGTTGTCTTGGAGGGCTTGGTAGATCCTTCAGAGCTTCAGCCTCAAGCCCACAGGTTCCCATGACTATTTCATTATACCAGTATATTTTATACATTTGATGTTACATAATTTGATGTATTGCCAGGATATTCGCCACTGATGAGAAACATGACGAACATCTAGACAATATCGAATTATGTAAATACTAAATATATAGAAAATTGGTATCTGAAGTTCATAGGAGGATGAAATATTTATACTTCAGGGTGCATTTGGATTGATGTATTTGGAGCTAAGGATTTTGAATCCATAATACTGAATCCATCGAGTTTGTCTGAATGAATTAATTTTACAAGGAATTTGAAATCCTTAACTATCATAAGTTTTTTTTTAAGCCATTGTGATGGATTTCAAAGATTTGAAATTCTTTCATCAAATCCAAATGGAAGTCCTTTTTTCTAATTAAATTTACGTTGTAGAAGATTGATTTTGTATATGTATCATATGATACTGCATCTGAATGCAGCTTTACTGTTCATTTCCGTCGAACCTGGAGAAATTAAAGACCCTTAAAGCCACTATACGTTTATGAAAATGTATATTCTCACGAAAAATACTTTATAGCATGTCTTCATTATACAATACCTATTTCAAATTGAATTTTTGGACAATAATTATCCTGTCAAATTGTTTATTAATTTTTGTTACATTTTTCTAGAATAGTAAAATAAATCTAAGCGGTGTCTTCCCACTTTTATTGCACCAGGCATGTAGGTTTTGTAGACGAATTTTGATGATTACAAAATGAAATAAAAAAAATCTGCCTTTTTTTCTTAAAAAGCAAAAAGTATTACAAAATCTATTTGCGTTGTATTATTTAGTAACAAAATCCATACTAAGTAAATCTTCATTTCAATTCTATTGAAAATAGTGAAAATAAACCATTCCTACTTACCTTACAACTATTATTAACATCTCAGAATTTTGTCACAGAATCCAGACATATTTAAGCAAATACTTAATCATAATATGACAAAGTCTTGTCAAAGTTTTTTCCACGGACATCTAATAAATTGAGATGTTTTCACCATTTTGCTTCTCTAATTTGCGAGGCAAATTTTTGCCACTATTTCCCCAAATCCCAGTTAATTTCTTAGAACATGCTGAAGTTTTGTGTTTGAATAATACATGTTGAGTGCATGTGGGGAATAAACAGCTCTAATTCTTGGAAAATAATGGCATCCCGCGAACAGGAAAAATACCTAAAAACATAAAGATCCTCCAACAATGTAATTAATCCATCTTTATTCCCTCCAAGATGAAGTTCATTTCCATTATCTTTTTTATTTTCTTTGTTTTGGAATTTTGAGTCTATTCGCAAATCAAGATATCTTAACAACCAAATAAATCTTGAGAACTTAAAGTCTTAAATAATACCCCTCCTGATGAATCAAGGGAGGCGTGAAGTATTTTCATAATTTGATTATTTGATTAGATTTTAAAATGGGTAGTTTTAGATATGTTATTAATGCACATGAATCATGACAAATCCTCCAGAAGGAAACCACAAGAAATAGAGAATGAAGCCATGGTGGAACACCGGAGTGAAATTTTGAGGATGATGCTCAACTCTTGAATCGAGTTCTTGGATACACTTAATTAGTATTCTCATGGTGTTTTTATTGGAAATTTTAATGCTTAATGAATTAAAATTAAGCAATATATAAAACGAGGTTTAGTGAACTGAGGTTAAGCAAGGTTTAATGATTAGAAAGTAAGCATGAAATACACGAGGAAAAGTCAATTATTAAGAAAAGGACGAAAAATGTGAAAACCGGGTAGTATGGGAAGCACTAGGGCGCCTCACAAATGATGCCCTAGGCACCACCTGCACTGCCTGTAATTTTTCAAGAAGTGGGGGATGTGCTAGTGCCCCTCTCGCAGAGCACCTAGGGAGGCTTCGTGCCTTTTCACACCAAAAGTGTGTCCCTTGACAAGTGGCTTCCAAGTAATGTCTTTTTGTGATGTCCATTGGACAAGTATAAGTACATCACATCCACATTCATTTGGACACATTATATTTATATCTATAACATATAAAAATTGAGAGAAAAACAAGATCAAAGAGCATACTTGCATCATTGCATATCTTGTTTTTGAAAAAAAGAAATTGCAACATTTGTGTTTGTAGAACTTGTGATTTGGTGTGATATATCATAAGTTGAAATTGTTCTATGCCGGATTTCGTAAGTAACGTAAGTGAGCCAAAATCTTCTTAAAGATAAAGTGTTCGTCACTTGCTTCGACTTGATCTTTGTTACTGTCATCTTTCAAACTCCCGCTTGAAGCAACAAAAAACACATACCAGGTAACAACAGTTTTTAGGTATCGGGTTCAATCGTCCATCAAAAATAGTCTGATTAAAGCTATGCTACAACTATCTTCAAAAAAATAAAAAAATCTATGCTACAACAGTTGAAATATTCGAACATTACAGTTTGGTTCCCTTTTTGTTTTTAACAAAAAAAAAAAAAAAGATTCTCAATTACATGTATCCCACATTAAAGTTATTTAAGAAGAATATATTTTATATAATTTACAGAATTTATAAAGTAAATAGAGTCAATCTCATTCCTTGTATAGTATATATACTTTGTCTAATTCAGTGAGCGCAACACTTCTTTTTGTGAAATGGAAAGTTATCCTTCTGTAATCAACCGCTGTAATGTTAAATGACTGAATCTTTTCAGCATTAATAAAAAAAGATTATATTTGTTTAACATTTTTTCTTTGCTGGTCCCTTGTTTTCTGAACCATGTACATTATGATAGCATTTGGGTAACATATTCTGAAAACGGATATGATTATATATCTAAAGAATTATAATTTCCCAGACATCGAATATTTGATTTTAAATATTTTTGAACGATGATAAATCCAAAGAATAATTTATGTTCTTCTAAAATTCTGATAAGACGTTATCAAAAAGAATTTTACAAATAGAGCCACCAGTAAATTGTAATCTGTTCCAACTTTTTTGTCAAATAGAATATATTCTTTTGCTCCACAAAATCCTAGCCATATGGTCGTTGGTTTGACAAGACAAAAGTGGTTTCCATAATTGGTCAAAGTGTGCACCAAGATAGGGCATGGGCAGCGACTCATAGACAAAGGCAGTCACTCCATCTAAAATAACAAAATTTCCCATTTAAAATATATTATTTTTATAGTACAACATAAAATCTTTTTTTAGCACTATTACGACTACAAGGAAATGTATGGGGTGGTAGACTCAAATTCAACTCTCCAAACTTACAATAACGAGTGATGTCCGATAGACCAAAAGCAATCGGCAACATAGAGTCTTTTGTTGTGGCACGATGTGTTAATTTTTTTTTTGTGCACACAAAGAAAGAAAGGATGAATGATATTATTCCTGAAAGATATGGATGTTATCTTGATGTTTGTCTTTTTTAGAATTGAGACAACTATCTTTTAAGAATGAGAATACTGAATCCAAAAAACATAGCAAAAGAATAAAAATAACAACTATAATATAAATTTTATTCGTATGATATGATTTAAATGCAAAAATGAATATTTCAACGTCGATCACACACCCCATGTAGTGAGAAATTTGAGAATTTAAATTGCTAGGTCATAACTTCACTATTTGGGTGTGTTCATAAACATTGATATTGCAATATATTTTTTAAATTGTGAATTCAATATCTTATTTTTACAATTTGAATCGATTTTCTTTAAATTGTGGGCTCAAGCTCAATAATTTATGGGAAAGCTTCGGGTTGGTACATATTCAAGAAATTGTATTTATCCTAATCTGTGAAAAAAAACTTAAAATGAACTTATTTAAAATAAATTTTAAAGAATTTGGATTCAGTTAGAAAGAAATTTTTTTAAGAGTTAAAAAATAATTCAAAAACTGATATCTATATATAATTTTATCTTAATTTATGCTAGTTTTTGTTGGAAAAATGCTTAATGAATTAGAAATTAAGGATGGAGGACCAAATGAAGTGTACTGGAGGCCGCGATCGATCGCGCATTTGAAAAAAAAAACGAGGTGTGATGTGATTATTAGGATCATTTAAACCATAGTTAGCAATACAAATTGTAATGTTAAATTTATTGCTTGAGTGGGGGCTAAGTTAACAAAATCGCCATTCATTTGTTAAAAGAAATGTAACAACTTTAGAGTTAATTCACAATGATGTTTGTGATGAAAATATTGTGCAAACTAGAGATGTAGGAAAAGTAAGTTGTTACTTTATCAATATTTGCACATGACATTGTTGTGGATTCTTTGTTATGAAGCAAAATAAGGCCGTTGAGGTGTTTAAGCACTTCAAGAATGAGATTGCAATCAAATTTAGCAAATGTATATGGAAAATTGTGGGTAGATTATACTTGTGTTATCTAAGAATTTGACGCTTAAGCTTGAATTTGCAAGACAATAAAATTTTGAATTCAAGTTTATAAGCTTTGTATACTTATAACACAAGTGATGAATCGAAGCCACAAATTTTGACTAGGCGTTATAATATCTCATTTGGTTCATTTTGAATTTATAAGCTGGTACGCTTAAAACATTAATTTATAAGATAGATAAATTTAAAATTGTGAATCGAGTTTGAGAATATTATCCAAGTTTCAACTTTTGTGAGTACGTACGCTTAAATCTGAAATCTTCAAGAAATAAAATCTTGAATTTGGATTTGTAAGACATAACGCTTAGAACTTGAAACATGAAAGTTAACCTCAGTGCAATTCGTGACCATCCCTAAGTTGTGGGGGTTGCAATTCTATAAGTCAATCATATCCTAAGTGTTACATTTAGGCAATGACGAAAAATCTTGTGATTGAAAGAAAAGAGAGTTTCCTACAATATTTGAAATGTGAGGGTGCTTGACTAAAATAGAAATATGAAGTCCAAAGTGAAGTCATAACAAACGCCAAAAATGACATAAAGTGTTTGACAAATAATATTGTCAAATAGATTAACGGGTGTGACAAATGTGTACACGTCTAAGCATATGTATGCTTGTGTATTGATGATATGCTCATTGAGGAAGCAATTTAGAAATCATCAAGTAACAAAGAAAAATATTAACGAGACTTTTTTGACATGTGTGCATCAAGAACAAAACTTGGAAGTAAAATTTCCATGACATTTGAAGAATGAAAACTCAAGGATTAATTCGAGTTTCAAACTTTAAGTTTTGCTCTTAAATTTCAAGTTTGCAAGAAATAGAATCTTGAACTTGTAATTTTTAAGAATCTATGCGCTTAAAAATTTGAATTGTGAATTAAAGTTGAGTATTTCCTCTGGTCTCTTGTTAGACATAACATGTTAACAATGCTTAAATTTCGATGATGGAAATATCTTAAAATGATAAAATGATGCAAATGAGGTAATGTGATTACCAAAACTGAAGATATATGAACGTTAGAGTTATTATGGTGTGGGTTTAATTGTCTTGGTTTATATCAACGACTAAATAGTTCAAGACTATAAGTACACTATTAAGTCAAGTAAATCTGATTTAGTACTACTACGGTAGTTTCAAAGCCGCAAGCTATCTATCCAAATGCTATAATAATTCGTTGAAGGCATTCAATTGCATCATGCATTAATTTAATTTATGTGGGGATTGTTGAAAAATGCTTAATGAATTAGAAATTAAGCATCGAGGACCAAATGAAGTGTACTGGAGACCGCGATCGATCGCATATGTTGGCCTGATCGATCGCGCATTTAGAAAAAAAAAACGTGGTGCCAAAGATCTGCAAGGCGCGATCGATCACACCCTTAGCAGTTTTGCCGATTGGGTGCGTCCCTACATGTATTGATGTGTTTTTTCTTGAATTGTTGCATCCAAATGGTGTCCCTAGGAGGCATTACTTTGTCTAGTATATATAGAACGGCCCTTGAATGGTTTGATATGAGTTTTTGCAAAAGAAACACAACTTCCAAGAGCAAATTTTGTGCATCTTGTTCATCCTACTTCTTGTTCAAGTTTGAGTGTTTTCAAACCTTAGTGGTTTGAGAACTTGTAATTTGGAGTGTTCTTATCACAATTCATAGTCGTTGTATCTTGGGAGATAAATTTGCAACATGAACCGTTAGCACCGTAGCGGGACAATATTATCATAAGGATGGAGATTCCAAATCTCGCCTCAATATTCATACTACAGAGTCATTTGTTATTTTTGCTTGCTACTTTATTAATATAGACAACACCAGATTCCCGTTAACTTTTGAGTCATCACCAACTTAGATATTTGGAGCTGGACTAGTTTATTTCGCTTTCGCTATCTCTTGTTAATGACACGGAAGTTCAAATATTAGCATTGTGAAAGTTATAATAACAATGCAAGTGGTTGAATCACATTGATAATAACGATATTTGATTAATTTATTTTTGCTCGCCTAAATGAAGAATGAGAAGAGAGGATCATGGATGTTTAAACACAAGAAAAAATCCAAAATACCCACCCACTATATTTAGTTTTATGAGGAAAAAAAATGAAAATTATTATGGATAAAGTTATAATTTATTTAGATACTTAATGTTTATACATGTAGCACATATAAATATAACTAAAGTGAAACCTTTTCTGGCCTCGAATAGAACCACAAAAACAAAATCTGGGTAGGCTGTAAATTCGTTACCATTCCTGTGAAATACGTCTGTGGATGTTTAAAGTGCCTCACGGACGTACTCCAAGTTCGGATGATTCCATTTCCATGTTGAGATTGTATTCTTTTCTCTGCTCAAATATCTTGTACCCACTTTGCAAAATCCATATTCGCCTTGCTAAAAGTTGAAACTAATGAGTAAATATTTTAAAATATAGCGTTAAGTGAGAATAAGGTTTTGGTACAGTGGTTTGTAAATGGAAAATGCCTTTGGTTCGATTCCTCATCTTTTCCTGATTATTATCATCTCGTCATCACAACAATATATTGGTCTAATGATTTTTAAGGCTAAGCAATAACACAACAAATATCGTCTTGTAGTTGCAAGTTTGAACCAAATAAAGAAAATTAGTGGTACTACTTACACGAATGTTCTTGTTGAGATGGATAAAAACTCATATTAAACAATATTTGACATATAATAATTAATTTACTAAAAAAAAGGAAATAGAAAGAAAAGTACACAGTAGTAAAGTAAAATTCAAATTTCTAATATAATAAAACCACGTAGTAATAATAAGCTGCGGGTTACATTTCATTACTTCTCCCTGCAACCGCTTCAGCTGTTAACCTTTTACCACTTTTCTTTTTTTCCAATTACAGAGCTTAATAAAAGAAAAGCACCAGAGTTGGCTTCCTATTTCTACTTTAATTCACCGCTAACTTCAATATATTTCCCGGTAAAAAGGAGAAAAAACGAAGGCGGGAGATGCAAATTATATGTAATTCCTCTAAAACTATAATTTGGAGATCTTTTTCCCATCTCAAACCCTGAAATTTTTGCCGGTGAATGTCTGGCCGAACTGCCATTCAGCGGGCGCCACGTTGTAGGAAGTGGATGTGCGGCGGTCGGAAGCCGTGACTCGAAAAGACAGAGTCTGACCAGCGAGAACGGCGTTGGATTGCCAGTTCTGGCCCCAGTTGCGGCTCATAGCTAGCCACTGGGTATTGGTACCTTTAACGCTGACACGCACGATGTCACCTGCGCCGGCGACGTTGGTAACCAGAACCAGATTGAAGTAACGGAAGCCGTTGATTGTGAATCTAATTCCACCCTTCTTCATACACGGTATCCTGCATTTATTTCGTAGGTTAGTTAAAACCCTAGGCGTCGTTTTAACGCGGATTTAGGGGCCCCAGCATTTGAATTTTTTATTCGAAGCATGCCCAATTAACTTTCTCCGACATAATTCACGGAATTACTGTAACGCCATCGGCGTGCATTTAAGTAATGGCAACTCCAGAGTGGACCTACACAATTTATCTTGCAAAAAACCCAAAACCCAACCATTTTCGACTAATAAATTTTCACAAAATAAGCCTCTACGTATATATATATGTTTATATGTGCGCTTGGAGTAAGGAATAACGTTGGGGATTAGTATATATCTATTTACCTTCGGAAGTTGACGGGAACAATTCCTGCGCGGTACTCGGCGATTTTCAGGAACATTGGCATAGCGAGGTCGAAGTGGGTCCGAGGGGGGTTGCACCAGCCGCCGTTATCGTTGGGTAGAGCGAAGTTTGGGGGGCAAAAATTAGTAGCAGTGATTAAAATGGAAGGGGTGCCAGGATGGCACCATTTGGGGTCCTGTACGGCGTCGCACTTGATCTCAAAACAGGCTCCGCAGCTTAGCCCATTGTTGAAGAGCGCTGTGCTTAGTGCTGCCGTGTTCACCCCGTAGCCTTGGCTGTACAGATTCCCATACCCACAAGCGCCACCTGAAAACATCATAAAAATCGTAGTAACACCGGGTATGAAGATATGAAGTCTCTTTGTTCTAGATTTTAACTAGGTTTCACGTGCGGGTTAAAAAAACCACACCAGCAACCTGTGGAGAAACAGTACAAAAGGCGAGAAAATATAATAATAACCGTTCAAGAAACCTATATTTCAGAAAATTCACTCTGGTAACACTAGAAAAACATACAGGAGAGTGAAGTAACTTAAGCTTAACGAGTTAAAAACGCAAGTAATTGATGCAGAGCTTTTAAAAAACAGCCGCATAGACAGAGAAATGCAGTCAAAGCACAACCACAACGAAGTGTTAGGTAAATCGGCATAAGCTCATGAAAAATAAAATAAAATGAGTTGGTACTGGTACCCATTGTGCCAGAAGCGTCGCTTCCACCATAAAAAGTGGCGTGAGCCGTCTGCCATGGACCTCCGCCATAAACGCCGGGGATTCTGCCACGAGCACTGGCCAAAAAACAGAATAACAAAGTGAAAATGCAGAGCAGCAAACGCATTTTAGCTGCCATTCCTCTCTCCCTCGACTTTGGATTTAAATTTCTGAAGCTCTGGATACGTTGCTAGAGAGGGAAATTATGGTTTTTAGAGAGGAGAGGAAATGGAGGCGAATGTGAAGATTGGGGAATATGAATGGGCTATTTAAGGAGGGAGAAAGGTTTTTCGCAATCACGACTCACGAGCGCCAAGGCCACAAATTAATTGTATTTTTTAAATGTAACGAAAACATTTTATCTGCTATTTATTTATTTCTTTTTTAGGCTTTTTGGAAATAAATATAATTTCTCGAAATGGTAGTATATTGTCACATTTTAGCTCGAAAATTTCCCATATTAAGGACTGCTATATTAGGAGAAAATAGTATTTGGACACTAATATCGAATTATTATTGGCTATCTTATTAGTACTACCTCAAATATGGATCAATAAACATGTGAGATCCAATACAATAGTAAAGTTGAGTTATTGATTCATCTCATGTGTAATTCCCCATGAGACAGCCAATAAATAACCCTAATATGGATACAATATTGTAGAGATATACTACTGTGTCCTGACTTTAAAAAAAATATTTACAACACATTATACTTCGAATCTGAGTTTTTTTACATATGCACGTGAATATATATTCGTAATCAAGTATTGTAGAAAATTAGTTTCTCAGTCACAAACTGAAAATTGAGATTGTGCAAGTACTCGTCTCTCCTTGAATAGTATTGAAATATGTTTATTCAGCAACACCACTAATGTCAAAGTGGCATCAACGCTTCACTTGAAGCATGGAGTCTCGTTTTCGAACCACATTCCCCTTAATACTCGTGTGCATGCAAGTAATGAAAAAGTGTCATTTAAGTTATTACAAGATTTAAAAAATTTAAATTGAATCATTAACTTCAGCTCACGGTGCTTATTGGCCGGACCAATCGGAATCCGATCGGGGTTTTACCCGGATCGGATCGGTTCCCTTGAATTGGAATTGCCCAACGGCTATTTTAGCCGTTGGGCAACGACAATATTAATTTTTTAACAAAAATAAATAAATTTTTAAATGGCTTCTATAAATACCCCATTTCCCCTATCCAAATCTTCATCTCCAACTCTCTTACTCTTATATTCCTACACTTTTATGCAATTATCTCATTTTTCCATATTTTCACTAATACGATGTCATCATCTTCTATTGGTCATGGTGGTCCCTCAAATCCACCTTTTTTCAAGAAAATTATGATATTTTTGCTGAGTTCGATAATGCTTATGATGTTGAAAAAGCGGAACATGTTGCAGAACCTGCGGCACCCCAAAATTCGGTCCCCGGTGGGTCATCGCAACTACTGTCGCTTGGAGTCGCACGAGTAACAGTTCCAAAAGAATCAATGTTTGGGATCATTTTGATGTCGAGACAAAACCAGGTACGAACGAATCTGTTTATATTTATAAAATATACAAAATCACATATAATTATAAAACAGGTGGTTCCGCAGACGGTACCGGAACGAACGAATCTTGTCATCAAAAATAATAATATGTTCTCTTGTCATAAAAATAATAATATCAAAAATAAAAAAACAGGGGGACCCACCTAAATCAACCCCCGTTCCTCAATTGACCTTTCACCTAATTAATAAAACTTTTTGTAAGGGCAATTAATTTTAAAAGGACTTGCGATGACACGAATAATGTTATAAAACTAGTAAAAATGATCACCGAAGGTTAGAGTTACAAAAATAAATCCATACCATTCAAAAACAATTCTTTAATTAATGAATCAAAAATTTTTTCGTAATTGATTATATTTTATAAGTGGCTGTAAAACTAAAAAAAGAAAAATTGGTAGGTGTGGCGGCCACCCCGCACCCCGCCCTCAACCACTGCTCGTAATGATAAATGAGTCGCCCAAACTTTCCACCGATTATTATTTTTATATATATAAATAAATTATTCTAGCGGAATCATTTTATATAAAATTTGAAAAATTCTAGCAGAAAATATAAATATTGGAGTTGGATATCACCATCAAATGTGCAATAAAAAGAGTGGAAAATATAGTTTGATAAATTAAAACTCCAACCATTCGGCATGTGAACTTACTTAACGATTTCTCTTTTTTGTTTAACTTTGGCCTTCCCCTACTTCGTACCCTCCGTAGTACATGTTCCATGACCCTCGTGCATTACTTTTTCATTAATTATAAATAAACGTGAGTTGCCCTACCAATTTTTTTTTTCTAACTATTCGATTGTTTAAAATATATTTTTTGTAGTAAAGTTTATTTTTAAAAACAATAAATTTTACAGAGATATTTGTCGCTGAAACATAAAATAATTTTTTTTTTCTACTACTACATAGATATATATACTTGACATTCACATATCAAATCATCATATTCTGTTCTTCAAATGTTTTTTGAAAAAAAGTCAATATAAGATATTATTCTTATAATTTTGTAGTCGAACAATATTTTTGTTCGAGACATGTGCAAGTCAACAAGTTGCTTGGAGATCTATCCAAGGATAGCTTGGGATCGAGACAAGGAGGAGAGTTGGGAATGGTATGAATTTTCTAAAATTTACTTGGTGCAATCGACTTATAACTTGCTACAAAAGGATGAGACAATTACTAGGGGAGACCTTAAGACGGCTTATGCTTTTATTTGGAAATCTTCATCCCCTAATAAAGTTGCTACGTTTGCTTGGAGATCTATCCTAGACCGCTTATCTACCAAACAAAATTTGCATTTTAGGAACATCGTAACATGACATATTTCAAACTTGTGCGACGTTTGTCAGTCCGATGTGAAAACCACTCAACACCTGATATTATCATGCTCATTTTCTTATTCACAATTACTCAGTATACCATTCTCTTCAACACATAGACTTGTGGAATAATAGTCAAGAATGGAATGAATGGTTAACAATCTGGTTCGCAGTGATCTAAACAATATGATTGGATAGGAATGGTAGAATCTTCAGAGGGCCAAAATATAAGGAACATAATTTGCTGGAACCAGTGAAATTTAGATCATGGCTATGGATTACGAGTTAACATATCAATAATTTTCTTTTACATTTTTGGATTGGTCTAGGGAACAACCGATGGTTTGCCTTCTAACGTTGTACTACTTTAATTTTATCTTTTGTAACTTCGTGGGTACTTTTGTTACTCTTTTTATTTATATATTAATCTTTTGCCTAAAAAAAACATGTGCAAATAAAAAATAGTAGTGTTGATAATATCGTAGGATGATTCTTAATAAATTGAATTTTGCTTCCCAATAAAATGAGTAACCTTACGTTTTAATTAAAGTTTTTTTGTGGGAAATGGGAATGCAAAAAGCGATATAATTAAGTAGCTTTAAAATATCGATTCAGTTGTATATTTCTTTCAATATCATCGCTCATATTTTATTATTCTGCCATTTTAATATTAAAAAAATTACGGCATTTGAACAACTGATCCTCGTACATATGAACGAATTACCACGAGTATTGCTTTAACTTGGTGTCAAAAACAGTGTTCTTTTATTTTTTAATGAACCAAATTATATTACAATATTCAACTCCTACCTCACTAATATCGAACCTCTTCGGTCAGTTCTTCTACATAAAATATTGAATTATAAGATTGACTAAAAATAAACTAATGGGAGAATTGTAACATTGGCAAGTTGACTTTGTTGTGTTGCACTTGGCTACTAGAACTTAAACTATGTATGCTTCACATGCACCTGAACTTTACATATAAGACAATAGGGGGGGCGTATAAATTTTGGGAAGGGGGTAAAAAATATTAAAATAAAAATTGGAGGGCAAAATAATTGAACACTATGATCACTATGTTTCTCAAATCTAAAATTAAGATTACAGCAAGTTAAGACATTGAGATGGCTGACATAAAATAGATAGGCTCCTTGCTGAATCAGAAACGAGTCGTGACTTGGGAAAATAGAGTCTTAAAAAATCCTTAGTTGGTGGGCTTGATCCCTCAGGTTTGGAGGCCAAGACATATGCCTTAAATTTCAGCTCCTCAAAGTTCAGTGCCTGTCCAGTCACAAGTTTATGCTATCCAGAAACATATATTTAATCTGGCAATGCATCAAGAAAAGAACCCGATTGTGTTGATAAACTGAATGCAGATTTCTGCAATATCAGCTCTAGAAATTGTCCTTGTTTTTTCAGTTTGAAGAAGCTCATCATCCTTTCAAACTAGTAGCTGTCTTAGTCAACCTTTATGCTGCAAGCCTCCAGCTCTAACCGACGAAAAAGACATACAGAAACAGCCGAGTTACAAGCAATGCTCAGCATGGATTAGTAATCATTCCTCTGAGTTGTATTTGTATAATTTGTACAGTTTTCTGTGGGTGTAGATACGGGAATTTGGAGATACCTGATAATAGTGTATGGGATCCCTGAGACGAATATTGTTCTGCTTTTCTCTTCCAGATCTGTGTTTGAAATATCTGAAGTAACTTCCAATTATCAATTTGATGAAAAGCAAGTAATCCCATTTGCAAGGTTATTCAAAGGATGATTTGGATTTGTTCCTCCCATTGAACCAATCAATATGATATACATCACTCCAGCAGTAACGGCTGTCGAACATATAGTATAAATTTCTTTAGTATTACATAAGACCATAATTTAAAAACAGGACTTGATTGTACACCCATACCAAGATCTATTTGATTCTACTGTCCGATCCAGTCAACCTAAATCACATAAAAAGATCAAGAAGGTTACGCAAAAGCCTCAAACACAAAGGGGTCTATAAAAAAAGAGGTCTAAGAATAGGTCAAATATTAACATTGTTAAGAATCAAGCACATATTGAACAATCATGAAACCAATATGGCAAGATCACACAGCAAATAAGAACACGAAATTACTTGTTTCGGATCCCAAATGATCCTACATCTAAGGTTCGAGAGTTTACTCCCTAAATGAATCTACTGTGATAAAAAACAATTACTATGTTCAGACTTTCACAGAGTACACTAATTCCATCAACATTTATTAAGTAGGAATTACAAATGCGTAGCGCTTTGTTCTCGAATGCAAACAACTTTCTGCAGCAATGGTTTCTTGGAGAAGAAAGGATATGCATGGTTCGATCATAGCCATATATCAGCATATATGTAGGCAATTAATCTCCACAAACATGTTCAGGGAATGCTGCATCCTCGAAAAAAATTCAGGCCTTCCCCCTATGGCAGGGCCAAACCCTGGTTTCACTTTCGGTGCAGCACTTGTTAGTATTATAAGAACATCGACATCTTCAAATACTGGAATAAGGCTCTTGGCATTCCTTATATCCGCAACATAAATATCATCGGCTCCCGCGATTTTTTTCTTACTCTCCTCAGTTCTTACCAAACCTCTAGTAGTTTACTCGAGCCGCCTCTCCTTTAGTTTCTGATAAACAATTTGTCCTGCAATGCTAAAGCAAGTAAACACAAAATTGAAATCAAGAAACTTCAAGCAGTCTTAAAACTCTTGTGCAAATCTCAAGCTGCTAAAAAGTAACCCATATAAGCATATGGTGCTCTTTCTTTGTTTGGACTCTGACGAATTAAAAATTTTAACTTGTGAAAGAAGGAAATATAGAGGAACAAAAGGCCGAAAATAAACAATGTGAAAAGTGCATGATCAATTTTTTTCTCCCTTTCAATCTTTGACATTTCTTTCTCAGCCACTTCTAGAAAGTTATCAAAAGACCACAAAAATGTGCGCCTAGACTCAAGATTAAGCGACGCTCGACCTTCGCAGCTGGACAAAAACTAAGCTGCAGCCTTTCAATAACGCAAGGGCCTTAACCATGAAGCCCCCTGTAGTTTGCTTTAAAGGCTAAAGGCACCTCTTAAGCATCATGTAAATATGGGGATAGCAAATCCAACATGAAGTGCAGAACACAGTAATTTCATTTTCTTTTACAAACTAATTTTATCAACTTTTAATATTTTGAAAAGTTATTTGACTATACATGACGAAATTTTCTTATAATATTTTGAGTTCAAAATTTCAAATCCACTTTGTTGAATAAGTATCAACTTATTCAATCATTTCAGTCACATACATGAAGGTTGCACATGCATTCTGATTCAGTGCATTAACTGGTGCATTGGTGCACAAGAAGTTTCCAGAAGGAAGTTAGAGAGCAGTTACATGGTTACTAATTTACCTGTTCTGAAGGCAGTTATTAACTTGCTCAACAGGTGACAAAGTTGAAGCTCTATATAAAGACCCATACACACGGCAGAAGACGGAGGGGAGGAGTGGCACAAGAAAATAAAGAAATGTGAGGCACAAGAGATCGAGAGGCAGTGGCAGTGAGCATCAATGGAGAGTGTTTTTTTTTGAGAGGCTAGTCATGTATGAATGAATTCATGTGACAATCGATTGTAAAGCATAGAAGTTGATTGGGAAATGAATTCATGTACTGTGAGCTTCTTGTACACTCAAAGAAATGCAATGAAAACTCCTCCCGTGGATGTAGATCGTTAGTGATCGAACCACGTAAAATCGTGTCTTGTTCATTCTTGTTTTCTTTGTTATTTCGTTGATTGATTCTTGCCATATATACTCACTGTGTGTGCATTAATTTTCTGCCTAAAGTCTGTATGTGCAATTTTGTGTTCATGCCGAAGTTCATCGATTCATGCCGTCATTTGTTCGAGTTCATTAATGTCTTGTGAATTCAAGTTCGTTTTGTCCGTGCATTTAAATTCTTGAGTTGGGATATTTCTTGATCGTGAATTGAATTGGAACAATTCATAATAATTGGCGCCGTCTGTGGGAACGACCACGACAAGAAATACGATCAAGAACATCAAGAAGGTAGCCAAAAGATTGAAAGGGTTCGAACTCTGCTTGCTGGAAGTTTCTGTCAGAAAGGGGCATGCATCTTGAATTCTGTATCAAAGAATTGATAAATGGATCAATTAGGAAAAGATTGAGATTGAGATGGGCGTGCAATTTTCTTCAAGAAAGGGAAGAGCAAGCAATATCTTGGAATCAAGAACCGATAGGAATTTTCTTGGAATTCATGGTGGAGCATGTGACAGGAAAGATCAGATAAGCTGGTGCATTGGTAGTTGGGTGAACTAAGACGCGATGAGTTCAACGTATTCCAGGATGTTGCATTAACTGACACAGAGGAAAGAAGACCGGAGTTTAAAAGGAAATAAAAGTGAGATGCGAGCAGTTCTCATTGAAGAAGAACCGATGCAACATCTACTTTCTTGAATTTCTTTTTAAAAGGGACAAAACAGAATGATATAGAGGATGGAAGTGCACTGGAGCATTTTCTTGGGCATTCTCTTGGATCATAGACTGATAGGGAGAGAATGGAGGAAGAAGATGGGTGTGATGACCTGGAAACGCCTTGTGTTTTGGATGGTCTTCTGGAGGAACATAACAGGGGAGAAGGGCAGGATAAAATTTTTTTTTTTGGAATTCCTGGGTATCATTGGATGATAGAGAGGATTTCAAGGAAGACATGTTGCTCTCAGCTGTTGGGGTTTGTAATATGTGTACAACGAAGAAAGGTTCTGATATTGAATTCAAGAGCTGAAGAACATGGTAGATTCTGGGAATTTGAAAAGATGGCCAAAATGATTTCAGCTTGTGAAATTGATGATTCAAGGAAGAACAGGGGATCCATATCCGTTCTTGGAAGGACTCAATAGATTGAGGAAGGGGCTGAGTATTTCTTGGGGAGCTCTTGGCATCATTGGATGATGGGAAAAGAGTTTCAAGAAGAAATGATGCTCTACAAATTATTGGAGTGGAGAAAGAGGATACTTGGATCGAGGTGGAGCTTCGAGGGTGAGATTAAAGCCGGGATAGACTGCGGATTCTTGGTGAAATGAGTAGTAGGCTTCAATCTCGGATACACCTCGTGCCATTGGTTGTTCCGGAGCTTGATCATCAAGAGGGTTGATTGAATGAACATTAGGGCCATGCATGTTCTTAGTTGAGGATATGAAGGATGATTGATTAAGTTGATAAGGTGGAGATTTGTTGAATAATTATCAACTTATTCAATCATTTCAGCCACATACATGAAGGTTGCACATGCATTCTGATTCAGTGCATTAACTGGTGCATTGGTGCACAAGAAGTTTCCAGAAGGAAGTTAGAGAGCAGTTACATGGTTACTTATTTACCTGTTCTGAAGGCAGTTATTAGCTTGCTCAACAGGTGACAAAGTTGAAGCTCTATATAAAGACCCATACACACGGCAGAAGACGGAGGGGAGGAGTGGCACAAGAAAATAAAGAAATGTGAGGCACAAGAGATCGAGAGGCAATGGCAGTGAGCATCAGTGGAGAGTTTTTTTTTTGAGAGGCTAGTCATGTATGAATGAATTCATGTGACAATCGGTTGTAAAGCATAGAAGTTGATTGGGAAATGAATTCATGTACTGTGAGCTTCTTGTACGCTCAAAGAAATGCAATGAAAACTCCTCCCGTGGATGTAGATCGTTAGTGATCGAACCACGTAAAATCGTGTCTTGTTCATTCTTGTTTTCTTTATTATTTCGTTGATTGATTCTTGCCATATATACTCACTGTGTGTGCATTAATTTTCTGCCTAAAGTCTGTATGTGCAATTTTGTGTTCATGCCGAAGTTCATCGATTCATGCCGTCATTTGTCCGAGTTAATTAATGTACTGTGAATTCAAGTTCGTTTTGTCCGTGCATTTAAATTCTTGAGTTGGGATATTTCTTGATCGTGAATTGAATTGGAACAATTCATAACACACTTGTTTCAAACCCACCTATCCACAAGCAATTCTATACTAATTCATCCAAACTCAATCCGAACGAACCCTTGTAGAATTTGAAACTCATTCATTTGGAGGTGAAATCTCCCGGAGAAGATTATGCTAGGTGTGAAGAATTTTTTGATCTTTTCTTATATACATATGATTTCTGGATCATAGACACACTAAATCAACAACGCAATTCACAATTTTTCTACAACTCAATTACCGAAATCATTTCATCAAAACATCAGACTATTCGACACGAAACAATTTAAAGAATTCCAGTTGCCA
This sequence comes from Haberlea rhodopensis, assembly GCA_907163345.1. Classification (NCBI taxonomy): domain Eukaryota; kingdom Viridiplantae; phylum Streptophyta; class Magnoliopsida; order Lamiales; family Gesneriaceae; genus Haberlea; species Haberlea rhodopensis. The sequence goes on along the minus strand of CAJQUN010000004.1, from coordinate 26,965,196 downwards.
AATTAACCATCCACCAAAAAACATCAACCCCACATGATTTCTAACAGCAGATGGAAATGTATCGAATTCATACACATGCCCATTACAGTTAAAGCAATTTTCCTGCGAGGAATATAAAGAACATAGAAAAAAAAAGAAATGAGAAAAAAAGGGTGGGCATGCGAGGAAAACTATACCTGTTCTACCAGCAGCACCAGTAACAAGAACATCGCTTTTGCTCAAATCCGACATTGCAAACATTGAAATACTTCTAGATTTCTCCCTTTGTTGAATATATTTTATTGATTGATACAAAAAAGTGGGAGAGCTTAATGAAACGATGATTTAAATTTGCTGTTTATTTTTTTAGAAGTTTTAGAATTTTGGCGTATGTAATTTGAAAATAATTAAATGAGTTTGGATCGCGAAGCATATAATCAAATTTGATAGGTATTAACAACAATTAACTTTATTGAAAATGGATCTGTCAAATCAATTCTTAAAATAGTAACAAGGCTAATTTTATCAACCAATAAAAACATAAGATCTGGGATGGATCTTCCTCCAACTATTCAAGTTATACTAAATTCCTAATTAGTAGGAAAAATATCAAATCTTGACCTATGATCCACAAAATTTATATAAGAAAAATATTTTAAATTTTGTTCTATTTATAAGGCACATAATTATGCTGATCCAAGAATATTACTTGACACTACTGAAATATAATTCAGTATTTTTGTAAAAATAATTTGAGAGAGATTAAATGGACAGTTCGGGGAAGAAATAATAATCGTTATGTGTTATGTTTGGATCCGTGATAAGTCTCTGCTTCATTTCCAGTTATTTCTAGGAGGAGTAGTTTCGTGCCTAGTACTTGTGTTGTTGTCGTTCTTAATAATGTTGTCACTCAGAACATCTATACCATATATCTGATGTGTGTTCTATACTAATATCAAATATGTGATGTAGACATCATTCTTAAGGACATCATCAAAGAAATTGTCATTATCATGGGCAGCATCAAATGGACTTTATTCCTGGGGCGGGCAGTTGCAGAATTAATTGCATTTTCAATGTATTTGTAACTATAAATTTGTTGAGTATTTTATTTACTTACATTATTGATTGTGCATATGATTCATTAATGGTTTGAAAATAACAAAGGGTAACAATGTAATGCAAATATTTTAAATTATACATCAATTTTAGAGACGATAACGCTAATTGTGACAATCTCATCCTAATAATTACATCAGTTTGTATTTTATGAAAATCAAACATGTGATATTAAGTTATGTATAAAAATTGTTCTTGTCACCAAGTTGGTCACGATTGATTTTGAGGAAATACTCAGGCAGACTTGAGTGATATGGATATGACCTTCGGTGCTAACAAAATTCTGGACATAATCACCAGATTACTGGAAGATAAACTTTCGATTAATTCAATTAATGATTAAAAACAAAACATTTACATCATTTAATCAACTGAAAATATGACGTAAACGTAAGAAATTTTCGCATAGAACATTGTTGTGGTTATCTTCCTTGCAAGAAAATGATGGCAAAATCTAAGCTGTAACAGTAGCCTCCACTGCTACCCCGGAATAGTTAACTTCAACAACAAGCTTTTCGGTTTCCCACAGCTCTGGTATCGCTTCCCGAAGATTATGAATACTTTCTAGTGCAAAATCTGATCCCTTCACTCTCTGGGATTTCCCAACCTGCATCGACAGATTTCATGTAGCATTTAAGCAACCTGTTTTTCTATGTATTTTCTTGAAAATGGAGTTCAAATAAGCAAGAAACAAGAACTTGCCAGAACGGTATCGAGGCCTATTCGTTTCCCGGACTGAATATTTCGAACACTATCCTCAAAAAATAACTGCAATATGAAACAATAACACACTTGTGAGCATTATTAGATCCAAGAAAAGGGCAAGTTTCAATATTTGGATCGAAATTGGCAACTTACAGTTCTGTGGGGATCAATGTTAGCAATTTTGAGAGCCCTTTGAATAGCAGATTCTGATGGTTTACAGACAATTGGTGTCTTAGGTAATCCTGATGATGATACTGTATTGATCTGAGAAAAATGTCCAATAATGTCGAAGATGTTTTGAGGGTTGTCGGCGAAAGCACCGGAAGATTGATTAGTTCCCAGAAATGCAATCTCATCCTCATCATCTGATGCGGCGTTTTTGTGTGTAGGATTAAGAGTTTCAAAGCAAATGATCCCTTCAAAACAGTCTTCCAAACCAAGTCTACTAAGAGCTTCAATAGCATGGACCTTATCAGCATTAGTAAATATCTGCAATCCAATTAATCAATTGAATCATAATGTGTTACTAAATAAAGATGAAATTAAATTTGTGAATGTCACAAAACTTGATAAAGCCTTACAACTTTCCGGATTGGTAAGCTTAGTAGAAGGCTTCGCAATACAGGGTCAGGCTTTATATTTTCGTAAGGTAATCTCCCATGGACAAAACTGCACGATTCAAAGCTCGTGAACTTCTTGATAAATAAGACTCATCATACAACAAACTGAATTTAACAACATGAAAATAGAGTAAGCAAGGTAAGTTTTTCTGAGAAAATTACCTATGATATTCATCATAGTCAAAATCATAGCCAATTGCCTGCACAAGAAACACTTTTTCACAAATCGTTTTTCATATAGAACCATGCTCTAATTCAAAAGAAAATAACCATACCCTAAGACCAGCCATTGTTGTACCATAATTCTTGTAAAGTAGATTACATAAATCGGGGATTTTGCTCTCTTCGACACCCAACTTTTCAATCATATAATCTGAAATGGGACATAATGAACCACAGGCGGATAGAAAATTTAACAAGTATAACACAGGGCAGGCACAAGAATTTACTTCAAAAAGCGACTGAGTATTTTGAGGTGCAAGAAAATTACCTTGAATGTTCTTAAGAACAGCAGTATCAAGACCGGAACTTAAGGGGTAAAGGGTATCGTCAAGATCTAAACGAGAAAAGAGAATAACAATGTCACATCTGTGATGCATCGAAAGTTCAAAAGTTAATTGTTAAGAGTTATAAAAAAATTACCAAATAGAAGGCAGTCATATTTTGGCCTTTGAACTTGTCCATACCGGTCTTCGTATTCCATATTAATCTAAACAAGTTGAGCAGAAAGACGAAATTATTAAAGATTGATCGCAGGGCTAATGTAGAATTCATCACACTTGACGTGAAAATACAGTTCAATTCTCAATCTACAAGTTCTATTGGCAGCCAGAACAGTCTTTAGAGTAGACTAATTTCCTTTTTCTAGTAAAATGGATGATAAATTTTCATGCACAACTCCTTGCATCAAAATTATTTCGCAAAGATTAAATGGGCTATCACCAATCATTCCAATATAACTGTTTCAGAAAAATGTCCACCAGCAAAAGTAATCATAAAATAAGCAGTATGTTAAGGAGTTAAGAAGGCTTGAATGAAGACTTTCAAAAAGCGAAAATAATCACATCCACAGGAAAAGAAAGTAAATGCGAAAAGTGACCCAGAACTGTGCGGACGAATTTAAAAGTTCCCAATATTTCGGAAAAATAGTTTCCATACAAAAAAATAGGACCTATTAAATCCCAAACTCCGGCCCCAAAAATTCAAGAATCATCCCCTTTTCCTCATCTGAAATCCCAGAACCAAGGATAAAGAATTAAAATGCAGATATTGCAACACCGAGAAAAGAACTCAGAAATTAATGGAGGGTGATATTTTTAAATAAAAAATTTTATTTTGCTGTCGTAATAAAAATCCCTTTCCCCTCCCTGGCAAAACCCTCTTCTATCCCATCAACCAAAAGTCAGTTCATCGATAAAAGTTCACATTTTCATGTTTTTTAAGCCAAATTTTCACAATTTATGATTGTGCAGTTCCCAGTCAAAACCTCAGAAACATCTCAACGAATGTTATGTATATCTCTTTCATTTGTCCATGAACATTCGAGACACCATGAAAATGACAAAAATGGCAGGATCCCAAGCAAAAGGGCTTACTGTAATTTAGAAATGAAGCAGAATAGAGCTGAATTTCAGAGGCAGAATCTTTTCCCTGTTGTATACAGAGAGAAGGAATGGAGAGGAGGGGGAAGAAATACGGAGGCATATGCTGGGTTTAAATAGCCGAAACCGTTGGCCTATTTCATTTTAATTTTTTAAAAATATAGATTTTAAATTTGGGTTCTCGACCTCTGGTGGCTAATTTATAATATTTCATAATAATAAATAATAATATATAAATTCTTACCCTTTCAAAAAGCAAAAAACAATTTACTTACTTGACGATTGTACTTTGTTGACTGACTCTCAATGGTATCTACCAATTTGCTTTAAGACATTCAAAATATTATTATCAGATTAATTATTATTATTAGTAAAATAATTATTCTCATAATATCATAATATTTTATATATATATATATATATATGAGTATTTATAATATATATACTATTTAATGTGCCATTTTGTTCAATGTATTATATGTACTGTTCAATGTAGTATATATGTTAATCTATTTTATGAATATTAAAGTAATTAATTAAAATATATATCAGCACAACACATCGTACACGCAATAATGACTTCTCATCTCAAAGTTGTCAAACAAAGTCTTCATATATTAATTGAGTCAATTTCAACTAGAGATGAATGAAAATTGTGTCACTTTTATTAAATTTTCATAAATTAATCATAAGTATACTATGTATTTAAAGAATTTATTAATTTATATATTACATGATATATGAATTCTCCTAAATATATTATCTTGTTAGAGTTGATTAATCTAAGAATTGTCATGAATATTGCATTATTTAAACAAATTAATGGCATTGCTCTTTTTTTTTATATAGAATTCCATAGAGTTATAAAAGATTTGAATAGAGTCTCGTAGACTTTTTTAATAGATTTCTACGGACTTTATCGACTTTTAATGACTTTTTTAAATGATGGACTTTTATTAGATTGATAGATTTCCAATGTCTTTTATAGAATCACACGGAATTATAAAAATTTGTGTAAAAAACAAAAATTTCCTATTAAATAAAATTTTATAAACTTAAAATATTTTTTGATGATATTTGACTACTATAAAAATTCTTAAAACATACTTTTTAAATTAAACATGATAATTTATATCTTTATAAATACCTTTTGTTTTAGAAAAATATTTATTATAATTGTTTATAGATACAGACCCATACAATCGTTCTAAATATCTATCATCTATTATAAAATTGAGCATATTAACTTGCTATTTTATCAAAATACTTGTGCATATATTAATATTACATTGGATAAAAAAGGAATATGCGAAAAAAACAATAATTGAATATTCTATCGGTATTCATCACAATTTCACGTTTATGTGTTTCATCTTCTATATAGTGTACATAGATATACAAAAATATACTCACGGCCGAACATTAGGGATTAAAGAAATGGTATATGCAAAAAACAGGAGAGGAAAAATCAATGGGGAGGTGACCGGGTCGGAAATGAAAATAAACGTAAAGAGGGATGAGGGTAATTAAGAATTAAAAGTCATTCCAAATCATTAATATGAGTGGTGGAGAATTTTTAACCTTTTTGGGATGTACATGGGGCATCAAAGTTTGTACCTAAAGATTTCAACAAAAGTCATTAAAAGTCTATAAGATTTTGGATACCTATAGACTTTTATAGAGTTTTAAAAAGTCAAGTTTGAATACCATCTGACTTTTAAAAACTCTACGAAAGTCCTTTTTTAAATACCAGTAGACTTTTGTGCGGAATACCAAAGTCTGGATTGAATACCTCTAGAGTCTAGACTTTTAAACTCTATAAAAATCATTAAAAATCAATAAAAGTTATAACCAATACACCCCTTTTAGTCTCTCATACTCAAAAATAAATTAAAAAATAACGATAATTGGTCAGAAAATATTAAACAAAAACACCCCCATAAGATCCCCATCTGCCAGCTAAGAAAAATGGGTAGAGTTAAATAAAGAACACTATAATCCCGTAAATTATACCAAAAAAGAAAAAAACATTAATAGTCTTATTTTTTGTGGTGGTTGCGTTTATTTCTGAAATAGAGAATCCCAGATTACTTACATAATTATTATTCGGAGAAATAAAAAATAGAGGCACAACCTTTTTAGTTTTCGGGCCTTTGAATCGATATCGAGGGAGGGCAAATTTTTTTACGCACATTGCAAACTTAAATTTGAGTCATCCACAAAGGAGAGATGAGCTTAACAATTCTGGCTAAGGCCGGAAGCTCAAAAAAAAAAAAAGAGGAACTTTATTTTGGATGATTGATGTAAATCTTTTTTAAAAACCTGGCATTCACATCTCTCTTCATATATATGACAATAATGTATTGGCTTAGTGATTGTCATATATTTCTCAATGTAAAAGGCCTAGGGTTCGAGTCCTCCCCAACTCCAAAATTTCAAAAAAAAAAAAAATTCTCTCTTCATATATATAAATCTGATATTATCCAATCAAATATATTAAACATGGAATTAATTTAATTAAAATTATTTTTAATTGACTTTGTCAAAGGATATTCCATTTAATGTCCGATGTATAGCTAGAAACTGCGGTTGGGGATAGAAAAAAGAATCCAATAGGCATGATATGATTTTCATATAGTTTGGATGTATTAATCTTTGATATGATATATGCATAAATTTTGATGTAAAGTCAGCTTCACGTTTAAAGAAACAAAGTTCGAATTTTGAAATAATTATTCATAATGTTATTTTTTTCTTAATATTAAAAACAATTATTCAATACAGGGTGAGAAATAGTGTTTTGGGGATGGTCTCGGGTATCTAATATATAAATATTTATAAAATACCATCCTCGTGATATTCTTAGTCTTTTGAAAAAGTAAAATATAATAAAATAAAATACTCAAAACATTATATTTGATGGGGAAAAAATATTTCAACATAATTATACTTTTAAAAACTTAATATATCAAAAGTACACTTTTTATTAAAACTCAAATTGGTATAAATAAAACAAAGTGCTACAAGTTCTTATTTTGAATTTATTAAGTCAATTAGGATGAATTAAGTTCCAATCGAGTACCTTTTCTTTTATAATTTTAAAGAAAAATTCCATCCATTGGATTCTAATCTTATGATTTGCTTATTTTCTTACGGGGGGAGGGAAAGAAAATCAACAAAGCTAATTATTATTACATGATTTTAAAACATTAGCAAGTTAATTGTATGATTAGGTTTGGTTGAATTTTTTTAATGTCGGATAGTGAGGGCGGTGTTTTTGGTGACGAAATCTGTAAAAATCAATAAAAAAATATAAGAATATATGTCGCAAGATGACAAACCCATTCATAATATCTCCGAGCAAGTAAGCACCTCAATAATGAAATCCTTTATTTTAACTAATCGATGAGATATTCAATGAGACAAGTATCAGAGATCACAATCAGCAAATAATAATGACAAAAAAAAACATCTGTAAGCTGGCACTATTTTAAATTTACATTGTTAATTTTTTCAGATAGAATAATTTTTTTTAAAAAAAATACATTAAATTATCTTTTTATTCAAGTATTTATGTCCACTCTTAAGACGATAAATTAATATGAATTATATGCATAACTTGTTGTCAAATTTCGATTTGATTTTTTTTTAAATAACTGAGAGAAGGTTATTTAATTTAATTATGGAGAGAGTAATTATAAAAACTCGATAAGCATAATAAAGTACAGAGTGTACATCAGTACAAAAAGTTTGGCTAAATTAGGTTTGATAAACACAATTATGTGTCATCTAATAACTAAATGTATCAATCTCCACTTTTGGAAGTGTAATATTCCAACTTTCCAGCTATAAATTCCTTCGTTACAAGGTTATCTACCTCTCGGGGTAGCATCCTTAGGAATACATCTTATTATATATTGGAAATATTCTTAATGCATAGTAGATAGACCATCAGGGTAAGATTTGAACATTATATTTTATAAAAAAAACTGTAAGATTTGATTTTTTTAAATTAGAGGGAGTTTTATATATTTAAATTTTTAATAATTATTTTGAAGGGTTTTGAAACCCGAATAATCTTGATTTTGATGTTAACAAAACTTGTTATTGTGTTGCTAACATATTTTTATCAAATGTGGAGTGAATATATTATAATTAGGAGCTTGATGATTATCAAATAAATGGGTTGAAGTAAACTGGACCAGTAGAGAAAAGCAAAGGTCTACTGGACCAGTAGATATAACCAGTAGACCTGGAGCATTGTTGACTAAATCAATCATATCTCATAGCTTGTACATCGAAAAGACATGCTTCCAAATGGGTTGGATAGCCAACTAAATACTCTACAAGTTGTATATCAAGCCAGCAGACTAGATTCGAAGGTTTACTTAACGAAAACATGTCTGCAAGTGTCTGCTGATATAAATCTGAAACAACAGCGGATAGATTGTAGCAGCTGTGGTATATCGGCTATAACTCTCAGTTCGCTTATGGAAACGTGACGATTCAATATGGGTTGGAAAGCTAATACAAATATCTACAAATCATATGGTCAAAAATCTTTTGCAATTCACGATATGTGTTGCTACATCCAGCAAACTTACAGCAGGAGTATCACATCGTATTTCGAGCATAACTCTCTCATAAGAACTCGAAATCGAGCGATTCTTGATTCCATGGAATTATAAGAGAAACGACTACAACTTTCATGTAGATCACTTTGCCCAAAAGTCAACGAATCAAGAGCTATAACCAAGATAACAGAACAACAGACTTTGGACAGTAGGTACCAGCAGACCTTAGGCCAGCGGACATTGAACCAGTAGAGGCCGGCGAATTTTGAACCAATAGAGGCCAGTGGACAACGGACCCAACCAGCGAACTTCCAAAAATAGCCCAGAAAGCAGAATATGATCGTTGCAATACTTGAAAGCTTACCAAAATTGTCCAAACTGCTATATTCTTGTATCTAACATATATATCATTACTTGGGGCTATATATACATGATTTGAAAGCTCAATAACTGCTAATTGAAGATCAATACAAACCTTCCAAAGCAAACCAACTTGTGATTCAATTGGGGAACTTCAAAGATAAAACCTGCTAACTGAAGAGCACTTCCCAAACATTTGGCACCACTTACCTTGCTATATCAGATTCATCATGAAATCATTTGTGCCTTTGTATTCCCCTCTATTCATTGTATTTGTGAGCTAAAATAAAAGAGTGAATATCATTGTAACAGTTGGTGATTCATCACAACTGGATGATAGGTATTTTATGTGAGACATTAAAGAACATACATAGTTGAGTTGCTAGGAGTTCTAGTTGGATGGGGAATGCCCAACTGGATCGGGTTTGTACAAAGAGTTGTATAAATCAAAGTCTTCTAGTGTATCATTCCATGAGATGGAAGAATGGGAGACATAGAAGTCTTGTGCTTCGAACTTCCAGAAACAAATTCTTGTGGTATTTACTTTACTGCATTTATTTACCTTACTGTTTTTACATATTTTCTTGCATACCTTTAATATGTCTTTCAAATGGTTAATCGGTTATAGAGTGGGTTATATCGAGTGTCTTTCGCTCGATTTTGTAACCGAACTCGCTATAATTGCAATTATTTTAAAAATACGAGCTATTGAAGCTCAAGTTGGTTGAACTCGGGTGTGGATTGACCACCTATCCCCAGAATCGATCCTAACATATTTCATTTTTATTGTCGAGATATATGTGTACGCATCTGACATATAAGTGCTTGCCAACACATTGATTTTAATGCATTGAATCCAATTGCGTGCTGTTTTTTAATGGATTGTCTTCAAGATTGAAAACAAGTATTAGGGCTGCTTTTTTGATGCATGGAATCTGCATTCTTTTTTTTTTTTTAATTAATGAATAGAAAAATCAAGGATATAAAAAAAATAGGAATCAAATGACTAATTAGCTGTTATCGAAGAAGAATAAAAAACTTACTAAAGTCGGGATGTATACATCTTTATATATGTACATGATGTAATCCATTATTTTTGTTAATTAGTAAAGTAAGTGTAGTGGAAAATAAATAGAACACCATATTATTTATATGAAAAATCCCACAAATGAAGGAAAAAGTAATGGGATCTAGTCCAATATAAACTTTCCACCAGAACTATTGATGATTTACAATGTGTTATATACAGGAAAATGAGCAAAATAAATCATGGGAAAAATGCATTATGTTGAGACCAAAGAAATAACCGAAAGAAAAATAGTTTAAATTTATATTCAACTTCATTCTCTTCCCCACTTACCCCATTACTGCCACCTTTCTCGGCCACTAACTACTCCCCATCTTGGACGACAATGGGCACCTCCTATATCAATATATATATTTTGTATTTTACATTTGTCGTGAATTGGAATTGAATATCTGGAACATGGAATTTTGGACTCTCGGCTAGGGGTGCTTAACGGACCGGGTCGATTCGGACCCGGTCCGAAACCGGAACCGGACTAACCGGTCCCGAATCGGTCCGGAACCGGTTTGATACCGGATCGGTTCTACCGTTCCGGATCCGGTATCTTATCGGTTCCGGACCAAACGGATCCGGTTCCGGTTCAAACCGGAACCGGATCCATTTTAAAAAAAAATTCGATAAATCCTTTCCTTTTTTCATTTTTTAAAAAAAAAAGAAAAAAGAAAAATCCGGTTCCAGGTTGGAACCGGTCCAACCCGGAACCGGATCCGATCCGGTTCCTTACCGGATCGGACCGGTTCCGCCCATAACGGGTCCGGACCGGACCGGTTCGAACCGATAACCACCCCTACTCTCGGCTCGTATTACTTGAAAAAACGTAAATAAAACAAACTTTAAAAATTGTATAAAAAAGAAATATTATGTAAAATTCCAACTTAATATTTTGAACATGAAATATGAAAGTGATAGTTTTTATCACCTCAATATACATCAATGAATATGGGAACTTATAATAAATTGATCATGAAGTGTGACTTGGTATATTTTGAAGAAGAAATCTTATATTTTATAGAAAATATATTTGAACTTTTTAAATGTTGTCAATATCCTTGCAATAATTGAATAAAAAAAACAAAAAAATATGGCACACTAATCAATAATAACGTTGATTAGAATTTAGAATGTTCGACCTATGTTAGCCAAATAGGATTTTTTTTTCCAAATTATATATAATTAGATTAGATACTTATCCAAATGATCCGATTGCCTATTATATGGATCAATCAAAACTTACCTTTTAATTAATTTACTGCAAAAGTTATATCTGATGATAACAGTGTAATATTCTTTAAACTTGTAGCAACACAAGCGTCACACTCCTATTACTCTCTAAGCATTGATAATTATTACACTCCAAATCTTCATCCCAATAATTGCACTATCTTGCAACTCATGGGAATCGAATACGTGACATTGACTATGAAACCAATTATATGGACAAGTGCTTGCCGCTTTTACCAAAAACTATAGCTTGCGCTTTAAATTTATAGTAGGTCAAGCATAACACTTCGACCGCTCTCCAATATTTGGATCAGCATATTAGACTTAAAATATTGTGCCAAATATTATACTAGTTAGTTAATTCAAAGATTGTTATCATGTCAATCTTACAAATACAAGTTTACAAAGATGATAAAATTACAACGATCACCATATTTACGGAATATAAAACTATTAATTATTTTTAAATAATAATTTTAATAAAGTAAAGTATATTATATATTGGTGCCGTTGTCAAGGTGACACAATTAGATTTAGTTTATTGACTACGGATAACAAATATTGGACACTAAAGCTAAAGCATATATAATTAAAGTAGTAAGTGCAAAAAATTAGCTCTAAAATTGTTTAAATGTGAAAAGACAAGGACCTTTAAATGTTTGTTTTCAAGGCGAAAATAGAAGGACCTCTAGATATATATGTTTTATACTTCGTAATAACGGTTTTCACGAATTTAGAGTTAAAAATTTCATTTATTTTGAGCGATAAATTTTAAACTTTATTTAATATAATTATCAGCCTAAATTCATGCGTCGGCTTCATGATACCCTTGTCCAATATGGATAAAAAATGGAGGTTTAAAGTTATTTATAAGAGGTTACAAATGACTCATATATCAATTTGTGTTAACCATTTTCGTACAGCTAGGACGGATACAATATAGTTGTTATATGAGCCGATTGTATAGTTACGCTTGTGCGGACCTGAGCACGGGTTGTGACAGGGTTTGCCTCTCAAGCTGCTTCTCTACTAAACCCCCCATGCTCGAGCTGGGTTTAATAGGACAATTTTAAAAAGAAATGAAGGGAGAGTATGCATAATAAAAATAATCTAAGTCTAGGCAAATTCGTTACGTAGAGAACACAAATGTTTTCTGATACTTCAAATCTACATAAATAATTGTCTGTTGCTTCTCAATTATTTGCACTCATGGCTGGCTGGTTGGCCTGATTGCGACGCATATATTATTATTATTATTTAATAACTATAATAAATAATGTTACAATAATTTGTATTTATCGAGGTCCTGTGTGTTGTACGTGGAAGCTACGTCTATGGAGATCCTAAATCTTGTTTCAACATCTCACCTGCAAAATGGGAATCTAATATATATAGGCAACATTGTTATATTATATAAATCATTTTTGAGCCTTTTATCTTTTGATAAGACAAAAATAATATTGAAAATGAACAAAATGAATTTCCCGTTACACATTCGTAAACATAATCAACTTATTATAACAAGAAGAAATACAAGATTAATGACGAACTGCTATTGAGAAGTCACATCCCTGGTACAAATCATATTTGTGCTTACATTTACCCTTGCATTATTTTCAGTGAATAAGTATCATATATGTTATATATTGTTGAGACGTTCATTAGGTCTTTCGTAATAAAATATAAAGAATGATGATATGTTATTCTTATAATTAGATGATGTTGGATGAATAGAAATCAAATAGTGGTTGACAACCAACGTTTTACCGCTTTGGTTTGTCATCTGTTCAGTTGGACAGTCGACTCAGTGTCCGAGTCTTGAAACTTACAATCCCCTCCCCTACTCAAAAAAAAAAAGAAAGAAAGAAATTAAATAGTTGACGAATCAATAAACTTTGAATGTTATAAAAGTTTTATGTATACTATATTCAAAAATTCTGAAATATTTCAAGGTAAAAAATTAAGTTTTCGAGACGTTACATATAAATTTAAGAATATTTTAATTTGAATTAGATAATTATGGCCAATTTGTTGGAAATTTATTGGCAAATAGTCCAAATTGCACTATTTGGAAGGTTATGACCAATAATGCACCTCACAAGTTGTGTAAATAAATTGGGTTTTTTTTTTTAAAAAATTCACTTTATATATCTTTTTTACAATTATTGGCAACGAACTCACTTCCTTTGCAAACTCAAATACCTTTTGGGTGCCTCGGCATTGTGGATTACCCAATCCACATGTCACATTTAAAATTAATGCAATCATATAAAACATTTGATTGATGATATGATTGCCTAAAAGTTGTTACTTTTTTGTATAATTTCTTGAATTAGAAAATTAATAGTTGGTACCAAAATTACAAGTCAATCCTTGGTTATTTGTAGATGGTAAAGAAAATGTTTAACTAAGTATTTTAATTTTTAATAAAAAAATGTCTTAAATTGTAGTATAAAATTCAGTTTTTGTATATTAAAAAGCCAAAAAAAAATAAAGAAATTACAAATAAAAAATTGTCTTGCCCTTTCGCAACAATGATATATATTGTCCGGTTTAAATGATTAAAGTTATAATTAAATAAAATTTATTTATTCGATTTGATCCGAATAAGGTTGGCACTCTTATGAGGAGTAGTGTTAACTCGAAGGAACCCAATTAGTTCAATATCCTTGGGCATGCAACAAGTTGAGGATTTGTTTTTGTCACTAAGAACAATGGTCTGAGGTGTATCTCAAATCCTTGATTGAAAATATTTTAAATGAAATATTTTCAATCAGGTAGATACATCTCTAGGACACTATCTGTAGGTTATCCTAATTTTTTTATTTTTTATTTGTAACAAGTGACTACTTTTAGTTCGAATGAATCAGGAAAAATGGAGTGCCCTAATCCATATGAAATTAATTAATTTCTATATTTTATGTTCAATTTTATTATGTAAAAAAATATAAAATGGCCTTCGATTTAGATTGAATGTGAATTTCTGCAGGTTGAATTCCAACTTGGTGAATAATTGAGTTGATAAATATTTAGGCCTGGAGGTTGGAGCGTATTGCGTGGTTGTGATAAGCACGTTTAACATAGCCGTGTATGTTGCTTCTCTTGTTTCTTGACACGACTCTATGTTTAATATTAATCTCAACCACGATTTTGACTAACAAAAATTCAAAACCTCCACAAGCACGACTTTAAATTTTCATGAGGAATTTGCCATTCAACGCATCGTTGGTTTTTTGGTCGCATGGATGTCTTCTTTTGCATATGGAATTCTTGCTCTTTGGTTTTGTCATAGCGATTGGCCAACAACTGATCTATGGTCTCTACTGTCTGATGTGTGTAGTGACACTCTTTTGATTTTGGCTAGATATGTTTCTTTGCAAAATATGCAATCTTTTGCTTTGATTTATTGGCATTTCGGACTCGTTCGCACTTACACAGTCGATGGTATTCAGTGATGGATATCGTTAAGAAAGCTTATTTCTTTGATTGTCCTTTATCAGTTATTGCATCGCTTCCTTTCTTTAGATATCAGTGTAAGCTAGCTGTCAGTCCCAGCACTAAACTTACCAAGTTATTGGTTTCTGCTGTGGTTATTCTGTATTCTATTTGTAATCTCATTAGGGTTGTGTCCTTTGTCTTTGTTGTCTATGTTGTTTCTTAGTTAATATAATAATTCATCTTTTCGTAAAAAAGAAAGAAAGTGCCGACTACATAAACTACGCCACTTGTTTTCTGGGCTCCAGTGAATATCTATACCTATATATAAAGTAAGAGATACCTAAACCTACATTTGGCATCTTGGTACGCCACCAAATTTATTAAAATGCCCCTAACAATCTTATTATTTATAATATTACCATTCTACATAACAAAATCAAATAAAAATATTAAAATCAAACAAAAAAGACAAATAAGTAAATAAACTCAAAAATAAATTTAACAAATATATTAAATCCCAAAATAGGAAAAGATTTTACGATTACCACATTCTTTTATAAAAAAATTGATCATACATGCACACAACGTGTGCAGGATAACATTAGTATATATAAATAATAAGGAATGGTGAGAGGTGAATGAACCACAATATTCAAATATACGTAGCAGAGGCTAAGAACTTAAGTATCTTGGAACATGTTCTCGAATAAATTATAAACCCATAACTCATTATTATATATTTGCTCTGCAGATTATAAAACAAGAGGATTTGGATTCATAAAATAAAATTACCAAAATGCCCTTCCCACATATAATTGTTATTAAATCATCATAACTTCACAAATTAATCAAACTTTTTTTTTTTTTTTTATATAAAATGCCATTCTAACTTCACAAATCACAACCATTTTATTTGGTTGTAATTTACAATATTACCCTTGCCAATATTAATAATTACAATTGTACCTAACTTCAAATTACCATATTGTCCTTGTGAATATATGTAATTACAATATTATCTTACTCGTAAAATGTCCATTTTGCTCTAAACAACTCCATAAAAAAATAAACCATCTTATTTTCTATATTAAATAAAAAATAAAAAAAATAGTTACCACCAAATTTTACAAAACAACCAACTGTATATGCACTCATATGTGTGCATGAGACACTACTAACAACGGATAGGTTGTGCTTCGTTAAAGACAAATCCTGTAAACTGTGTTCTAATGGGACTGACACACATGATCACCTGTTTTTTCGATGTGAATACAGTTTGTCCCTATGGGACATGGTACGAGGCTGGTTACAGATGAGACCTCAGATGACCACTTTACACAGTGCTATCAAGTGGTTCAAGAAACAGTATGCGGGACGCAGCCGTCGGGCAACTGCTCGAACCTTGGCTCTGGGTTCGACAATCTATCTGATCTGGCAATCGAGAAACACTCGGCTATTTGAAGGGACGATGGTCACCACTGATTTGATGCTCAAGAAGGTACATGTACATGTCCTTCGCTGCTTATGCATTTTATTCCCAGAATAGAATGTAATAGGATTTCATATGCTTTTATAACTTTAGTTTGCTTTTTAGCCTTTGTATATTTGTTCGAACTTTATTGTTTGTTATAAAATTTTATTTACTGATAAAAAAAAATATTGCATTGTGGAAACTGTTGCAACCACAATTTGATACGATGGGTGAGGATTTTTTTGATATCTAATAAAACAAAAAGTTAATGTCTTCGTCATCTTTAGATGTTTAGACTACACAAAATTCTTAAAATAAAAAATAATATATGGTGAAGTGTCTTAAGGCAGCATTGTCCACTAATTTTTTATGGGTCGACCCCATCATTTCTCGTGGCTTCCAAATCATGTGTGGCAACTATTTTAACACCAATTTAAATGGTTATATTTAATAAATTGCAATAATTATTTTTTTGTATATAATATACTTTTTATTACTACTTTATTAAAAAAATAGTTTTTTATTTTTTATTTTTTTGTTTTATAAAATATAATATTTTATTTTGGTTTTTTATTTATTTAAATATTGTTTGTATTTTTTGATTGGTAATGAAGCTTGTGTTTTCAAATAAAATAGTTTATTTGTATTTATTTGAATATTTTTTATATTTTTGAAATTTTTAAATAATTTATATTTGTTTTGTGGATATTGCCAATTAAACTATTAGTTGGATAAAATAAGAATATATAATAAAAAAAAAATTAAATGCAAATTGGGTTTTTTTTAGCATTGTGGAGGGGAATGATTTTTTGTGTATTTCGAAACCGAGACCACATATTTAGTGGATTTTTTGTGCCACCGGAGAAACTGCCCTGGTCAAAATGGGTTGTATACTTAGTTTGAACTAAGTCACATAATCCTCCTACCCCGCTCCACGCACTGGCGCTCGGCCGCGAACTGGCGAACTCGGTGCGCGTGCGGCGCATTAAGACGACTTAAGAATTTCTAATTCGCGCTTTAAGAATTTCTAGTTCGCGTACTAAGATTTTATAATTCGCGCACTAAGATTTCCTAATTCGCGCACTAAGATTTCCTAATTCGCGCATTAAGATTTACTAAGTCGCACACTAAATTATTAAGTCTTGTTAATCCTCCTTAATTCTCCGATTTTTTTTTTTTGTAATTATAGAAAAAATTCTTTGCTTTTGGGTTTAGATGGATTTTTATGGTTTCTAGGTATTTTGGGTTGGTAAAAAAATTATATTATATGGTAAATAGATAGATAATGAATCATGAAAAGACATAATAACATATGAAAGATTAAAATATGTGATAAAAGAAAGTATGATAAATCTGTGATTTTGTAACATTTTTGCCGAGTAAATAATAATAAATTTGATATCTTAGTTTTTTTGCATGAAAATTAATAGAGTGAACTTTATAAATAAAACTTTTATTTTTATTGAGTTAATTTAAATGTTTATATTAGTCATTTCAAAAAGTAATAATATAAGTCTCCGGAAATAATATGAGTCATTTTTAATAAATTCATACTATTACCAAACATGTTGAAATAAATATGAACAATTTGGTTTCATTTTTCAAATCGTTATTTTATATCTTAAAATAAAACAAAACTTTAATACTTCATTTCTATTTCTACAATATATTTTTCGAAGAATTATTACTAGACGAACGATCAAATACAAGATTCAAATTACGTTATATCACTGGCTATAATTTTTTGCAAAGCTGCAAACGTTAGATTCTTCAATAAAATCTAATTTTAATGCTTTTTAAGAATGGTAAAGCTGCAAACACCAATGTTGTTAAGAACTTCATATTGTAAATTTGTAAATAATATAATAATGATGTGAGTTTGTTAAATATGATGTATATTATGTATGTTTAATTTCATTTCATCAGTGTGTATATATATATATTTATTTATTTATTAATTTTTAATAGGCGCATTAAGGCGCACCCGCACTCAATTTTTTTGCAAATTGACGCACTCACGTATCCGCATCCGTATTCGCATCCGCTCCCGCATCAGACTTATGTGACTTAGAGTTTGAAGCCATAAATATTAAAAAATATATAAAAATAATAATAATAATAATAATAATAATAATAATAATAATAATAATAATAATAATAATAATAATGATAAACACGCTTCAGTGAGTAGTCATAAAAAAGTCACTATCCACTAACGTTCATGTTAACTGAAGATCCACACCACAGCAAGCAGGCCCAAAGATGTAAATTCTATCGATGGCCCAGTTTCATAGAAGTCGGGTTATTTGTTAAATCAACTCTTTTTATAAAAAAAAATAGTTTTTGTCCCACAATGTAATAAAAATAATCTTATATCCGTTATTGAAAACATCTTTTTTATAAAAAAAAAAAAAATTTAACAAAAAGTTGAAACAGAAATACTAGAAATTATATGTTTCGTCTTCTTAGTTCTCAAGCATTTTTTATAAATTATACAAATATTAATTTATTTCTTTTAAAAGACGATATATTCTTCCAACTAAACGTAGACTGTTAGTCATAATGATACTCCGGATATTTTAAATTTTTGAAGCATAATAGAAATTAAAGCAAACATAATATCACAACAACGACTTCAACTTGTGATAGTAGCACACCAATCACAAGTTCCAAACCATAAATGATGTGAACTCTCTTTCTTTATGATGTAGAATTCTATTTTGATCTTGCTTTTCTCACACTATATTGTGTTTAGTTTCGAAAATAATGTGTTTTTGATTCAGATTATATGTTACATTTATACTAAACCAATAGATATCATTTGGAATCATCAATCCATGAAAAAATGTGTATGCGCACGAAGAGATGCAACTCCATAAAAAGGCTGCACATGCGGTGATCGATGGCGTAAGGTGTCGTTTGAAGTTAGACTGTTAGAGATATGATACATGAGAGTGGTTAAAATTATGAGATGATGATAATAAATATAGTCTGATAAATTATATGATGTTTGATATGATTTTAAAATGATGGAGTAATTTGTTGTAATGAATAAAATACCCTTACCAACTAGTGGAAATAATTATAAATTTTGTAGCGAATTTCAAATTTTTGGAATTAAGTTATAAGAACTTAAAATTTTTGGAATAAATTTCAAATTTTGCCATAGTAAAACAACATGAAAATTGCATATATATCATTTTCCTACATGTTGGAATCGAAGAGGGGGGGTGAATGAGATTACTTGGCTACTTTAGCTTTTTAAAATGAGTTTGTAAAATAAAAATATTTTGCGCTTTGCGGAAGCCTTGAGTCAATCGATAAATAAAAGACCGAAATAAATAAATGCGTAAAGGAAATAATGCGGTAAATAACAAAAGGATTTGTTATAGAAGTTCGGCGATGAATCGCCTACGTCTCCTCTTCCCGGTTAGATAACCTCCAACCGAGGTTCCACTAGAACAATTTGTCTTGGCCTTGAGGGCTCCAAGTTAGCCACACAAAAACTCTTCCCGAGTTACAACGCTCTTCCCGAGCACACTACTCTTCCCGAGTACACAAGCTCTTCCCGAGCACAATACTCTTCCCGAGTATACAAAGCTCTTCCCGAGCTACCAACACTCTTCACGAGTCTTCTTGGCCTTAAGGGCTCCAAGGATAGCCACACACTTGCACCAACTAGACTAGTTGATGACTTTACAATTTTCCAACTTGCTTTGGTGTTGGAGGACCTTTACAAGAAATCAAACCAAAAACACATTCACGGTGTACTCACACGAAGACAACAAGACTTAACAAATGGAAACAATTACTAGCTCCAATACAACAACAATGTATGGAGTTTGTAATGCTATTCAAGAATTTAATAATCAAAGCTTTGGTATAGTTTGTAGACTTGTTTCTTAGCTTCAAAATGCTCCAAAGCATCCATATTTATAGTGTTGAAGGCCTCCAAGGCTCCTACTAGCCGTTGCTTCAAATAAGGCTTGAATCACTCCAAGATCACCTCGGACATCGCCTCGGGCGATCACCATCGCCGCGCCCCAACGGTCAGCAAAAATCACGGATCGCCTCAGGCGATCGGTGGATCGCCTCAGGCGATCCAAGTCAAATCCCAATGTCGTAGCTTCAGCAGCCTGAAATCATGCATCACCTCGGGCGAAGTCCACATCGCCTCAAGCGTTCCAGCCATCGCCTCAGGCGTTCAGCCCATCGCCTCGGGCGATCTCCCTGCGCGCATGCCCGCGCCAAGCCTCGGCGTCGCTTCAGTCGATGTGCGGGGCGAAGTGCCAAATGGTTGCCATCACCTCAGGCGTTGATCACCATCGCCTGGGGCGATCTTCCTCGCGTGCTAGCCTAGCCATCGCCTCTGTCGATGTGCGTGGCGATGCCCCTCCTGGCACTCATCGCCTGGGGCGATGATCACCATCGCCTGGGCGATCCAAACCAGAATGTGCACACTTGATTTTCTTCAATCCAAACCACTTTTCATCACTTAATCTGCACACTAAGTAGATGCATTAGTATAACAAACACAAGTTTTGTTGATCATCAAAACTCAAAGATTGACCGGGGATAATTTAGCACATTAAACGCAACCATGCGTTTAAGGCTCAACAATCTCCCCCTTTTTGATGATCACAAAACTTGATAAACTTGAATAAGTAATATGCATGAAATGTGAGTAAAAATAACTCCCCCTTAACAATTGCATACACTACAAGTTAATCAAGCAAATAACTCTCCCCCTCAAACCATGCATGCTCAAGCTCTCCCCCTTAAACTATGCATATATTAAGGTTCAAGTTTATCACAATATTCTCCCCCTTTTTGTGATAACCAAAAAGCATAAAATTCAAATAAACATAGCATAATATTACAATTTTCACATGTCCATCATCAAGCATATAATAGGCATAGCAAGCCTAAGATTAAATCATAGAGATGAATCATAACCATGTGTTTAAGGTACTCAACAATTAATTCTAAAAGTTGCAATGTGTGCATATGTTCATGCATTAATGCCCAATAAACAAAAATTATCAAAGCATTATAACAAATCATATAATTGCATATTTTCACATAGCATATTCAAATTTGAATGCAAAGCATATCAAGCACTTACTATAAAAAGATAAGCATACATCATGCACTTGACAATTTTTGCTAAGGGGTTATGCATTTTACTCCAATGAATATTGAGCTTCAATATTTATTGATCACAATTGATTTGTGCCAAGAAATTTTGAAATTGCTCTTTTAACATGTAAAAAGTAAATTTTACCCTTTATGACAAGAGTTAGTTCTTGTCATTGGTCCAATGCCTCTTGCTTCTTCTATGGTGGTGAACAAGACAAACTCCTCCTTTGAGTTGCTTGGTCCTTCATCCTTCATTCCATTGTTGTCCCTACAAGACAAATTTACAATAGGAGTTCTTTGGTACCCATTTGATTTTTGGGTCCTTGAGGGTTAACTTTCAATTGCACTTTTGGGATCTATTTCCACCTTTTATTAGGTTGGTATTGGATTCTAGCAAACCTACACTTGTTCTTGGTATGACCATTTTTGCAACAATAGTTACAAGTAGTAGAATCATGTTTAGCTTTGGCCAACAAGCTTGAAAAAGATTTTGATTTGCTTGAAAAACCTAACCCGGCTTTATCAAAGCTACAACGTTGCAAGCCAAGCAATTCATTCATCTTTATACTACTTTCACTAAACTTGGCAAAAGATGTAAGGACCCCAAGCCCTTAAACCTTGATTAGTGTATTAACCACTATGTGTGGTACATGCTTTCTATAAAATGTCAATCGGGAAGCTCTGATGATACTTAATCATTGCCTGTCAATGAAAGACTCATATGTTTGCCCTTTACCAACCCCTTGGTGCCACTTTTCACATTGTAAACTTTTATAAAAATTTGGGCAGAGTCTCCCCATAAATAGAGCTATCCCAAATAAGAGTACAACACATAACAAAATTCCCGGCCAGGGAACACATAATACTCAACAGAAAGCAGTAATACAAGTAGATTCCCAGCCAGGGAAGACACCACACATATGTCAACAAAAGTGGGTTCCAACACCCACATAATACACCAATGACTCTCATATCATTCTAGCAATTCAACCTAATTGCATGCAACCTTAAATGAAAGAGAGAAAGGCTCATGCCTTTATATACAATCCATATACAAGTATAATCGTGCTCACATGCGAGCATCATGAATATGTATAAATCCTCAGGTGTATATATAGGTACTCTATACGATACCGTGCTCCATCAAGCCCTGGTACCACGATCCTGGGAGTACCTCAAATCAACAGCTCGAGCTCAGCTCCATAGCCATCGATGTACCTGTCCACCTGTCCCAACAGAGACAGCCCCCAACGGGGTGAGCATACCAATACACAAAATCCCATAATCATAATAATGAAATTCATAATTTACAACGCAAGTAAATACTAATGAATTTAAATGATACTCCCTGGATGGCAACATCCTCATCCGGGATTCCGTGTACTGTCCCTGTTCTCACAACATCAAACTCATCAAATCTCATAAATCAGTAAATCAACACATTGCATGCCTGATTCTCAAATATCAAGAATGATTGATTCCAAGTTCATATACATGCAAAAATAGATATATCAATATCAAATATTGATTTCATAACCTTGCTTTCCATTATACTTAGACATCTCATATGTCTTATAATGAAAACATGAGTCTAATGAACCTAGACATCTCAAATGTCTCATAATGAATACACGATTCTACGAACCTAGACATCTCAAATGTCTTACGAAGAATGCATGATTCTACAAACCTAGACATCTCAAATGTCTCATAATATAGTCATATAAACCCAGTAACCCATATATCATGTAAGAGTCATCCTACTCTAGTGTCACGCACGCTACAAGCGGCGATATCAAGATTTGGGTCATTCCTTGGCTATATCAACATATATGTATAACCATACGCAAAACATTCAATGCAATCAAAAACACCTTATGCATTTCACATATATATAGTAATGCTCGTACGTCGCACGTACCTTAAATCTCCGAAGTCCGAGCCAAGCCTTGCTCGAGTTCCATGCCCCGAGGAATGATGTGCTAACACGATAAATAATTCACAATTATTTACGAACATGTAACCTATGTTCAAGCACACCCATATCCCTCACAACATTGTCAATACACGACAATTATCCTCTTAAAAGACCCGGGGCAGGGTACATGCAGGGAAGGAATAAATGAGACAATCGAAATTTGTTCAAGAATGCCCTACAAAAATCGAACCTCAATCTCACAATTTCGAACCCAATTAAATACCATAACTCATCTAAAATGTCAATTAATCAACCCATAGCATGAATAATCATCCCACATGCCAAACCCCCAAATTTGAAATCCAAGCCCTAAATTCGAACTCAATTCTTCAATTCCGAACACAATCAAGCATCATAATGCGTCAACAACATGAATTAATCAATCCATAACAAGAATCACCACAACCCTTCCAAAACCCCCAAAATTCGAACCCACTTCATGCATACAACCAAAATTTCGAACCAATCCCACCAACAACAATAATCCGAACAAATCGAACACAAAAATGGCAGGGAATTGCACGAAAATAACGAAAAAGGGGTTAGGAAGATTACCCAAACGAAATCGGAAGAAAAATCGACCAAAATCGATAAACCCTAGAATTTGGGGATCGCCGCTTATCTGCAAAATTCGACTTCCACACGCGACGAAACCTTCAATTGGCAGAGGGGAAAGGAGCGCCTCGTCGAGACGAAGCCGGTGATAGGTCGCACGCGGCGAGCGGCGGCCGGACGGCGGCGGGCGCACCGCTTTTGCGCGCGGAGGCAGGGGAGATCGGGAAAGGGGTCGCGCGCGGGAGAGAGGAGGAGTTGGGGGCTGAAATGAAATTTATGACAAATTTTGGGTTCAATTGGTATTTATAGCAAAAATACCCCGAAAAATTAATAGCCCCACAAATACATCATGATTCCTTAAAAATCATCTGTTTTCAAAAACTCTCTCTCTAACTCCAAAATCCCCTACCGGTGCTCACCCAGCACCCGAGATCCCGAGACACATTAAAAACCCAACTCTTAGGTTTTACACCGTAATGTGAATACAATCTCAACCTCTGGATCCAACGATCCCAACTACCCATATAAACGAGCCCAGAAGGCCCAATACCTCGATTAAACCCACCTTGCCACGTAAAACCACTTTAGGGATTATTAATACTCCGGGATTAACACCTATAATCCCTGGTCATCACAATATCCCCCACTAAAAGAATTTCGTCCTCGAAATTAGCACTGGTGTATCACGTAACACCCAGGCTACACAACAACATGAAGCCAGAACCTCGATTCTTGACCATATCAGAATCGTATTAATAAACGCGAGGATACTTCCTCTCATCTAATCTCTGAAACAGAGCGACATACCAAAACCAACATATCACCCAAGAGGTAAAACGTACCTCGATGCGGGTCATCCCAAAAGTCAGCCTCTCATGACTGCAAATCAACCAATACTTACGACTGTAGATCGGACAGTCATCCTTCGTTCTAATACAACAGTACGAACACATCCTGAATGACACCTCAACCGTAAGAACGTTGACCTCGTGTCAAACTCTGGAGTGGAATAGACTTCCAAATCCATCATAACGTCAAAGAGCGTCAGCACAACTCAACGCTAACAGTCCAAAAGCAGTTAGTCAACTGAAACTGCAAGGATTCGAATCGCTCTTGATTCTATCGTAGATATCATCCAATGATATTTTACTATGACTTACGATGTCTAACATACATCGTTACGAAGGAAACACTAGTACAACCACGGTGTACACATATCAAACCTGGTTTCCACTTCAAACTTCCTCCATCGAAGGAGTAGTCGCCTCATTGCAACTTAATTTGGGCAACTCACGGCCACAAATTCAAACAAAAGACATCTCACAAGATGTCCACCTCCGGATGTTCCAAGAATCACGTCCTGATCATAAATAACAACCGAGACTCCGCAGAGTTTAAAATTCTTAAGGGGCATGCAATAAACCCATTGCATCCTCAACGCTTGTGTCGTCAGCGACACTCAACCAATCCGAAATCCTGCCATCCCTTGAAAATCCTCGGATTTAACAATCCAAACTTGGGAAGGCTGTCGCATAACTCGAAGGAAAACACCAACAAGGGAAGTACCTTAACCCTCGCAAGAAAATCCCTCCTCAAGGGAGTCAACTATCTTCACGATTATCCCTCATAATCATCGCGCCATGGAGATTCCCAATCTCAAGGTGTTCCATATCTCACATCAGAGATTTAACCATCCAAAAATAGCATAACTCTATGCTTAACAGAGAGGAAATCAATAACTGGCATCCGTATACTCACCGGTATACCTGCCTAAGCACTGACATCACATGCATACTTAATGCACTCGGCTCGGGTATCTACCACATATCCCTAAGCCCCAAACACAACCGTCAATTCTGAGTCATTCCTTACTCAGTGGAGGATGAAAATCGACGATTAACAATACACGGTGTGATTCCCAAAATCAACACCACTTGTACCAACTTACCGAATTTTTCAAGATTCCCAAATAGGTATAATACTACCTCCTTCCTCGCAAGGGAAATGCCATCGAACTCGAGATCCACAAGTCTCGAACCATCGTTCGGAAAAACTGGATACAATAACACCCATTGTATCCCAATACACGGGTTCCTTTAGATTGAGTCAATAACAACCTGATGACTCTCTTATTGGTACTCCAACATCCTGAGCTGTCCCAGACAAGTCTCCAAGATTAAACATAAACGTATACACGTTTCAGTGAGGCATGAACAACCTTAACCTCAATGACATGGTGACTACTAGAGTCCACCACAATCCTCATCGTATCACCTTACGATTTGCCAAACTTGGTTCCAACGAGCAGTGTAACGGCTCTAGCAAGCCCATCATGGTGCTACACACACGCGGCAGACAACCTAGTCTCTGCCTCTTTAGGTTTACCTCAAACCTACCAATTAGACGGACGTTTCCACATGGTATAACAAACTATGGGAGGAAAACTCAATAGAGTAGTGGGTCTTTATCCAACATTCCTCAATGCCGATACACCCTGGACACTCCAATGTCCCTATGTACTTAACATAACCTGATCCTACTCCCTTAGGACCCATCATACACCCTCAAGGGTGGTGTGACCATGTCCACCACATGTCACATCGACAGAAAGCGAGTACTTTCCTCCATGATTACTCCTGTCGTCAAATCACATGGCCAAAAGCCATTCCAACGAGCATACCTCAAGGGTATCACCACTCGTAAAATGATTACCCCCAAACATAAGCTGCGGTGCAATCACATGTACAGCGCATCCAACCATTCCTCGAGCAACCCGCTCGGTATAAGGGTCACGTCCATCGGTGTCGCACACACCACCTTGTGCTCGGTACTGGCACCCAAGGCATACCACTGAATACGTATACTCAACGCATCGATCATCGTAACGATGATGCATGTCTAATAAGACATCTCCTACACCATCGTCATCGTCATCCCGTGACGACACATGCCAACTCATGGCATCTAAAACATTGCCAACTAGTGACGATACATGTACATCAGCGTATGTCATCCACTAACATGCTAGTAAAATAGGCATAATAAAACATGTATATCAATGCATGCCAGCTACAATAAAGCTAATAAAATAGCAATATCTCATACCTCATCGCTAGTGATATAGCGTCATACCTGTCTCCGTCGCTCAATAATAGTGCGTAATCAGCACCCATCGCTCGAAGGCGGCAAAATCCTGTGCTGAGTACATAGCGGCAAAATCCCTCGCTATAGAATCGACGGCATGACACCTCGTCATATAATAAGTGGCATGAAACCTCGCTATATACCTGAGTATGAATCATCGTCCACATAGTAGCGGAAAGAGGCATCGCTATCAATACACCTGGCGGAATGAACCATCGCCAATAGATATAGCGGAATGAACCATCGCTATAAATACACCTGGCGGAATGAACCATCGCCAATCAATATAGCGGAATGAACCGTCGCTATAAATACACCTGGCGGAATGAACCATCGCCAATAGATATAGCGGAAAGAACCATCGCTATAAATACACCTGGCGGAATGAACCATCGCCAATCAATATAGCGGAAAGAACCATCGCTATAAATACACCTGGCGGAATGAACCATCGCCAATCAATATAGCGGAATGAACCGTCGCTATAAACCGTGTCCTCATAGAGAAATGAATATAAATCGACACAGCGGGACACATCACCGCTATCATCCGTGTCATCACAAAGGAATGAATCATCATCCTAACAAGCGGCATCTCATCCTCGCTTCTTCATACAAGCGGTATCTCATCCTCGCTTCGTATGGCATACCCCGCCTCCATGTGCAAGCGAGCATCCCCGCCCGCTCCACATTTTTAGCGGTACAAGCATAAGCTTCTTCATACAAGCGGTATATCATCCTCGCTTCGTATGGAATACCCCGCCTCCATGTGCAAGCGAGCATCCCCGCCCGCTCCACATTTTTAGCGGTCAAGCGTAAGTATAAAAATTCTCACTGTCATAAGCAGGACTCCTGGAATGTATAATCATCATTCCTTTTTATACTCCATATTTCCTGTAACCTGCAACCATCAGGGTTAACAACAATAGCCATATACGCTATGCATCAACATTCAATACATAATAAAAACGCATTATATGAATGTATGGTTTCACAAATAAATGTCATGATATCCTTCTTTAAATCCTTATTTCATCCTGAGCCCTTATCATTAGTACATTTTAATGCTTCTTGCTACTCCAGGAAAGCGGAATTCTTCCTCGCTTCCACTGGACTTTAGCGTTGCTACTCCATGTAAGCGGAACTCTTCATCGCTTCCAATGGACTTTAGCGTTGCTACTCCATATAAGCGGGACTCTTCATCGCTTCATATGGACTTTAGCATAAGCCATTAAAATCCTTACTAAGATAACTTTGACTCAAGACATGCATATGCAAAAACAATGCACAATAACATATATCATAACCTCAATGCACCACTTTGCATTCATCATGTGTCAACAAGACAACGTAAAATACATGTTACCTCGGAAATATCCCTTTATCTGATTTTCTTAAAACCAGCTTCCTTGGCACATAACACACGGAGTGCCAGACATCCCCATAAATGTCATCCTATCGTGTTCCACACGATTCCTGCAACCACAATGGTTAGCAATACCACTTTTCATATCATAAGAGCACATAAACAATGTGTTATGTCATACAACATTAATGCCATCATGCATAAATATGTGCTATCAATAACTTCCTAGGCCCTTAACAGCCCCAATGAGCAACCACTGCTCTGATACCACTAATGTAAGGACCCCAAGCCCTTAAACCTTGATTAGTGTATTAACCACTATGTGTGGTACATGCTTTCTATAAAATGTCAATCGGGAAGCTCTGATGATACTTAATCATTGCCTGTCAATGAAAGACTCATATGTTTGCCCTTTACCAACCCCTTGGTGCCACTTTTCACATTGTAAACTTTTATAAAAATTTGGGCAGAGTCTCCCCATAAATAGAGCTATCCCAAATAAGAGTACAACACATAACAAAATTCCCGGCCAGGGAACACATAATACTCAACAGAAAGCAGTAATACAAGTAGATTCCCAGCCAGGGAAGACACCACACATATGTCAACAAAAGTGGGTTCCAACACCCACATAATACACCAATGACTCTCATATCATTCTAGCAATTCAACCTAATTGCATGCAACCTTAAATGAAAGAGAGAAAGGCTCATGCCTTTATATACAATCCATATACAAGTATAATCGTGCTCACATGCGAGCATCATGAATATGTATAAATCCTCAGGTGTATATATAGGTACTCTATACGATACCGTGCTCCATCAAGCCCTGGTACCACGATCCTGGGAGTACCTCAAATCAACAGCTCGAGCTCAGCTCCATAGCCATCGATGTACCTGTCCACCTGTCCCAACAGAGACAGCCCCCAACGGGGTGAGCATACCAATACACAAAATCCCATAATCATAATAATGAAATTCATAATTTACAACGCAAGTAAATACTAATGAATTTAAATGATACTCCCTGGATGGCAACATCCTCATCCGGGATTCCGTGTACTGTCCCTGTTCTCACAACATCAAACTCATCAAATCTCATAAATCAGTAAATCAACACATTGATTTACACATCGCATGCCTGATTCTCAAATATCAAGAATGATTGATTCCAAGTTCATATACATGCAAAAATAGATATATCAATATCAAATATTGATTTCATAACCTTGCTTTCCATTATACTTAGACATCTCATATGTCTTATAATGAAAACATGAGTCTAATGAACCTAGACATCTCAAATGTCTCATAATGAATACACGATTCTACGAACCTAGACATCTCAAATGTCTTACGAAGAATGCATGATTCTACAAACCTAGACATCTCAAATGTCTCATAATATAGTCATATAAACCCAGTAACCCATATATCATGTAAGAGTCATCCTACTCTAGTGTCACGCACGCTACAAGCGGCGATATCAAGATTTGGGTCATTCCTTGGCTATATCAACATATATGTATAACCATACGCAAAACATTCAATGCAATCAAAAACACCTTATGCATTTCACATATATATAGTAATGCTCGTACGTCGCACGTACCTTAAATCTCCGAAGTCCGAGCCAAGCCTTGCTCGAGTTCCATGCCCCGAGGAATGATGTGCTAACACGATAAATAATTCACAATTATTTACGAACATGTAACCTATGTTCAAGCACACCCATATCCCTCACAACATTGTCAATACACGACAATTATCCTCTTAAAAGACCCGGGGCAGGGTACATGCAGGGAAGGAATAAATGAGACAATCGAAATTTGTTCAAGAATGCCCTACAAAAATCGAACCTCAATCTCACAATTTCGAACCCAATTAAATACCATAACTCATCTAAAATGTCAATTAATCAACCCATAGCATGAATAATCATCCCACATGCCAAACCCCCAAATTTGAAATCCAAGCCCTAAATTCGAACTCAATTCTTCAATTCCGAACACAATCAAGCATCATAATGCGTCAACAACATGAATTAATCAATCCATAACAAGAATCACCACAACCCTTCCAAAACCCCCAAAATTCGAACCCACTTCATGCATACAACCAAAATTTCGAACCAATCCCACCAACAACAATAATCCGAACAAATCGAACACAAAAATGGCAGGGAATTGCACGAAAATAACGAAAAAGGGGTTAGGAAGATTACCCAAACGAAATCGGAAGAAAAATCGACCAAAATCGATAAACCCTAGAATTTGGGGATCGCCGCTTATCTGCAAAATTCGACTTCCACACGCGACGAAACCTTCAATTGGCAGAGGGGAAAGGAGCGCCTCGTCGAGACGAAGCCGGTGATAGGTCGCACGCGGCGAGCGGCGGCCGGACGGCGGCGGGCGCACCGCTTTTGCGCGCGGAGGCAGGGGAGATCGGGAAAGGGGTCGCGCGCGGGAGAGAGGAGGAGTTGGGGGCTGAAATGAAATTTATGACAAATTTTGGGTTCAATTGGTATTTATAGCAAAAATACCCCGAAAAATTAATAGCCCCACAAATACATCATGATTCCTTAAAAATCATCTGTTTTCAAAAACTCTCTCTCTAACTCCAAAATCCCCTACCGGTGCTCACCCAGCACCCGAGATCCCGAGACACATTAAAAACCCAACTCTTAGGTTTTACACCGTAATGTGAATACAATCTCAACCTCTGGATCCAACGATCCCAACTACCCATATAAACGAGCCCAGAAGGCCCAATACCTCGATTAAACCCACCTTGCCACGTAAAACCACTTTAGGGATTATTAATACTCCGGGATTAACACCTATAATCCCTGGTCATCACAAAAGATGTCTTTAAATTAAGCACTTGGTTTTTCAAAATAGTATTTTCTTCTTCCTTCTTAGCCAAGTCTAGCTTAAGTACTTTGTTGCTCTTCTTGGTTTTACCAAGACAATCAATGAGTTCATTATAAGCATCTAATAATGCATCATAAGAAGGTACCTCATCATCATCCTCTTCATCTTCATTTCCAAGAGCCATTAGACAAAGATTTTTGGCTTCTTCTTCATCGGAGTCGCTATCACTCCATGTAGCTATGAACGCCTTCTTCTTTCCTTTGTCCTCATTCTTCTTCCTAGGACATTTGTTAGCATAATGGCCTATTTCTTGACAATTATAACAAGTTACCTCATTTTTGGATTCTTGTTTGGTAGCATTGGAGGTCTTTGACTTGCTATGCTTGGTGAAGAGCTTTTTGAACTTCTTTGTGAACAACCTCATCTCTTCATCATCATCATCTTCTTCATCATCGGAGTGGTCTTTCCTTCCCACCAAGGCAATCCCATTTCTCTTGGATCTATCCTCCTCCTTTACTTCTTTCCTTGTGGCAACTTCAAGCTCATGAGTCACCAATGTGCCATGGAGCTCATCAAGATCATAAGATGCGTTCTCCCCTTTGTTGGACTCGATAATGGCCGTCCTCTTTGCATCCCATTCTTTAGGTAAGGCCCTTAGGGCTCTCCTCCATATTTGCTTTGGAGGGTACTTCTCTCCAAGTTGGGCAAGCTCATTTATGATAAGGGTGAGCCTCCTAAACATTGAATCCACATCTTCTCCGGAATCCATCTCAAAAGTTTCATACTTGAGTTGCAATAGATCAATCTTGGTCTCCTTCACTTGATTAGTGCCCTCATGACAAATTTGCAATTTGTCCCAAATTTCCTTTGCGGTTGAGCACATCGAGATCCGGTTGTACTCCTTCATATCTAAAGCACAATGCAAAATATTAATAGCTTTAGCATTTTGCGAAATTAAAATCATATCCGCTCTAGTGAAATCGTCCATCTCTTTGGGAACACTAATTCCCCCAACTTCCTTTAAAGGAATATGTGGACCTTACACTATGATTTTCCATAGATCATAATCTACGGATTGGATGTATAGAGAAATTCTATTCTTCCAATAACCGTAGTTATCACCCGTGAAAAGCGGAGGGCGATTTGTCGATTGACCTTGAGCAAACTCATTTGCTAGATTAGCCATATAAAATTTTTGATTTAAAACAAAAATCAAATGGCTCTGATACCACTTGTTGGAATCGAAGAGGGGGGTGAATGAGATTCCTTGGCTACTTTAGCTTTTTAAAATGAGTTTGTAAAATAAAAATATTTTGCGCTTTGCGGAAGCCTTGAGTCAATCGATAAATAAAAGACCGAAATAAATAAATGCGTAAAGGAAATAATGTGGTAAATAACAAAAGGATTTGTTATAGAAGTTCGGCGATGAATCGCCTACGTCTCCTCTTCCCGGTTAGATAACCTCCAACCGAGGTTCCACTAGAACAATTTGTCTTGGCCTTGAGGGCTCCAAGTTAGCCACACAAAAACTCTTCCCGAGTTACAACGCTCTTCCCGAGCACACTACTATTCCCGAGTACACAAGCTCTTCCCGAGCACAACACTCTTCCCGAGTATACAAAGCTCTTCCCGAGCTACCAACACTCTTCACGAGTCTTCTTGGCCTTAAGGGCTCCAAGGATAGCCACGCACTTGCACCAACTAGACTAGTTGATGACTTTACAATTTTCCAACTTGCTTTGGTGTTGGAGGACCTTTACAAGAAATCAAACCAAAAACACCTTCACGGTGTACTCACACGAAGACAACAAGACTTAACAAATGGAAACAATTACTAGCTCCAATACAACAACAATATATGGAGTTTGTAATGCTATTCAAGAATTTAATAATCAAAGCTTTGGTATAGTTTGTAGACTTGTTTCTTAGATTCAAAATGCTCCAAAGCATCCATATTTATAGTGTTGAAGGCCTCCAAGGCTCCTACTAGCCGTTGCTTCAAATAAGGCTTGAATCACTCCAAGATCGCCTCGGACATCGCCTCGGGCGATCACCATCGCCGCGCCCCAACGGTCAGCAAAAATCACGGATCGCCTCAGGCGATCGGTGGATCGCCTCAGGCGATCCAAGTCAAATCCCAATGCCGTAGCTTCAGCAGCCTGAAATCATGCATCGCCTCAGGCGTTCCAGCCATCGCCTCAGGCGTTCAGCCCATCGCCTCGGGCGATCTCCCTGCGCGCATGCCCGCGCCAAGCATCGGCGTCGCTTCAGTCGATGTGCGGGGTGAAGTGCCAAATGGTTGCCATCGCCTCAAGCGTTGATCACCATCGCCTGGGGCGATCTTCCTCGCGTGCTAGCCTAGCCATCGCCTCTGTCGATGTGCGTGGCGATGCCCCTCCTGGCACCCATCGCCTGGGGCGATGATCACCATCGCCTGGGGCGATCCAGACCAGAATGTGCACACTTGATTTTCTTCAATCCAAACCACTTTTCATCACTTAATCTGCACATTAAGTAGATGCATTAGTATAACAAACACAAGTTTTGTTGATAATCAAAACTCAAAGATTGACCGGGGATAATTTAGCACATTAAACGCAACCATGCGTTTAAGGCTCAACACTACAAAGTTGGAATAAAATGAGATTAATATGATGGGATAATTTTGTAACAAAAAATTCAGGCTGCTTAACCAATCGGGCCGAATATGACGGATTGGAATCGGTGATCCACCAGTTCCAATCCGATGGTTCCGATTATGGGTCGGAAGGAACCGGTCCAGAATTTTTTTTTAAAATTGAAATGGCGGGGTTAGGTTTTTTGTTTTTTTTTCACTTTTTCTTAAAATCTCTTGTTTTAAACTTTATAAATACCGCCCCACATGAAGCAAGGCATAAGATCATTTTGATATGGAGCCGAAACCAGGTACGAACGAATCTATTTTATTTGCAAAATATGTAGAACCACTTACAATTATAAAACAAGCGGTTCTGCGGCAGGTACTGAAACCTTTAAAAAATATTTAGTTAAAAACATAATTTTGATGATGCAACTCTACAATCAATAGGTAGAGAACCTACACAATTACAAATTAATCCCCAAACAGCACCAATTTTGTTTTATCAACTGCAGTTAATCGTAGGACATTAGTTCGACATGAAGGTTTTATTGAATTTTGTTCTACTATACAACCTGGTTTTAAATATATTTCTAGATATACTTTACGAAAAAATTGTATGGATATGTCTTTAGCGTAAAACTTTAATTGAACATCTTTGTTCTCTTGTACATAGTTAGTATAACTAGTAATATTTGGACGAACATTAAATTACTTCATACATGTCATTGATGATAATAGGTGTTTGCAAAAACGAATTTTATCTCTTAATGAATTATATTCTGCACATATTGGGTATATATTACTTAATATGTTTTTAATGTTTGTAGAACCTATGGAATTGCAGATGGTTCCGAAGAAGAAGAAGACGAGTTCTTAGGCCATGATTTCGAAGAAGAAGAATATGCAAAGATAATACTAATAAATTATTATGAATAATGTAAATTATTTTATTTATTTCAAATGTTATAACTTTTATCTACATATGTTTCAATGTCTATAAAGATATTACTAATAAATTGTTATGAACCGGTCCGGTAATACCCTGACAAAAAACCAACTAAAGATTTGATTAAAATAATTTCTAAAATCATCCTATTCTCCATAACTTCAAACACACCCTAAGTGAATGAAACAAATACATGATATCTATGAGAAAAGAAGTTAAAATTTTCACATAAAAACATAAAATTATGAAATAACCTTCAAATGCAAAGTACATTATATTCCAGATAATTATTTTTATACTTTTTAATTTGAACTTCCCTAAATATTCTGGCACGACATCACTAGTGGTCAAGCTTAATACATGCACTTCGATATGTAAATTAATAAGAAAACTGTATATGGCAACTTGGCCTATAGTAAAATATATCTAATTTATAGTTAGCCTTCTTCTCTTATTGTGGAGGGCAGAATGTGATAACATACCGCGAGGCCCTGCACTTATTAAGGCTCGAAGAATCATCAAACGCAAAACTATAAGCCTTCGGGCAAATCGCCTTAAACAAATGCGCAAAAAGCGTAGGTTTGCAGCTCTTGGGATTCGAATATTCCCCCGTGCAGCAATACTTGGCCGATTGCATAGCCAAGCAAGCACTCTTGCACCCCACAACCCTGCCCCCCACCCTAACCTCCAGTGCCGAGGGGCAGCATAAGTTCAAGTCCACCCCACATGACGCCATGCCGCAACCAATCCCCCCACCGATGGGCTTCATCGAGACGGGCAGGTTGAAGCCATCAACTAGGCTAACATCATAGAAATGGATGGGTGAACTTGACGTGCCTAGTGTCATTTCCACCACCGTTGCTGGTGGGGTGCCGCTTAGTCCCTGGCAGTGTAACTGGCCCGAGCAGTCTCCTGTGGCGCACGAGCCATGCCCGTTGGTGCTGAAGTTACAGTGCTGTCTTCCCCATATTCTGCCGGACCATTTGTCGGGCAGGTCGATTACTGCTTCTTGGCCACTGATTAGATGGAAACCACCATCAATTGGGGTCGGATGCCCTGCGCCCCCTAAGATACCTGGCCATATGCTCTCCTTGCAGTTGCTTACTACTATTAGTTGGTGTCCAATGCCATCTGCAAAAGACAGGAATCAAAAAAGATTTTTTATCAAGATTAATCATCACAGAAAAAATAAGGTTGTTCCATGTACAAATAAAATTTTGAATTTTTTATATTGATTTTGCTCATTGATCAAGGCTTTAACTCAATATACATACTTGTGCCACTGAGAGACAGGAATATGGTAAGTAGAGCGTAGAGCAGAAACGGGAAAATGAACATTTTTCCAGCGCTAAATTTGTAACAATGCAAATGTAAAACAAATTTGCTTAATACTTCACAACTGAATATCTGAGACAATTTATAGAGCAAACTCCTTATTGGGTTGGGTGGGGCCGGGGGGGGGGGGGGGGGGGGGGGGGGGGTGTAGTTATATATCTGTGCAACAAAGGTGTGAGTGGTTTTTTCGGTACTGATATGTTATATCGAGATATAAATTTATCACATATGATATATTATAGAATATATCAACATATACATAAAATTTATAAAAGACTAACATATCTTATAGTATATGCTTAATATGAAGTATTTTTTCCAAGGTATCATTAACTAAATCTGTTCAGTTAGTTAGGATTAGGAATTCTTTAATTTCTCATCTTTTGTTTTTTACTTTTTCTTTTTATACGGAAAGGGCATATATACATTGCTTCCAAGGGGGGATTAGCACTTTCATCGCATTATTATATTAGCTAAATGATGGTGCTGCTATTTTTTTTTAGATAAAAAGGATATAATAACTACGATAAACCGACATAACAGACAGAACATAGTCAGCCACATGAGTCAGGTGCCGACGAAGACTAAGAAAACAACCATTATAAAGGTTACAACAAGGTCTTTTTATGGGTAGGATGTATAACTTCCAAGCAGTCTCCACCATACCAAGCGACATTAAGAAGTTGTCGTGCAATGAAATTGTCTTAATGATATCTGAAGTTACAAGCGATGATATAAGATAGACGAAATAAAGCATAGGCTAATAACGTGAGCAAATTTATGACATCCTTGCAGTGGAAGATCTCTAAACATGTCAATAAAAGTGTAAAGGGAAATAGATTAACGGCTAATTTTGTTAATAAAAGTGCAAGGGAAATAGGGAATCAAAGGAGAGGACCATTTTAATACTTGTCCCACTTTAACATCCTTGGAGTGGAAGATCTCTAAACATGTCAAAATTGTACAACGTGTTTAGACTCTTGATTTGTACAACATATTTATTGGCTTCTTATTGCAGGATTATACCTTCACACGGTTACAACTACAAAGCTTGTGGTAGACACGTTTGGAGGAGGACAATTGCATATTGATGTAAGATAGATGTGTCGTCACTGTCATGTCTACATAAGGGTGTTCATTCGGTTCAGTTTGGTTTTGAAATTTCAAAACCGAAACCGAAATTGTTCGGTTCGGACCGTACTTTTTTTTCAATTTTTTTTTTTGAAATTGTATGATTAATTGATGAAAATTCAACGTGAATACAAACACTAATACATCATACATTTGATTCAAATGAATTCTGAACCTTTGACCTTTTAATTTTAAACTTCTAATATTATTTTGAAGCTATTTAATACGAAAAATCGAGTTTAAATGAGACAACAAAATAAATTATATTATACTTGAAACATGTTATTAATTTATGAGTTCTTATAAATACAATCAGGAGCGAAATCATTAAAAAAATATTTAAACCATAAAACAATGTCAAATTTTTTTAAAATTTTTTTTTTTAAAAAAATCGGTTTTCGTTTCGGTTAACCGGACCCTGTAACGGAAAATCGATTTTTTTAAAACAAAAAATCGAACAGGTTCATTTGTTTCGTCTCGGTTTGCACCGAACTTTTTCGGTTCGACCCGTTCGATCGGTTAACCGAAGCGATGAATACCCCTATGTTTACCTTTATAGAAAAATAATCCCCAAAATTGAACTCTATTCTTGAGTTTATTCCGTAGCTTAATTTTGTCGATTTAAGTGCTACGGGTAGTTAAGTTACCTTAAGATTTTTTTTACCCTATTACAATTTTACGAAACTTAAGTTATTATGCTGCTTTGGGATGATCAAAGCTGTGCAAGTTGGGGACATCTGCCTGCTTTGGCATTGATAAAGCTGTGTAAGTTGGGGTATGAATTATGTTGCTGCTGTTTTGTTTAAAGCTGTGCTAGCTTTTTCAGATTTGGTGGTCTAGTTGTTGCTTGAAGTTTAATTGGAATGATAAGATTCTACATGTTTGTGCATTTTTGGTGCTTTTTGGTTGTTAATGCTTGTTGGTAATTTCTTGTCATTGTAATGAGTGATCGTTGAGACTTGGTTTTATGTAGATTGCATCATGTACCTGTTTATATGCATCGACATGTGGTTTGTACTTGGAAACATAAATTATATTTGCCTTCGATTTTTTTATGCCCATACTTCCAAAAAAATAAAAATTAATTCATCGAATAGTTGCATAATTGTCGAAAATCTACTTGACAAGACCTAAGATTTATATTTTACATTTTTAAAATACATATATGAAATGATATATCACTTTACATATTAATGAAATGAAATTGTCGAACAATAATCGTAACAAATTGGAAACGAAGAGACAAATTTAGATAGTTCTTGGTAATTGGGTGATAGTACTATGAATTCTATGATGATGGATGCTATGAAGTCAGGGTTATTTTAGATATTTCATATAATTTATAAATATAATCCTTATTCAATCATCTACACCAAACAAAACATATATTATCTATAATTTCTAATAATACAAACCATACATGTTATACATCATCATATTAAATTATTTATTCTTATTTATCATTTATTTATCACTCATATTATTTATCATTCATTTATCACATCCATGAACCAATCGAATCCTTCATGATAAAGTAGACTACCATCTGACATTATGATAAAAAAAAATGGGATTTATTTTAATTTTTCTTCTTTTTTTTTCAAAAAAATTTATGTGTATATTATTGTGTTGTAAATTTATAATTTTATATGATTCATAATTTTATGTACGGAAACTAGATGACCTTACAAAATAATTACACTCATATGTTACAAATTTTAATTTAAAAACGACCAAAAATCAAATCAAATTGATAAGATAAATATAAATCAACATTCGACAATAAAAATAAATAATAATGAGCACTTGATATTATTTAAATTTACAATACATGAGCTATAATAGAAAATACCAAATATAATGTGTAAATATTGGCCTTGATTCTTATAATTTCAATGGAACTTGATTTGAAAACATCTTTCCGGGGTTAGTTTGATACAGTATATTTAGAGATATTTTCATCATTGATATGAAATATATTTAATTTGAAATATTTTATATATTAATGTTTGATATACCCATGATATTTACTGCTCATAGAGTATATCAAATTTTCCAATTATTGTCAGTGGTCACTGTCTCAGATTTTCTGGTACTTCCGCAAGGAAACACTCATGGTGATGATGAGTTAAGCACTTCTCATTTTTTATTTTGCATATTGAAAGTCTATCTGTTAATAATCTATGCATCGTTCAAAAAAAATAAAAAAAAGTAAAGAATATATTCATGGATCTGACCTTTTAAAAAAAAAAAATTCAAGCATTTATTATGATGTAACTAAACCATTTATTTTTTATATAGCCGATTAAGGGTCATCATCAATCCTGAACCGACAACAAAACTGGCATATGATCAACGGACTGATTAATCGGGTCAACAGTTTGAAGGGTCAGACACATTAACCGACCTGTCTATAGAATGACCGGTTAAGGATCATAATTTTGCTAACCTGTGAACCGTCGGTTAACCGGCGGTTCAACGGTTTAATTTAATTTTTTTATATTTTTAAATTGATAATATATGTTACGGTGTAGATTTGAATTAATGATCTTTAAATTGAATAATTAGCCTCAATCACTAAGTTATAAGATATTTTGATTTAAATATAATATTATAATTTATATATATTATATATAATGAATTTAATCCATAAACAATATAAACCCTAACTCATTAGGTGTCAAACAGCTGTCCCCAGGACTACAGGGTGGAAAGAAGATTTAGATAGAAAGCTTGATATTCCAGAAACTTCGAAGGAATGGGGTGGGCACAAAATCCACTAAATTAGGTGTCAAACAGCTGTCCCAAGGAATATTTACTTGATATTCCAGAAAGTTCCAAGGGATGGGTGGCACAAAATTTGCAAATCCGCTGCCGAAACGTGTCAGTACTGGGATGAGCTCAAAATGTGAAAGGTTAAAATTTAATTTGAATATATGAGGTTCATGTATTTTACGTAGAGCTCATATATTAAAACATATTTGAATTATTAAATATAGGATGAGGGTTAAAATAATATATCCTCTTGCTAGATGGGGGGAATTCGTAGTGACTGATGGGTTGAAAGCCCGAGAAAAACCTTTATAAGCCTTTGTTACCTTTTGCATACGTTGTTCATAAATTGTGAATAATAAATTGATATTATAATAGTAGAAATTAAATCCTTTTACGTGTGGTTATACATAACATAGAAATCACACTTGAAAATGGCGGCGTTTTCAGTTACTGGGCCATGCTGCATCCTACGTAGCATCATCACGATGCTCGCAAGTGATACGCACTTAGATTTATTCATTTTTTTAGTCTTCCAACGCAAATTATTATTATTATTTTAATGCACACTATGCATTTTTATACCGTCATTCGAAGTTTCCAGATTCACGGCAAGGAGGCTTCCAAAACAGCTTCTAATAGATCAGTACGGATAATCGGAAAAACTTTTCTGGATTTTGGTGACCGATTTGTGGTGAATTTTTTGTGTGATCTACATTTATCAATAGTTTTCTTATTTTACTGTGTTCTGAGGGAGCAATGAATGGCGTTGAAGAGAAGGAAGATGTGGAAGTAAAGAGGAAGTGTGAAAAGAAGTTGGAGGTGTTGATGTGGGGATATTTCCCGGGAGTTGGGATGCAGAGATCTTCGTTGACTTTGCCAGCCTCTGTACGGTTCCCGGAAGGACAGGTCTCCGGCGATTCGTGGAAGGATGTTTGTGCCGGTGGTTGTGGATTTGGAATGGCTATTTCAGGTTATTTTTTACAGCGCTCTTATTCCTACTTTGTATATTTCAAATCTCCACATGCTATTTTTTGTTGTTTCTGCTTCTGATGATGGATATGCAAGGATACATGAAGAGAGTTTGAATTTGGAAAAAATATTGTTTTGAAATTTTAGAAGTAAAGCAGCTTGTTTAATGTGTTAATTGGGTTTGATTATAGAATATTGGTCAGATATTATTAAGTGTTTTCTGAAGTAAAATGCCAAAAAAAAAAAAAAAGTTAGATCCTGGTTTTTTCACAAGTTGAACTTCTTGGGTCGCTATACTGATTTTATGATGCACATTAGAACTTCACTAATAAGAGAGTAGTAAGCAGGGAGCAAAAATCACTAATCTTATCACAAAGACAGTAAGCAGGGAGCAAAAACAGGAGAAGGTGTTCCCGTAAGTGAGTCTAACGGGTTGGTTAATCGATGGTGTGCGTTGAATTGAAGAAGTGATGTTCGTGGGTTGAAATCCAACTTGAATGTGATTGGATGGAACCTTGTGGCTTTAGCATAACGGTTGAATTTATAAATTTTAATTGTCACAACAATGGAAAGGTTCACTGAAGTATCCAGAACTTAATATATCTAATGTCATGGTACCAAGTCACTGTCATAGAAACGATGATACATTTGCTTTCTCCATGATTGGCAGTATCTGGAAAAGTCATCACATGGGGTTCAGCTGATGATCAAGGCCAAAGTTATTTGGCCTCAGGCAAGCATGGGGTAGTGTGGCTAAAATCTTGATTCTCAAGTCATTTTGCAAATCGTTTGGAATTGGCTAAGCATCTACTTCTTCTTCTTCCTCAATTTTTTTTTTTTTGTTATGCATATTGTAAAGACTCCAGAGCCATATCCGATTCCCACCAATGATCCAATTGTGAAAGCTGCTGCTGGTTGGGCACATTGTGTATCAGTTACTGGTATTTTGAACCACCTTTGTCTGCAAGTCTTAGGTTGTTTAATTATTAAGGCAATTGCTTCCTGAATGATTACCTCTTTGCCAAGCTGGATAACTGATAA
This sequence comes from Haberlea rhodopensis, assembly GCA_907163345.1. NCBI lineage: Eukaryota > Viridiplantae > Streptophyta > Magnoliopsida > Lamiales > Gesneriaceae > Haberlea > Haberlea rhodopensis. The sequence goes on along the minus strand of CAJQUN010000004.1, from coordinate 26,923,148 downwards.
GTAAATTTAATTTATTCCTTCATTTACGTACATTTTTCAAGAAGCTTGATAGCTTTTCATGTTATCAGACTTTATGACATGATACATTGTCATTTATATGTAGATAGAGAAGTGTACACTTGGGGTTGGAAGGAGAGTGTTCCTTCTGGTTGGACCAGTATGAAAAGATTTGAAGATGTAACATCCATGAAACAAAGTTCAACAACAATGGAACAAGGTATCTTGGAGACAAAAATCTTCTGAGTTAAAGTTTAAGCCGTAAGTATGCTAAAAAATATCTATATCTACGGCTGGCTCAGAGCCTTTCCCGAATGTGGAAAAATCTGGAGATGAAAGCATGAAGAGAAGAAAACTTGAAGTTCAACCCGACGTTGAAGCATCAATACCTGCAGATGAAACTTTTTCAATGCCACCTTGTCTTGTAAACCTAGACCCCGGGGTAAAGATCACCTCTGTTGCTGCTGGTGGTCGACATACGTTGGTATTATCAGGTAAATGTCTACATTATCGTAATGTAGGTTTTTTGAGGTACCAAACTAATGAAAGTCATTAGTATGTAGCAAGAAGATTTAAACTTTTAAGAACATGGAATGATCTCATGCTTCATTCTTTTTTACTGGATTTAGATGTAGGACAGGTATGGGGTTGGGGCTATGGAGGTGATGGGCAGCTTGGTTTGGGTTCTCGGATAAAGGTGGTGGCTTTTCCTCATCTCATACCTTGTGTAGTTCCATCATCAATTGAAAAAGATAGTTCTGCTGTGGTTCATCAAGAAAGTGCGATAGATGGAGCTAAGCCTTGTAAATCCATGGGAAATTATGTAAAAAGCATTGCTTGTGGAGGCAGACACAGTGCAGTAGTAACAGGTGAGAATGAATTCCGTTGCTGAAATGATCTGTTAAAAAATTCAACTATGTCGTATATAAATGAAAATTTTCCACATTGTATTATCAGATGCTGGCGTGCTTCTTACTTTTGGCTGGGGATCTTACGGCCAGGTGTCCAGTCACGATATTTTTCCATTTCATATCTTAAATCTTGTATTATAACATGCTGAAAATTATTACAACGAAACGCAATTTAGACAACTCAAACCGAAAGTTTTTAATTATGCAGTGTGGACAGGGTAACACTGATGATTTGCTGAGACCAACTTGTATCTCATCCCTGGTGGGCACTCAGATAAAAGAAGTTGCAGCTGGACTTTGGCATACAATTTGCATTTGTTCAGATGGTCGTGTCCATGCTTTTGGTGGGAATCAGTTTGGGCAGTTGGGTTTGGGAACCAATTCCGAACAGTCTCAGGTATTTTACTGCTTGTAACTTATGCTATTTCTGATCCTGGTACGAGTTTTTTTCTGTTCTGTGTTTTTTTAGAAGTTCCTCAGAAACCAAATTATTATCGACTACTCTCGGTGTGAAGTTACAATATTGCAAAGAGGATTAGCAGGTATTATTACTGTGATGTAGGAATGTATCAATCACTGCCCTATTTGAAATTGATTAAAGCTTATGTTAAAATGCAAAGAAACGGAGAATTTATATGGGATAACAGAACTCTTTGTGGAACATCTGTGGGGCAGTTTTAGAGTAAATTGGATTTGTGATTTCACATTTCTGATGAAACGCACACACTTGGTTGCAGTTCCATCTGGTTGAAATTTCTCCGATTTACTCTAAAAATATTACTCATTCAAACATAAATTAACGTCAAAAAAATTGTGATATTACAGATTGTCCCTAAGCTTTTAGATGCTTCAGTACTGGAGAATAAGAAAGCCAAAATGGTAGCTTCGGGAGCTCGTCACAGTGCCATACTAACAGGTAATATACAAATAGTAGTTCCAGTTCAATATTTGTGTGCTGTAGATTTTCGGAGTGTTACGAGAATGATGGACGAGATATGCTTACCTACCTAATATCCTAAGCAGCTTAAGTACGAAAAATATAATTTTTGTGAAAGAAATTCTGGATGATGAGAATAAGGATGAGGGAGATTTGTTACTAGAAAACCTCTTAACCTTAAAGCAGAAATTGGTCGAGTAATTGGAACTTGAAGTAAATATAACCCAGTTGGTGTCAAAGTGGTGTAAAACCCATTATCGCTGCACTGGTATTTGAAGATGATAAAAAGCTTGATTTTATACGTACAAGGATAAGCTCGATTTTAATCTTCAACCAGAGGCTGCTTCTGACTCCAAATTTAAAACATTAGAAATGATAATAATTTTTCTTAGCCAATTCGGACGCAATGAATGTAACAATTTTATTTCACTCTCGATGTTTCTGCAGAAGATGGGGAAATTTTTAGCTGGGGTTGGAATAAATATGGCCAGGTCAACCACCTCAATACATGTGTTTTGTTAACTTTCTTATTAATTTTTTCTCATCTAACATTTTCCTCATTGGTTCTAATAACAGCTAGGCCTTGGAGACGTAATTGACAAGAACATCCCGTCCCTAGTAACTACCAGTAACTACATTCCTAAGAAAATCGCATGTGGCTGGTGGCATACACTCTCGTTGTGCGAGACAACCACGTAAATCTACCATGATGTTGCCTTAAGATCCAAGCTGTTTAATTGGGCTTGCTGATTTCTCAGAATAGTTTGCTGAATTTTTATATGCCTTGTCCTTTGTGATTTTCTTCGTGTTCCTTCATGTACCAGTCAGCGTGGGTTTTTCATGAACAATCATGTCAGATTTCTACCTCATCAATTATATTTGCACGAAGGTTCAACAAGCTAGAACCATCGGTGAGCATCTATGTAATACTGAGTTTGTACAGCTGATACTCCCGTACACCACAAGGTAGGTCTGATTTTCAGATTCGGTCAATACAAAATGTTTCACGTGCATATATTACACAAACGGCAAACCTAACCACAATTGTCAAACGAACAACCTTTCAAATGGTTGTCTTACCTCCAATAGGATGTTGCAGAAGTTGCATCAGAGGCCCCAACAAATATCCAAACGTTGAAAGCTTCCACGTGGCCTGCGAGGGGAAAATAAAAATAGTACATAGTTAAACAAAGAATGGAGAAATTTCAAACGGTATAAGGATGACTTTGGGAACAGTTGCCCTAAAATGAAAGTAAAGATATATCTTTTCAAATATTAAATTTCAGTTAAAAAAATAAACTAATAACTTATTTCGACCACAAAAATTCTCTAGTGACCTCGACGTTTAAGTATCTTGACCAAACTGATTGGATTTCCGTTCAGCTATTTGCCAGTCATTTATCATCCAAAACAAAGGGTTTTAGGGGCAAAAGTAAAGTAGGGTTCTAAAAACAATAAATCAGTACCTCGACAATAAAATCTGCCCACGAATTTTCAGGACATTTCTCCATGACAGCCTTGAGGATTCTTAATTGTTAACGCTGAATCACATCGGCAATCTCCAGGAACCGGCCATGGTCAGTACAGAGCATCTGGTTAAATAAGCGTTGAATGGCTAATGAATTACCCCAAAAAAAAACTATACGCATTAAAAGTATCAGCCACACCACAATTCTTCCGTTGAAGATAGATGATAAACTTGCCTCAATAAGCATTTGTCCAGGATTATCAAGATCATTATCAACTATTGGATATTTTTGGTGCTCATTTCCTAATTCTGCTGCCCAACTTGTCCCATTTTGATGAAAATGGTTCACTTCAGCCGCTATTGCAGTATTATGATTGGTTTCCTGTGAAGGTATTCAAAAGTTATATATATGTCTTTCATTTCAGCATACATTCTACTAGCAATATTTCAACAAAAGCAAAATAAGGCAGAAAAAAATCCAAACATCACACTGCCGCTTTACGGTGGTTACAAGTCTTTATTTCCCATTCTTTCTGCGTTTTCTCTCTTAACATACGGATGCAGCTGTCTTAAAACGTATAAAGGTGATTAATAAAATTACCTCTTTCAGTACTTTATGTCGCAGTTTATCAGCTTGATCAGTTACGTCCCTCAAAAAAAGCATGTGTTTTATGGTCTTATTTATGAGTCCATCAATGCTACACTGCATTGATCGTAGACAAGAAAAACCCAGAAAAATAAGCATCACAGATATTGCATGAATGTAAGTTAGTCATACGACAAAAAACAACAGGACAAGTAGCACTTACTCTATCACTGTTTGGGACAAGATCTCGCAGCTCCTTTATATGCTCCTGAATTTATTGTCTATCCCGTGGCCTAGGCCTCTGATTATTTGAAGTACATAAGTTTCTTTTGTGAGTACTTGACAACCTAGATCCTTTCCTCGTGTTCAAGGAATGGTTTCCTTTTCTATACTGCTGCTGCTTATCAGTCAATGCAGTCACTTTGCTTTCGCTTGACAATGCTGATGAAGACAAACCAGACATTGTGTTTATTCCGGTATCAATACATGCTGATGAAAAAAGGCTGCAAGGAGTTGTATTGTCTTCCTCTTCCCCTGAAACACTTCTTTTGGGTTTATTATGTTTTGTAGTGGAAGAATCAAAAACTTTTCCAGGAGGCCTCATTAATGCTGTTGCATGATTGGGTCGATTTGGAGAATTATCATCAGTGTGCTACATGCATCAACAACAACAGTTTCTAAGAGGTGTTCCATTTCATCGTCTTTCTTTGTGAATGCAGCAGATTCCACTCCTGACAAATCCATCCAATAGGTGAGATCAATATCATTGATTGGGCTCCAAAATGCATTGTGACCTGAGATAGGAGAGTCATACATATGATTGGAGTAACCCACTACAGCTGGTCCAGATGCTTTGTGCAGTTCATATTCACTTGGGATGCTCAGAAGAGTATTCCCAGTTTCACGATCATAAACAATGTCATTGCCAATAGAATTCGGTTCTATTGAACCTTCCTCAAAATATAAATCGCTCAGCTCGTTACCAAATTCACCATGCTTCATCCAGTGGAAGTCATCAAACAAGGGAAGGCCATCACCTTTTCGTTGAGACAAGAAGGTTTAAAAAGGATATTTTCTGATACCTCAAATTTGTCGTCTTCATATGTTAGATGACCCAATGATTGCAAATTACTTTCATTATCAATCAGATCTTCATAAGAATTTGTCAGACCAGCTACAAATGTGTTGCACAACTCTTGAGCCATGAATGCTGGCACCATCTGATCTGGAACAAATATGTTGCAATCTTTTGAACCGTTGAAATGGATGAACTTTTGGTCTTCATTTCTATTATTTGTAGTGATGATTGATGGTTCCTCAAAATTCTCCAGGTCAGCATGCATCCATCAAATCTTTTATAGGATACGAAGTTCTGTCTGATGAAGGAAACCAGCACAGCATCTTCAGCTACCTGATTCATTCATGAGAAAATAAACTTAATACAGATAATGATATTAGTTAATTACACCACCATGGACTTTTGTCGATTTCTACAGACATGACTTTTATTGCCAGTGTCTCAATATTCAAAAATTTTGAAACTAACCGTTTCCGCAGATCCAAGCTGCAGAACTCCATGTGGAATAACCGGCAAAAGTAATATTGTCTGCAAGGAGTCATGTGTAAAATATACATTGAAAGTTCGAATTCAACAAGAAATGGTCCAACTTGTTTCACTGTTATCTTACCTTTATACCAGCTACAAATTGGAGTAGCCATATCCTGATACTGTTAAATTGGTAAACAAGCTTGTTGTTAAATTCAAATAACATATAAATGTCTGCACAGAGTGCAGATTCTGGACAAGAAACTACCTCAGCAGCAACAACAGAATCAAGTACATCACTTGATATATTGTCAGAGTAAATCCATCAAGGCACTCCAGTGAAAGCCGCAACACCTACAACCCTGCACAATTGCACAATACAAGTGAGTTTGCAAACAGATAATGTCACGCCCCGAGACCGGGGTCACTAACACCGGCATTGATTTCCATAAACAACTTGAAATCAATAAGCCTCATAATATCATAACTACTGAAAAGCCAGTCTTTTTCCATAAAAATAAAAACCCATTGTCTTTACAATGAATAAAGAAATGCGGAATTAAAAACTTAACAACTGAATAAATAAAATTGTCTTAAAACTGGAAAACTTGAAAACATAAAAGGTCTTGATCTACGCAGCGGACTTGATTTCACCAACCCCAAAATTGGTGCTCTTCTTCTTGCTCTAATTCTTCTTCGGCTTTATCTGGGGATGTAGAGTAAGGGTTGAGTGCTTTGGGAAACACTCAGCAAGTGGGGGACAATCGATATCATACATATACATAATTTTCATAAACTTGGATCATAAAACTTGCATAAACCGATATGAATGTATCTTAACATACTTGATTTGCCCTTACGAGCCATGACATAACATATCGTTTCATAATTTTCATATACTTAAGCACAGTAAAGCATTCTACTCTCTTCTTGGTACTGATATCAGTCTCTAGACTTATCCCTCCTAGAGATGAGGTCATAACATCGGCTAACCCACGAATAAAGGGTCTGGATAATCCAGAAACAACGGATTACCACCGTATAAGGTTCTTTTAGCGGTTACACCCCACCGCATCAGGGTCATGGGGATCCAAATCCAATTAGATTTCGAGATTAACGTGCTTACAAAATATACTTTCATAATTTCAACATAATACATATCGATTGGGAATTTAAAACATACTATATGATTTTTAGAAAACGAAACGAATATATATAACAAAAGCCCACTTACAGTGATTGGATACGTGCTGGATTGATCAAAGGTATGGATTCAAATCCTCCTGGATTAAACGAAATCCGAACGCTACCTCTCGGACAGATTCTTCAATGAACAAGATTGGATTCGGCACTTGGTTGGCTTTCGGTAATTATCCAACCGAATCAAGGAGCTTAAACGATGGAGTAGATGGCAGACGCTTGCCAAACCACTCAGTTATAGTTCACAATCTTGCTGATAATTTGGAAGGGATTTTGGACAGAATATAATACTGAACTTTGGTGGCTTAGTTGTGAATCTGTACCTTCGACAATTTGGCAGACAAAGCGGAGTTCGAAGGTTCTCTTCTTGGCTGGAATTGAAGGCAGAAAGGATGATGAAGATTGGTTAAGATATAGTAGGCTTGGTTCTCAAAAGCTTGCTGGAAAAAGGAAGGAGTTTTGACAGCTTTTTCGAATGGTTTGACAGCAACCAAACTCTCGAAACAGATGCTGGAATTGAGACGCAGAAGCCTACTGCTCGGGAGAGGTTTATTCTCGATTTTAAAGACTGAGAAGGGGATGGCTTTTGATGTGAAAGTGCTGCCAAAGGTTGCACTATTTATAGCTAGAGATTGGGACAAAACTCAAGAGTTTTAGAGGTGCAAGCTCTCGAAAATAAAGGAGTGAATCTGAGCAGATTTGTGGTGCTGCAGATCAGAATTCTGCTTCGAAAAGATACTGCAATTGTGGTGGGTTAATGGAGGTGTTTGTGATGGTTTGTATCCTTATGAGATTTTCGAAAATCTTTGTACTTCTTGGCTTAGAGTTTTCGGTTATGAGGTGTTTTACTTGCTTACATAAAAAGAGGATGGAGTGTTAGACTAGGATTCTTATGGACTTGATCAACATCTTGATTAATGAAGATTTGATAACACAACCTATCCTATAATAATTTGTAAGGTGTAAATTAAATTAACCAAGACTTTGGCAACCACTAGAACACTTAATAATTCTATCTCAATGTAACTTAGTGTTCTAGTTAAATTATAACACTAAGAATTTTAAATAACCAAAAGAGTTTAACTTGCATCAATTACTCACTTGTTGGATAGCCTCAAATCCGGGTCTTTACAGATAATCTGAGATTATCCGTATAATATCTGTCAAATCAACCATCAAACACAACTTCAACAGTTGATAATCTTTTGGAGCACTACTTTTAAAATTTTGTGTCGGATTTTGTAAATTATATCCGTCAAATCAGCTTACAAACGCAATTCCAAATAATCGATACTCTTTTGGTGCACTACTTTCCAGATTTTACTGATGCATAAGTACGCAATCATGCACACACGTTTTGTTTAGTGCTGAAGGGCAATTAGTCGGTGCAAGATTGACATCAAAGTAACCACAAGGCACAATGGGGTTTCAAGAATAGTCCAACTCATTGCCTATGATACTCAAGGTCCTAAGCACAACAAACTAAAGTGAAATTCCCTTTTTTTTTAATCAGGCAAATAAGATAATATTAGAAAATGAGTATCAAAGGTACTGAAATGTTTAAAAAAAGTAAAGATGAAAACTCCTAGACTATGTAGTTGAAAGACAAATAGTTGGTTCCCAGACCCATTCCAAAAACGAAAACTATATTATTATTGCATCTATTACTAATCCAGGACCAAGATCTAAATAAGACTAAAGTGAGATTCCTAACCTATTGTTCAGATCAAGTAAAAAGGTTTCCAACAAAATATGAAAAAACGGTTTCGTTTTGTCTCTCAATAAACTTTACAACATATTTTTCATACCAAGTGGGATCACCGGAAAAACAGATGGTAAATTAAAATCGCATGCAAGCTTGAGATCAAATGATGCTCCCAGTACATAAGTCCACAAATGGTGATGAGATAATAAAGTAACTATGGCTTTGACGGTCCAAGACAGAAATTACAACCTACTCATACCAGGGGGAGTCACAAGAAAAGCAAATGGTAAATCAAAATCACATACAAGCTTGAGATTAAATGATGCTCCAGATTCATAAGCCCACAGGGTTAGGGTAAATTATGATAACTATGGCTTCTACAGTTCAAAATAGAAAATCCACAAAAAAGGCATCTTGAGGGGAAAAAAAGATTACCCCTTCCCAAAAACATGAGAAGCACTAGACATTTCAGCCACTGCAAGTCCAATTGGATATTTACCAGGAGATCCATCTTGGTGGGAAGACTTCACTTATAGTATAATGAGGAAATTGCAAAAATTTAAGAAGAATATAGTCGAAGAGTAATTCATAGGGTTTCCTTACCCGGTGGGCTCAGCCTTTTTCTAATCTTTTATCGTTTTCCGGACTTGAAGTTTGTCCGAGAGAAATCATTCTAATCATTGACAAAATTTTCATTTAGATTATTTACAAATAAAATGACAAAAATAACAATGAACCCTACGTGCACCGCCAACGATGTACACCTATAATCAACCGATGCACATAGGATTTATGTGCACCATGCATGCAATTTCCTTCACGTCGTTCCTTATCCGGTGCACACGATACCCGGTGCACGCCATCCTTCCCGCCGTGTGCCTCTATCAAATCCATCGGACGATCTTTCTTTCACTATAATGCACGTGCACCTTCCTACATCCACCGGCAAAGGCCTACACAACAAGGACCTGCTAAACACAATCACCAAGAATCCACGCCACCACCATTAATTTAGTCCAGACCCAGAAATATTATGTACACATTTTGATTTTTTTTTCACTTCCAGCTCGCCAATTGATGTTTCTTTTGTGCCTATTATTATAAATAAAACCCATCTTCCACCCCCTAGTACTACAATTATTTCAAGCTGAAAAATTGAACGAAATTAATAAAAAAAATGCCTACCTATTCGGCATAGTCGACCATGAAGAAACTGGTGCAGCTTCTGAATCAGAATGGTTCCCACTGAAATCCTTCCCCCCTCCTTGTAACGCCATTTCCTTACCCGGTGCACACTTCATTTCCTTCCCCTTGCCATGGACGTTTTCAGAAGGAGCCAACTCGATGGATTCTGATATTGTTGCAGCGTATGGAGACAGGGAGAAGAAACGAGCCAACTCCATGGATTCTGCAATTTTAAAAATTATTCATCAGCCAGCCACTCTATAATTATTGATGTTTCTAACGCAAAAGTTAATTTTATTTATTTTTATAAAATTATTCAACTGACATCAATTTGTTTTTCAAAAATACATTTTATTAGTTAATATTAACCAATATAATAAGAGGCAAACACTATGAATAGTGTTTTGAGTCATGTTTTCATAAAGTAATGAATAGTGATTTTTGGTTGACATTTCTTTTTGTTTTTTTATACGATATATCTCTTTCGTCCAATCAACACCGTCCTCAAACGTCTCTTCGTCTTGCTTTCTCGTTTAACGAGGGGAGCCATTGTCGTTGTCTTTTCATCTTGCTTTTCCCGATGTGGTGAAAAATCGCCGCAATTCCCTGGTGCGCGATTTTTCGCCATTTTTGTATATTTTTCGAGCTCATCCTCATACCTTACAAAACCAAACTTTCCAACAACATCAACAACATCATAACCCACTAAAACCCACATAAAACACTTCAAAAATCATACCCCAACAACATACAACGCATACCCAACCAAACCCACATAAATCACTTCAAAATCATCCCATTTCAAATCCAAACTTCATAAAAACTTTAGGAAGGGTTCCATACCTCTTGAAGACTCCAAATCTTGACAAGAATCACACAAACACAAGTTTTGTGGAACTTTCCTTCTCCTTCCTTGGAGGATTTCGAAAATGGGGAATGGGAAGGGTTTTGGGAATGAATTGGGGATGTTTGAGGGAAATGGTAAAGTGAGGGGAAGGAGGGTGTAGTGGGGATTTCTTAACACAGAACAACTCAAACATTACAATCAAAATAATGATTTTCATTTTGCTCTCCTCTTAGTGCTGCATGAGATAGCTTTTGATCGGGCTTCAATACTATCATGTAAATCAAGTGCTTCACCGTGATATCAAAGGTTCTATGCAAAATAAGTATTTACATTAAATTCCATTCCCCATATACGGTGCTAAAATTAGGTGTCTCTTGGTAGACAATGAAGGAAACTTGAAGCTTGCAGATTTTGGTCTAGCTCGGTCATTTTAAAGTGATCAAAATGCAAATCTTACGAATCGTGTCATTACACTATGGTATAGGTAAGCTTTGTGGATCTATGCCTCCATGTATGACTCAAACTTGGTTAGTTTTTAAGTTGTCTTATCTTCTCAAGTTTTGTCTTGAAATTTCTTGTTCTTTTCTTTATTATCACTTATCTATCTAGGGGTTTGGAGGATTTGTGGTTGTTCCCTACTTTTAACGGGTTGGTCACGTTTTGCCCAAGCTAGCTTTGAGTTCTTTCCTGTTTCTGATTTCATCAGGCGTATTTCAAAATTTGCAATGTTGTCATGTTGTACACTATGTTTCCTTTTTCGCCCTTGCTTCTTGTACTATTTGACTTTTTGGTGCAAGCTCCTTTATGATTGTTTCTTTTGTGTTTGATGCTACTGACAGCCTCGAGCTTATGGATGTTAGATTTCAAGAAAAATGAAACTCGAAAACAGCTTATCGATATTCTGATTACTGACACCGTGTCTTACACGGTGCCAAGAAGAACTAGTATTATTATATATGCTCTAGAAGGGGGTGTAACATTTGTGTCATAATAAGCTTGACACATTGACACTCGTTGCAAACACTAATGTAAATATGTTGCTTAGTATGTTTCTCAATGCTGCTACAAAGTAGGAAAATAAAAGTACATCTCTGTTAATATCTATGACGTTTGATCTAGTTGTAAATTATAACAATAATTATAATTTATCAAACTTTATATTAATTTCAAAAATACAAAACAGCATGAAAATTAAAACCAAATATTATATTAATTCCTCCACCCTTGATATAAAAAAAAACATACACCATATACTACATTATATATATTTATTCTGATTAAAGGTGCAAATTGAGCCAAGTCGCTCATGAGCAGTTCGGTCAATATTTGACTCAAATTCGATTTTGACCGATTGTCAAGTAGCTCAAGCACCGTCTCTACTCGAACTCGACTACTAACTTTTAATCATTAAATATATTAAATTACTATTTTAACTTTAATTTATCATACTTACATATTTTAACAACATTCATATAAATGTATGTGTAGATTTGTTAATATGCAAGCAATCTCAAGCTCGAACTTGATTGATGCTCGATAAAATCGGGCTTGTCGAATTACAGAATCTTAAAAGTCCCCACGTAATTGAGCTCAAGTACTACAAGGCTTTCCATGTCAAGCTGGAATAGGAATTTGTCACGCCCCGAAACCGGAGCGTATGACACCGGCGTTGAATCCAAATATAAGATTCGAATACAACAAGCTTCGTATACAGATCTTTGATAAAATCAGTCTATTTATTCCAAAATCATTAAATTGTCATTACAATTGCTATTACAAAATACTATTCTCTATGATTAAATCAAATATGCGGAAGCGTAAATAAAACTAATAAATTTCCTTGAAGGTTCTCCGTAGATCATCATCTCCAAAGACTATTCTTGTTCTTCTTCCTCGATCTCTTCTTTTCGTATTTGTCTGGGAGGGGAGGTAAGGGGGTGCGCGTTTGGGAAAACACTCAGCAAGTAGGGGTCGATTGAACATAGTAAAAATATACATATAATCATATACTTATAATCATAGCAAAAATCCTTTAATATTTCTTTGTCAAATCACATAGATCTTGGCACATAAACACATTTCTTACACATAAACACATATCTTGCACATATCCACATAACGAGTTATTTGATTTAAAAGCATACTTTTCATAGGTTGTTCAATCGAGATTTAAAACATACATATAGTTTTGAAAACGAAATGAAATATAGCAAAAACCCACTTACATTCGAAGCGTGATTGAGCGAATTACATGTTGTAGAAAATAGCACAAAATCTCCTCTTCCTTTGCCTTGAAGGTTTCGAATAATGGGTGTGTGATGTGTGATGTGTGAGAAGATTTTCAACAATGATGAGTGGTGGAATCATCTTCCTTTGGTATGATATTATGGGTTGTTAGTGTAGGGGAATTAATGGAGATTCCTAGACTTTTGCCATTTAAAATCATGATTTTGGGAAACTTAATTGAATGTGTTAATGAGAATTGTATGAGGCAAATTGCTATAATTGTTGAGTAAGATAAGAATCATTTAGTGGGCAAGACAATTGAATATGTTAATGAGCAATTGAATGGTATGTCATGATTTGAGCTAGGCCTTTAAATGCATTGAATTGCAAATTACAAGATTTGGGTAATGACATTGAATGGCTAGCAAGATTTGGGAAAATGGCACTTGAATATGCAATTTGAGTGGTCATCACCTTTCATAATTTGAGCAAACACAATTACAAAACTTTGGCATCTAATGGCATGATTTAAGCAAACCATTAATGTTATTATATTGGATGAATGAGCTTGAATGGTGGTTGAATGTGATTGAATGGTGGCAAGGTTTGGGTTAGGCACTTAAATGTCATTGAATTACTAATGATAAGAATTGGGTAAGTCCATTGAATAGTTTAATTATGCACTTTCAAAAATGTAGGATTAGTGTAGGAATTATAGGCCATAAACTTTTATCTATTCATTGCAAGATTTAAGATTGATTATTATTATTAATATTATTTTCAATAATTTCTTAATTAACTACAACTTTAAATTATTCAAAAGTTTATAAGCTAAAATCATATAACCTATGTATTATCTCTTACACAACTCTAATAAGTTATAAACTTAAATATGTGATTAAAAGTCCACAAGATTGAATAATATAATTAAATCCATCCGTAATGTAAATCTATTATTTTTATTTATTTTTCAATGTTATCTCGGTATCACGTAATTTGTTTGACCAAAATTCCGGGTCTTCACAGAATTGGTCTTGGTTACCCCCATTGGGATAGTGCCCTACATCCATTGAATGCGTATATTCTCATTCAATGTTAATGAGAATATATTATCCAATAGATGGGACTACCCCATGAGTCACTGTCTAATTGGGTAGCCAAGAATAAACCCTCGAATAGGGTACTTACCAAACTCAACTCAAATCACGTCCACTTCTACTCCGATATGGTATAGACTAGACTGGGGACAAAATCAAATGATTTCAAGAAGAAACTGAAGAAATAAATTTTCGGGAGGAAACGATCGTAGGGAATATCATATGCGAATCTAGGATCTTGGATGAGAGACGAGTATAACTACCTATCCAACTGATTCGGCTCCTGAAAATATGCAGATTATGTAATGAAAATATCGAATCTGAATTCATTTAAACCGAAGCCAATATCCAAAACATTACACAAGAAGACACTGCAATTAGGAACCATGTCATAAATGCCAGAGCTATTGAGAGCTCAAATCTGGTGCATGGAAGATGTGTCGGACTGGTACAAAACTTCAAGTCTTTATCATATAAAACTGCAATCCCTGCTGATGAGCATGCGGCAGCAAGTGATAATGTTGCTGTTACCTGCAGTTTTAGTCTTATAATTAGTCAAAAAGTCGCAAATAAACTTTGAGAATCAGCTACAGAAATCGGGCAAAATACTAATATATTTGATGTCTTGTAGAAATTACCCAATCACCGACAACGAACAGGCTCACTAGAACTGGACTATGCAGATCTCTTTTTATCCGCAATGCATAGATATCAAGACATGCAAGTCCAAAGCTCCATAATAGTTGAAGCCCCATCGAGGCAATAAGATAGCTGAATCCGAAACCAAATTGGATAAAATGAGTAGATTCGACAAACCTCATTGAAAAAGCAACCAACAGACAGTACGTTCCGTATTTACAGTACATTATCACCACAGTTTGAAAGACAAGAAAATCGCATATAATTTCAACCACTCGACTGAAGCCAGTATGGCCAGAGCTCAAACTGATAACAGCCAACAGAACACTCCCTTAGTTGACTTTCAACTTCCAAATCTCCACAAAGGTATGCATAACAGGTCTTTTCCATCGACATAATGTAGCAACTTAATCAATCGATGATCATTTCAACTATTCTGTCCGTTATTAATATATCCAGGCCAGCATTGAGACGTGATCAACAACCTTAAAATTCCCGAAAGCGTTTCAAGAAGCTGCAAATTCAGCTATTACAAAAGCAAATGTAAAAAATTTAAGCCATTCCCACGCTTTCCAAGCAAACCAAAACTCAAGAAACAATTTAAATTTCAACATAAACCAAAACTCAAGAAACAATTTAAATTTCAACATAAACCAAAACTCATGTAGCAACAGTTCCTACGTATCTGCATAATTACTAATCAGAGACCACACCCTCTGTTGGGCATTTTAATTCAATCTACCAATTTATAAGTATGCAAGCAACGAATATTTAAAGAAAGTTCACCAACTTCACCAAACAAAAATCTTTAAGCAAAAAATAAGTACCATAAAATAAATCAGATTTACCAATAAGCAGTGAAATTCGAAAACCCAAGAGCAGAAACCATAGCTCCAATAGAGCCAGCTGCAAACAAACACTGCCCAATTCTTAACAGCAAGCCACTCAAAGTTCCTGGACCTCCAAATAAATCCTTCATTTTTTTACTTAAAAAAAGTATTTTCTTGCTTCAAATCTAAAATGCCATTCTCCTTAGAAATAAAAAGGGGGCAAAGGTCCCTCTCCAGATCCCTAGATTCCTCTAATCGCCCCCATTCTTGCCCATCCACTTCAACAAACTTTTCTCCGAGCATACAATTTCACAACTCGCCAATGTAGTTGCTTTATGATGCGTGAAGCCGTGAATAGAGTTGAATTATAAATTTGGTTCATCCCAAAGCCGTACGGCCAAATGACCCGTTGGGGTTTGTTCCTGTTCCAAGAAAATCATTAAAAAATTTCTTGATTGGCATATGTTTATGTCTATTTTTTACTAGTTTATTTAGGGAAATAAATTTGGTTAACCAGGATAACTATACGAAGAGTCATGTGTAGCCACGTGTCATATTCGAAATGTGATATAATTGTGGCATGTGTTAGGGCTGCTTATCGGGGTGAACCGATCCGGTCCAGACCGGAACCGGCCGGTTCCGGGCCCGTTATGGGCGGAACCGGTCCGGTCCGTTAAGGAACCGGATCGAACGGTTCTGGTTCCAACTGGTTCCGGTTTGGTCCGGTTCCTTAACGATTTTTTGATTTTTTTTTTATGTTGTAAATGTTTCCTCAATGATGTTCATCACAAATTCAATATATTTCTTCTTCATTTCATAATATAGATGCATACAAATAATTGTATAGACGAAGCAAATTCAATAAAACCAGCACGTTCAGCTTGTATAAAAGGTAGTTCACATCTAATCACATATCTAACAAGTGACCTACGATTAATTTCAGCAGTTAAAATAAAATTCGTGTCAGTAAGAACATTAATTTGTGCTTGTGTTGCTTCTCGACCTAATGGTTGTAATGATGTCTCATCAAAATTATGTTTTTTTATTAAGTGTTTTTTAAATGTTCCGGTGCCTCCACTGGAACCACCAGTTTTATATGAATACTGGATCTTACATAATTTACATATTACAACAGATTCATTAGTACCTTCTTTTTGAGCGAGTTCAAAGTGATCACATATCTTACTTCTTTTGGCACGAGTCGGTTGTCTACTCACTGTTGTAGTGGCTCCGGATGACTCCACATGTTGTCTTTCTTGGGCTTGGGCAGCAACAGGTTCGGCAGGTTGTTGTGGTTGTTGTGGTTCGACATTCATAGAAAAACCACCAACATTGAGGTCAGCAAAAAATCATAACTTTCATTCAGGAATTGGCACAGGCAAATTCATTGCAGAAGATGAACTCAGTGATAGACGACCCGGAACGAGACCCCGACTACGACCACGGCTACGACCAGCACCGCTGCTAGATGAAGATGCCATTATTATATAAGTAAATTGTAGATAGCACAATTGAGAGAAAAATATGAGAGTGAAGTATTTTTCGTTACAAGAATTGTTATGAAAAAATACACAACACAACATCCCCTATTTATAGTTTTTTTTTTATTGAAAAAATTTAAAAAATAAAATAAATTGGCAACGGCTTGAAGGCCTTCTTCAGAATTTTTTTCTATTTATTATTATTATTTTTTTAAAACTACCGGTTCCGGTTCTGGAATCGGAACCAAACCGGTAGCACCAGAACCGACGGTGCTACCGGTTTGATTCTTAGGAACCGCCCCGGACCGAAACCGTTAAGTCCGGTTCTGATTTTGGACCGGACTTAACGGTCTGAATCCGGGCCGGGTCCGGATTGACCCGGCCCGGTAAGCACCCCTAGCATGTGTTGTTATCCTGGTTCCTGACCCGGCCCGGTAAGCACCCCTAGCATGTGTTGTTATCCTGGTTCCTAAGATAATATTAACCAAATCCATAAATTTCGATTGTCTGAGTCACTAATCAATATTTAACGGATAATGAACTAAGCTTAAACACCGATTGAATTGAAGCTGTGTTAATAATGCCATCTTTTTTATCCCAGTATTTAATGGTTGTCTTCGCCGGGGCCACTTCGCTTTCGAGGGTCGATTTGTCGTCTGAAAATTCGGGGTATTTCGGTTCAGTCTGTATCATATATTGATTCACCATTTTGTCACGCCTCGAGACCAGGATCGATAAGATCGATATTGATATCAAATAATAACTCAAAATCAACAAACGTCATAATACATAATTCAACTAAAACCAGTCTATTTATTCCATAAAATAAATATTCTTACAAGTTGGAATATGAAACTTACAAAACTGCTCTCCAGTTTAAATACCTAAGCAGAAGCTTAATTAAATCAATGACAACAAAATCTTAAATAACAGCGTCTATAGAATCATCAACCCCAAAATTCCTTTCGTTCATCGTCTTCAACCGGTTCTTTGTCCTTTATCTGGAGAGGGGACAATAAGGAGGTGAGAAACGCTTAGCAGGTGTGGGATAATCGTATGTGATACAACATATACGTATAATAAATTTTCAGAACATGTATCGAAAATCATAACAGAAACCGATGAATATAAAATAGAAACTTAACAGAATTTTGCTCATCGAAGTCAGATCAAACCAGAAATTTCGTATCAGATTAACCACATATTCAACAGTGACCAAACCAGAAACGAAATTGAGGAATCTAATTTTCCAAAAATGAAACAATCTGGTCAAAGGTCAAATCCTGAAATTTTCCTGTCACTGTGAACCCTGCACACAAAAAACCATAGCTTCCATTTTTTCCAAGTTATCCAGCTAATTTTCAAATGTTATTTGAATTATATTATTTAACAAATCATTTTTAACGGCTATTGCCGTTTCCCTCCGTATTTTCTGTGCATACTTTCAAGCTTGGCCTATATATTGCCCATAGAGTAACTGCTTCTTCTTCACATGACCCAAATTCCCAATCTTTAAAAATAATAAAAAAATTATCTCTACTCTTTTTCAGTTCTTCAATTTCATCAAGAAAAAAAAATTGAAAAAATAATGACAAAAATCGACACCCTCCGTCGATTTCTCCTACCATGCCTCATCCCAACACCCACATCCCCCACAACACCACCTCCCTCCGCCGCCATCAAGAAGCGGCTGAGCACTTCACTCCGGGACGACCTTGATGACAAGAATTCCTTCGCCAATCAAGAAACCACAGAACAAGAACGACACTCCCACGAAGAAGGTGATTCATCCTCCTCCGATCCTTCCACTCCCACGCCCACCTCCACCGCTATCTCCCACGCGCCGCCGCGTTGTTCCCGAACAATGGTTATTGGAACCATCTTCGGCAGCCGTAGAGGCGGTCACGTGCGGTTCTGCGTACAGCACAGCCGCCTCAACACTCGGCCCTCTCTCCTACTCGAGTTCTCGATCCCCACAACCACTCTAATCCAAGAAATGCAATGTGGGCTAGTGCGAATCGCCCTCGAGTTCAATGCCGCCGAATCTGATCTGAATCGGTGCCCCCTTCACTTAATTCCCCTGTGGACACTCTGCTGCAATGGGCGAAAGCTCGGGTTTGCCGTGCGTCGCAAGGCCACACATCAGAACAGGCTTATGCTGAAGACCATGCAGAATATCACGGTCGGAGCGGGGGTAATTCCCTGTGGGTCTGGGTCGGGTTCAGAGGGGATCATGTACATGCGGGCTAACTATGAGTGTGTTGTGGGGAGTGCTGACTCAGAGTCTTTCCATTTGATCAACCCTGGTGAGTACCCGGGTCAAGAACTCAGCATTTTCTTGCTTAGGACAAGATGACTCTTCCTAAGCAATCAAGATAGTGATTTTTGTGAAGATTTGGGGTTTTCTGATATCTTTGGCCATTGCTGAGATTAAATTTATCTTTTACCTTCTAGAAAAAAGAAGATATGAAAAAAAAAATGTGGGACTAGTGGAAGTGTACTTTGAATATCCTAGATATACAGTGTCAGAAGTCACAAGTTCGTTTTTATTGGCGTTTTTTCATTAGAAATAGGCAAATAGCTACAAGAATAGCGTCTTTCCTTTATTTTTCATTCTTTGCTTACATTGTCTATGTTAAAATACAATGTTTTGATTTGCCCTTCAAGAACTGATCTTTGGCCCTTTTTGGCTATACTTAAATACTATTACTGCTTCAGTAATGTGATCTATTGCTAATTTGTTAGTGAAGATTCTTATATTTCATTCGATGTTAATGTTTGCTTGTTCTGTTATTTTCCCTTGAGGAATGCTTTTAATATCTTATAAGTTAGATTATTCCCGTGCTTTATCCGATGAAAATTAGGCTGGCTGGACAATTCACTGATCCGCCAATGGGGGTGTGAGACTTTGGATCACAACGGACACTTTTCTTGATCCGCCATATTTTTTAATCCATCATTCAAATACTTTGATAAGATTACTTCACTATCATAGTGTTTCACTTAACTATTCAACGCATATTTTCTTGTTTTGGGCATGTGATTGGTGCACAGTGAAGTCATGTAAAATTGACAATGTACAAGATTTGTAACTTGGGATTCATGTAGAGGAATCAATTAGTTATTCGTCATAGTCTTATTTTAAGCCTAATTCCTAAACATCTACATTGTTGCCTTCACGACCATTAGCCAAAGCTAATTTTGTTATTTGTACATTCTTGTAAGAATATTGACTAGCAAGGAAAGTATAGGCGCAAAGATTCACTGCTGTAATTCCTGCTAACAACCAGTAGAAATAGTCGAGCCGGCTGCTATTCAAATCTTTGCCAAACCAACTTTTTCCGCCCCTTTCTGTTACATGGTCCACTAGAGTTATCAAAAGACTGCTGAGAAAGTTTGCAGCACCAAGCACGCTGAGGTAAAATGCTATGCCTAAGCTTCTCATTGAATCAGGAACTTGGTCGTAGAAGTACTCTTGCAATCCCACAAGTGTGAATCCATCTCCTATTCCGATTATAATAAATTGCGGTGCTAGCCAAAATACGCTCATTGAAACTGAACCCTCTAGTGGATTTTTCTCCACAATGTTCAGTCTCTTTCTCTCGACCAAGGCAGCTACTACCATAGTCACAACTGAGAAAATCATCCCTATACCGATTCTTTGGAGAATGTTGATTCCTCTCTCGTTGCCTGTTACTTTTCTTAAGAAGGGTACGAGGATTTTATCGTAGATTGTAACAGAAAATATCATCCCAATGGCTGCCATAGAATATATCGAGGCTGGTGGGATGATAAAATCTTGAGTGAGTTTACGATTCAGCGTTGCTCCTTGTTTGATGAAGAATGTAGCTGCCTGTGCTACACAAATACCAAATGCTAGAGTGGTTAACCAGACTGGAATCATGTTGACTATAAGCTTCATCTCCTCCACTTTGGTTACTGTTGCTAATCTCCATGGATTTACTTCATTGTCTGCCAAGTTTTGTCTTTTACTAATAATTGCCGCTCTATCGAGAAACCTGGCATATGCAATGAATATATGCTTAGTTTCTTAAACTCTATACAAAGATTAAAAGTACTACCTTTATGGATGGAAATTAGGGTCCTACTTAAGCTTATTGGTATGACTAAGAAGCCTCCCTTGTTTCTTGTCTGATTTAGGAACCTCGTATAGTTGGACTGGTCCCAATGGATACGCAAGATTTCTCTTGGCAATAGCTGCTACAAGTACTTGTAACATTGGTGTTAGGGGACTCCCCATTGGCTTTCGAAAACGATAAAATGGTCGTCCCATACAAAATATAACCGTGGAGGAAGCTAACACTGCTGTAAGAATAATATCAGCTGCAGCATAGCTAATGTGATCTTGGATGTAAACTATAATGGTTACTCCAAGTAGTAGACCACAGCAAAGCCCGAAATTCCACCAATTGAAAAACGACATTTTCTTTTTTCTTTCTTCAGGGTGATCATCATCGAATTGGTCAGCTCCAAAGCTCTCAAGTGAAGGCTTGTGCCCTCCAGTGCCTATTGAGATCACGTAAATGGCAAGGAAGAAGAGCACTTCATGGATTCTTCGAGGTTTTTGACAGAAACCCGTGTCACAAGGCTTTAAATCCGGGATGGTTCCAGACATGGTCAAGAGAAGCAAGCCCTATATGTAACACCAAAGCGTCAGTGACATTTAAATTTCAAGATTTTGTTCTTAACATTATTTGAAAGAAAAAATATGTAAAGTTACCAGGAGATAAACAATTGATGAGACTAGAACCGTGGAGAATCGGCCGAGGTACGCGTCAGCTAAAAAGCCTCCAAGTAAAGGCATCATAGTTGTTAGACCAGCCCAATAATTGACATTCTTTGCTGCTGTTTTTAAGTCTTGATGGATCACCCTAGTGAGATATAAGATTAAACTTGTAGCTATTCCGAAATAACTGAGCCTCTCACCGAACTCGATTGCTGCAAACAATAGCCAAAAAACACTAAATATGTTCTCTTTTTTCTGTAAATATTTCCAGAAATTTGAAGTCAAGAGGCAAGATTGATAATGGCATCAGACGCTGTAACCTTATTGGCATCATGCAGTAAGAAATTAAGTCTTGCTTATATGTTATAATCTTATTGGCCTGCAATTCTTTTGTTTGCCATCTTAAATTTCCTCCTCCATATTATCTCAATTATTTTCTACTTTTGAATTATTCTATTATTATTTCGCAAGTCATATCAACGAATTCTTGGCTTAGTAATTTATAGTGCTTCAATAACGTGGAAAGAGTGGAGAATCATTGAGTGCTTTGAAAAAGGCCATATCCTTCAATTTTCAACAAATAGAAATAGCAATATATGACCATTTCCACTCGTTAATTTCAACTTAGTTTAGGCCATTAATGTCTAATAGTTCATCGTTGTAACACATGCTTTACAAGAATCTGAAAACAAAGTTAGGTAAATACATCAACCAGAGTGTGATAAGCAATGATGGCACAGCATCTTAGTCTCGGAGACGACTATCCCTGCTCACCCCAGGAATTTATAGATGAAACTGTGTTTAAAATATAGCCGAATAAAACTTTGTGCTACGGTTCAATACCTATAATGAAAAGAGAGGCTTTCCAAGCACCGGTTGAAGCTCGAAGAGGAACTCTTCCTTTATGATCTACAGAAGAATCAAATACCCATTTTTCCTCATCCATTACTTGTGATTCCTGTTTATTTATTTGCTCCATCTGCATCGTAGTGTTATTATATATATCTCAAGTAGCAATCTTGTTGTGGGTTTGTATGCTTGCTTGCTTCTTCTTATATAATGGCAGAATCTAGAGTCGACCATTATTCATTTCAAACCATGACTTGAAACAGGAATCATCTCCGAAAAAAGTAGAAAATAAATGTGTTCTTTATTAGTTTTGGTTCCAAAACCGAGGGGACCGTAAACACATCTTAAGTTCTTAAAGTAAAAATAATAATACATGTATTTAATTGACTGAAATGGTTTGATGGATTTGACTTCAAATCCTAATACAAATTATTCGAATTGTTGGCTAATTTTGAAACAATTGGATTTTAGATTGACCATTTTCAATTTTAATGTATTTTTTTAAAAAAAATACTAATGTATTTAAAATTCCTAATTATTGAAGTCATTTCAAATTCAAATCTGTAAATAAGCTCTTTAAATGAAATTCATTCTTCCACATGCAACCTTATATGATTTAAAAATTAAATCACATGATTTATACACTAATAAAGTTCAAACCCTGTTCTTATTTCATTTTTTCAATAAGAAACAAAAAAATTCATGATATCTTATAATATAAATTATTTGACAGTTATTTAATTTGATATTACGATTACGTCACATACCGCAATCAGTTTTTTTATTGGTAATTATTGATAAACAAATATATTATTTTAGACTAAATGATTTTTTTAACAACTATTACAACTGCATGGAAAAATGGGAGGAGAATGAGGCTCGAACTCAAGACCTCAAGCTCCATTAATAGAGCTGGTGTCAGCTGAGCCATAAAACTTTCGGAAGATGAAATGATTTTGAACCAATCCTTAACTAATTGGTATAGTTTAGTTCCACCTTTCATTAAAATTAGAACCACTGATTTTAAAAGTATAACGAGGTCTAGCAGAATCTACTTTAAGTAGACACACAGCAACTTGAGGAAGAAAATTCAAGATTTTAAATATTACATAATGTGTTCAAGAGAAAACGAACATTGTGATCAATGATTATGATTGAGGTAAACGAAAGACAGATTCCCTCCCCTTTTACTATTGGTGTGGTCAAATTGAATGAATGGATGACCAAAATTATTTTAAAATATTCACATGTACTTCAGTATTTCAAAATAATATGTCTCGTTTATAGAAATTATTGATCCACGTTCATAAGTAATCCAGCAATAGCCCTTCAAGAAAATAAATCTATTAAAGTGGATTTGACAAGTGACTATGCACTAATTGAAAATCTAACCATGGGCTCAAAAATGATTCTGTTGAGCCTTAAACGCATGGTTGCATTTAAAGTGCTAAATTATCCCCGGTCAATCTTTGAGTTTTGATGATCAACAAAACTTGTGTTTGTTATACTAATGCATCTACTTAGTGTGCAGATTAAGTGATGAAAAGTGGATTGGAATGAAGAATTTCAAGTGTGCATAATCTGGCCAGGATCGCCCCAGGCGATGGTGATCATCGCCCCAGGCGATGGGTGCCAGGAGGGGCATCGCCACGCACATCGACAGAGGCGATGGCTAGGCGAGCATGCGAGACAGATCGCCCCAGGCGATGGTGATCAACGCCTGAGGCGATGGCAGCCACAAGACACTTCGCCCCGCACATCGACTGAAGCGACGCCGAGGCTTGGCGCGGGCATGCGCGCAGGAAGTTCGCCCAAGGCGATGGCACGAACGCCCGAGGCGATGGGCTGGAACGCCTGAGGCGATGTGGAGATCGTTTGAGGCGATGCATGATTTCAGGGTGCTGAAGCTACGGCATTGGGATTTGACTTGGATCGCCTGAGGCGATCCAGCGATCGCCTGAGGCGATGCGTTGTTTTATGGTGTCCGTTGGGGCGCGGCGATGGAGATCGCCTGAGGCGATGGCTGAGGCGATCCAGGAGTGATTTCAGCCTTTTGAAGTGCAACGGCTAGTAGGAGCCTTGGAGGCCTTCTACACTATAAATATTGATGCTTTGGAGCATTTTGAAGCTAAGGAACAAGTCTACAACTCATACAAAGTGTTGATCAATTGTTGGTTCAAATTATATCATACTCTCCATACATTGTTGTTGTATTGGAGCTTGTGATTGTTTTCATTTGTTGAGTCTTGTTGTCTTCGTGTGAGTACACCGTGAAGGTGTTTCTGTTGGTACAATTCATTGTAAAGGTCCTCCAACACCAAAGCAAGTTGGAATATTGTAAAGACATCAACAAGTCTTGTTGGTGCAAATTGTGTGGCTATCCTTGGAGCCCTTAAGGCCAAGAAGACTCGTGAAGAGTGTTGGTAGCTCGGGAAGAGCTTTGTATACTCGTGAAGGGTATTGTGCTCGGGAAGAGCGTTGTGTACTCGGGAAGAGTAGTGTGCTCGGGAAGAGCGTTGTAAACTCGGGAAGAGTTGTTGTGTGGCTAACTTGGAGCCCTCAAGGCCAAGATCTATTGTTCTAGTGGAACCTCGGTTGGAGGTTATCTAACCGGGAAGAGGAGACGTATGCGATTCATCGCCGAACTTCTATAACAAATCTTTTTGTTATTTACCGCATTATTTCATTTACGCATTTATTTATTTTATTGTTTATTTATCGATTGACTAAAGGCTTCCGCAAGCGCAAAATATTTTATTTTTACAAACTCATTTTAAAACGCTAAAGTAGCCAAGGAATCTCATTCACCCCCCCTCTTCGATTCCAACAGATTCTCTCACAATCTTTGCATGGGCCTCACGTGGACACATATCATATCTTGGAATAATAACATATTCATCATAAAACTTAAAATAAACGATTTTTAAAAAAAAAATAAAAAATCACCTTGTGCGTTTAATCCAACCAAGGATTGTTCTATATATACTTGATCAAGTTGTACCTTCAAAAGACACCATTTGGATGAACCAAATCATGAAAAACACATTGAAACATGAAGAGACGCACCCATCTGCTGAAACCACACAGGACGCGATCGATCGGCCAAATGGTGCGATCGATCACGCCCTTTTGTTGGGTTTTAGGAACCCGAATAATCTTGATTTTGATGTTAACAAAACTTGTTATTGTGTTGCTAACATATTTCATCAAGTGTGCAGTTCATAGATCATAATTAAGAGCTTGATGAATTACAAAGAAGTAGCTTGAAAATATCAAGTTGGACCAAGATTGAAATCCTGACAGAGCGGATTGTTTCGATCATATCTCATAGCTTGGATATCGAAATGGCGTGCTTCCAAATAGGTTGAACAACTAACTCAAAATACTAAAAGTCATATTTCACAACAGATCGGCTAGTTTGAATGTTATCAAGGAGAAAAGACGCCTGTAAGATTGAGCTGTACCGCGAAGAAACAGCAAGTTGTTACAGCAAGCTACTGTCAGTCTGTTGGGCATAACTCTTAGCTCGCTTATCGGAACGAGACGATTCAGTATGGGTTGGAAAGCTAAGTCAAAGATCAACAATTCATTTTTGAAAGTCAAAGACTGAATCGGACGTTAAGATGGCCAAAAAGCTTATGCACGTCACGCCATGTGCTGCTGCATCCAGCAAACAACAGCAGGACCATTGTCTCGTATTTCAAACATAACTTTCTCATAAGATCTCAAAATCAAGCGATTCTTGATTCCGTGAAAAGCTAAGAGAAAGGGCTACAACTTTCATGTAGATAACTTTGCCCAGAAATCAAAGAATCAAGAGCTACAAGCAACAAATCCGAAGAGCAAGTTTATCAATCTGTTTTGTATCAAGCTTGTCTTGCACCAGACTGATCTGTCGAAGCTGATTGTTCAGACTGATCCGGCCAGACTGTTCCGCCCAGACTGGTCCGGCCAGACTGATCTGTACTAGACTGATCCAGCCATACTGATCTCTACAAAACTGGTCCGGTCAGTCCGGTCCGAAATACAAAGAGCCCAGAAATCAGAATATGATCGTTGCAAGCTCGGGAATCGTCCAGAACCTTTTCTAACGAGCATATTCTTGTGTCTAACGTATATATCATTGTTTGGGGCTATATATACAAGTCTTGGAAGCTCAAATAAGGTGATTGAAGATCAATTCAAGCAAGATCAAAGCAAATCCACTTGGGATTCAAAATGGGCAACTTACAAGAAGAGAACAGCTTGAAAGAGAGCAAGCCCAGAATTTAGGCACCACTTACCTTGCTATATCAGATCTAGCTAGAAATCATTTGCGCCATATATGTTCACTCTATTCATTGTATTTGAGAGCTTAATAGATGAGTGAATATCATTGTAACGGTTAATGATTCATCACAACCGATTGAGAGGTCTTTCCATGTGAGACATCAAAGAACATACATAGTTGAGTTGCTAGAAGTTATAGTTGGATGGGGCATTCTCAACTGGATAGGGTTTGTACAACGGGATTGTATAAATCAAAGTCTTCTAGTGGAATCCTTCCATGATGTGGAAGAAGGGGAGACGTAGAAGGATTACACCACCTTCAAACTTCCATAAACAAATGCTTGTTTATTTATGTTGAGCCTTAAACACATGGTTGTGTTTAATGCTTAATTTATCTCCGAATTATTTATGGGTTTTGATGATCAACAAAACTTGAATTTGTTGTACTAATATGTCTACTTAGTGTACAGGGTTATATTGATAAATTGGTTGGGAAGACCAATGGAAGAGAACCCAAGTTATACAATAACATATGCGAGTTCATAGGACAAGCGATGATTTTTATCAAGGAATCTATTGAGCTTGGACGAGAAGGAATGACATCTATGAACAACCAATTTAAGTGTTCAACATGTGTGGAATGATGTTGGAACAATTTCTTATGATGGGATGAAGACCCACAAACCAATGGTCCGTTGGTGGGCAAATTCGTTTAGAAGCCAATTGGAGCGCAGTGCAATATTTTGATTATATCTCTTGGATCGATGCTCCGAACAATGTGAATCCAAAGAGGTTGGAAATCCAACTCAATATGATAGATTTCATATTCAAACATCTCAGTCCAATTCGGATTGCATCATGGAGCAAAATGTCATGGAAGTCATAACAAGTGCAGATTGTAGCAAGGTTTGAGCGACTGAAGCATTTTGGGCATAACTTCTTCATACATTAATGAAATGCAATGAAATTTTGTCCACACCTATATAAGAGGAAGGGATACAACTTTCATGTTTACCACTTTTCCCAGAAACGAGCTTAAGATGGTCGAAAAGTACAAAGTTTGAGAGTGTTGAAATCTGGGAGATAGTATGAGGCGATCCGAGCCATAGTTTGAGGCGATCCGAGCCATGTTGCGCACCATCGACTGAAGCGATGGCACGGTGTGCACGCTGGCGATCAGATCGCCCCAGGCGATGGTCAAGCTCGCCCCAGGCAATCCAGAATGCTTCCTAGGCCATTTTTTTGAGGGCGATCGCCCCAGGCGATGCACGGAATGCCCGAGGCGATCCAGAACTTTACCTACGGCCTTGTTTATCATTGATGATCGCCCCAGGCAATGGGGAGATCGCCCCAGGCGATCTGGGCCAGATTTGACCGTTAAAGGGTGGCGATGGAGATCGCCCGAGGCGATGTCCGAGGCGATCGAGGAGTGATTCAAGCCTTATGTGTAGCAACGGCTAGTAGGAGCTTTGGGGGCCTCCTACACTATAAATATGGATGCTTTGGAGCATTTTGAAGACAAGAAACAAGCCTACAAACTTCATCAAAGCTTTGCCAATTCAAATTTCAAATAGCTTTGCAATCTCCATACATTGTTGTTGTATTGGAGCTTGTAATTCTTTTATTTTGATAGAGTCTTGTTTTCTTCGTGTTTGTACACCGTGAAGGTGTGTGTTGAGTTATTGTAAGGTCCTCCAACACCAAAGCAAGTTGGAAATTGTAAAGTCGCCAACAAGTAAAGTTGGTGCATGTGTTGTGGCTATCCTTGGAGCCCTTAAGGCCAAGAAGACTCGTGAAGAGTGTTGGTAGCTCGGGAAGAGCTTTGTGTACTCGGGAAGAGTAGTGTGCTCGGGAAGAGCTTTGTAAACTCGGGAAGAGTTGGATTGTGGCTAACTTGGAGCCCTCAAGGCCAAGATCATTTATTCTAGTGGAACCTCGGTTGGAGGTTATCTAACCGGGAAGAGGAGACGTAGGCGATTCATCGCCGAACTTCTATAACAAATCTTTGTGTCTTTTATTGCTTTAATTTTCATTACGCATTTATTTACTTATTCTTTTTTTATTTATCGATTGACGTAAAGCTTCCGCAAGCGCAAACTCAATTATTTTACAAACTCATTTTAAAACGCTAAAGTAGCCAAGGAATCTCATTCACCCCCCCTCTTCGATTCCAACAAGTGGTATCAGAGCCATTTGATTTTTGTTTTTAAATCAAAATATTTTTATGGCTAATCTAGCAAATGAGTTTGCTCAAGGTCAATTGAAAAATCGCCCTCCGCTCTTCACGGGTGATAATTACGGCTATTGGAAAAATAGAATTTCTCTATACATCCAATCCGTGGATTATGACCTTTGGAAGATCATAGTGAAAGGTCCACATATTCCTTTAAAGGAAGTTGGGGGAATTATTGTTCCCAAAGAAATGAACGATTTCACTAGAGCGGATATGATTTTAATTTCTCAAAATGCTAAAGCTATTAATATTTTACATTGTGCTTTAGATATGAAGGAGTACAACCGGATCTCGATGTGCTCAACGGCAAAGGAGATATGGGACAAATTACAAATTTGTCATGAAGGAACAAATCAAGTGAAGGAGACCAAGATTGATCTTCTACAACTCAAATATGACACATTTGAGATGGAGTCCGGAGAAGAGGTGGATTCTATGTTTAGGAGGCTCACCCTAATTATCAACGAGCTTGCTCAACTTGGAGAGAAGTACCCTCCAAAGCAAATATGGAGGAGAGCACTAAGAGCCTTGCCTAAAGAATGGGACGCAAAGAGGACGGCCATCATCGAGTCCAACAAAGGAGAAAATGCCTCCTATGACCTTGATGAGCTCCATGGCACATTGGTGACTCATGAACTTGAAGTTGCAACAAGGAGAGAAGTAAATGAGGAGGATAGATCCAAAAGAAATGGAATTGCCTTGGTTGGAAGGAAAGACCATTCCGATGATGATGAAGACGATGATGATGAAGAGATGATCTTGTTCACAAAGAAGTTCAAGAAGTTCTTCAACAAACATAGCAAGTCAAAGACCTCCAATGCTACCAAACAAGAATCCAAAAATGAGGTAACTTGTTATAATTGTCAAGATAAAGGCCATTATGCTAACAAATGTCCTAGGAAGAAGAATGAGGACAAAGGGAAGAAGAAGGCGTTTATAGCCACATGGAGTGATAGCGACTCCGATGGCTCTTGGAGATGAAAGCGACGATGAGGTACCTTCATTTAATGAATTATTAGATTCCTACCATGAACTTATAGATGATCTTGGCAAATCCAAGATGAGTAACAAATTACTCAAACTTGAGATTGCTAAGAAAGATGAAGAAAATAATTCATTGAAAAATGAATTAAATTCTTTAAAGGTATCATTTTGCAAATTTAGTGAAAGTAGTTTAAAAATGAATGAATTGCTTGGCTTGCAACGTTGTAGCTTTGATAAAGCCGGTTTAGGCTTCTCAAGCAAATCAAAAACATTTTCAAGCTTGTTTGCCAATGCTAAGCATGATTCTCCTACTTGTAACTATTGTTGTAAAAAGGGTCATACCAAGAACAAATGTAGATTTGCTAGAATCCAATACCAACCTAACAAAAGGTGGAAATGGATTCCAAAAGTGTCATTGAAAGTTAACCCTCTAGGACCCAAAAATCAAATGGGTACCAAAGACCCCCCTATTGTTAATTTGTTTTGTAGGGACAACCATGAATTGGAGGATGAAGGACCAAGCAACTCAAATGAGGAGTTTATTCTATTCACCACCATAGAAGAGGCGAGAGGCGTTGGACCTATGACAAGAACGAACTCTTGTCATCGAGGGTAAAATTTATTTTATTCATTTTAAAAGAGCAATTCAAAATTCATTGGCACAAATCAATTGTGATCAATAAATATTGCAGCTCAATATTCATTGGAGTAAAATGCATAATCCCTTAGCATAATTGTTAAGTGCATGATGTATGCTTATCTTTTTATAGTAAGTATCTTGATATGCCTTGCATTCAAATTTGAATATGCTATGTGGAAATGTGCAATTATATGATTTGTTATAATGCATTGATAATTTTATTGTTTATTGGGCATGAATGCATGAACATATGCACACATTGCAACATTTAGAATGTATTGTTGAGTGCCTTAAACGCATGTGTATTCACTAATTGATTTAATCTAATAGCTATTACATGCTTGGTGAGGACAATGTGTAAAGTTGTTAAAATATGACTTTGTGTCAACATATACTTGTGATTATTTGAATTTTGTGCTTTTTGATTATCACAAAAAGGGGGAGAATTTTGTGATAAACTTGAAGCTTTATACATGCATGGTTTGAGGGGGAGAGCTTTTGTATGCATGGTTTGAGGGGAAGAGTTGTTTGTTTTATGCATTACTTGGTTTAATCTTGTATGTGCTATGCAATTGTTAAGGGGTAGTCTTGTCTACTCACATTTCATGCATATTACATATTCAAGTTTATCAAGTTTTGTGATCATTAAAAAGGGGGAGATTGTTGAGCCTTAAACACATGGTTGTGTTTAATGCTTAATTTATCTCCGAATTATTTATGGGTTTTGATGATCAACAAAACTTGCATTTGTTGTACTAATATGTCTACTTAGTGTACAAGGTTATATTGATAAATTGGTTGGGAAGACCAATGGAAGAGAACCCAAGTTATACAATAACATATGCGAGTTCATAGGACAAGCGGTGATTTTTATCAAGGAATCTATTGAGCTTGGACGAGAAGGAATGACATCTATGAACAACCAATTTAAGTGTTCAACATGTGTGGAATGATGTTGGAACAATTTCTTATGATGGGATGAAGACCCACAAACCAATGGTCCGTTGGTGGGCAAATTCGTTTAGAAGCCAATTGGAGCGCAGTGCAATATTTTGATTATATCTCTTGGCTCGATGCTCCGAACAATGTGAATCCAAAGAGGTTGGAAAGCCAACTCAATATTCTAGATTTCATATTCAAACATCTCAGTCCAATTCGGATTGCATCATGGAGCAAAATGTCATGGAAGTCATAACAAGTGCAGATTGTAGCAAGGTTTGAGCGACTGTAGCAGTTTGGGCATAACTTCTTCATACATTAATGAAATGCAATGAAATTTGTCCACACCTAGATAAGAGAAAGGGCTACAACTTTTATGTTTACCACTGTTCCCAGAAACAAGCTTAAGATGGTCGAAAAGTACAAAGTTTGAGAGTGTTGAAATCTGGGAGATAGTATGAGGCGATCCGAGCCATAGTTTGAGGCGATCCGAGCCATGTTGCGCACCATCGACTGAAGCGATGGCACGGTGTGCACGCTGGCGATCAGATCGCCCCAGGCGATGGTCAAGCTCGCCCCAGGCGATCCAGAATGCTTCCTAGGCCATTTTTTTGAGGGCGATCGCCCCAGGCGATGCACGGAACGCCCGAGGCGATCCAGAACTTTACCTACGGCCTTGTTTATCATTGATGATCGCCCCAGGCGATGGGGAGATCGCCCCAGGCGATCTGGGCCAGATTTGACCGTTAAAGGGTGGCGATGGAGATCGCCCGAGGCGATGTCCGAGGCGATCGAGGAGTGATTCAAGCCTTATGTGTAGCAACGGCTAGTAGGAGCTTTGGGGGCCTCCTACACTATAAATATGGATGCTTTGGAGCATTTTGAAGACAAGAAACAAGCCTACAAACTTCATCAAAGCTTTGCCAATTCAAATTTCAAATAGCTTTGCAATCTCCATACATTGTTGTTGTATTGGAGCTTGTAATTCTTTTATTTTGATAGAGTCTTGTTTTCTTCGTGTTTGTACACCGTGAAGGTGTGTGTTGAGTTATTGTAAGGTCCTCCAACACCAAAGCAAGTTGGAAATTGTAAAGTCGCCAACAAGTAAAGTTGGTGCATGTGTTGTGGCTATCCTTGGTGCATGTGTTGGTAGCTCGGGAAGAGCTTTGTGTACTCGGGAAGAGTATTGTGCTCGGAAAGAGCTTTGTGTACTCGGGAAGAGTAGTGTGCTCGGGAAGAGCTTTGTAAACTCGGGAAGAGTTGGATTGTGGCTAACTTGGAGCCCTCAAGGCCAAGATCATTTATTCTAGTGGAACCTCGGTTGGAGGTTATCTAACCGGGGACGTAGGCGATTAATCGCCGGACTTCTATAACAAATCTTTGTGTCTTTTATTGCTTTAATTTTCATTACGCATTTATTTACTTATTCTTTTTTATTTATCGATTGACGTAAGGCTTCCGCAAGCGCAAACTCAATTATTTTGCAAACTCATTTTAAAACGCTAAAGTAGCCAAGGAATCTCATTCACCCCCCCTCTTCGATTCCAACAATTTACTTTAATTGCATATATTTAAAATGTCTTTCAAATGGTTAATCGGTTATAGAACAGGTTATTTCGAGTGTCTTCCGCTCGATTTTGTAACCGAACTCGATATAATCTCTCGGTGCAATTATTTCAAGAACGCGAGCTATTGAAGCTCAAGTTGGTTGAACTCAGGTGTGGACTGGCCACCCACCCCGATCGATCATGACAAGTGGTATTAGAGCAGATTGTTCTTGGAAAGCGTTTTAACCGATTTTTTTAGAGGATATCTTTTACCCAAATATGTTGTTTTAAAAATATAATTTTTGTTATGCAACATTGTGCTTTAATGTTCATATTTTTATCCGAGTTTTCTGATCATCAAAAAGGGGGAGATTTGTTGGGTTTTATGAACCCGGATAATCTTGGTTTTAATGTTAACAAAACTTGTTATTGTGTTGCTAACATATTTCATCAAGTGTGCAGTTCATATATCATAATTAAGAGCTTGATGAATTACAAAGAAGTAGCTTGAAAATATCAAGCTGGACCAAGATTGAAATCATGGCAGAGCAGATTGTTTCGATCATATCTCATAGCTTGGATATCAAAATGGCGTGCTTCCAAAGAGGTTGAACAGCCAACTCAAAATACTAAAAGTCATATTTCACAACAGATCGGCTAGTTCGAATGTTATCAAGGAGAAAAGACGCATGTAAGATCGAGCTGTACCGCGAAGAAACAGCAAGATGTTACAGCAAGCAACTGTCAGTATGTTGGGCATAACTCTTAGCTCGCTTATCAGAACGAGACGATTCAGTATGGTTTGGAAAGCTAAGACAAAGACCTACAAGTCATCTTTGAAAGTCAAAGACTAAATCGGACGTTAAGACTGCCAAAAAGCTTCTACAGGTCACGCCATGTGCTGCTGCATCCAGCAAACATACAGCAGGATCATCGCCTCGTATTTCGAGCATAACTTTCTCATACGAACTCGAAATCGAGCGATTCATTATTCCGTGGAAAGCTAAGAGAAAAGGGCTACAACTTTCATGTAGATCATTTTGCCCAGAAATCAAGAATCAAGAGCTACAAGCAACAAATCAGAAGAGCAAGTTTATCAATCTGTTTTGTACCAAACTTGTCTTTTTGTACCAAGCTTGTCTTGCACCAGACCGATCTGTCCAAGCTGATTGTCCAGACTGATCCGCCCAGGCTGATCCGGCCAGACTGATCTGTACCAGACTGATTCGGTCAGTCCGGTCCGAAATACAAAGAGCCCAGAAACCAGAATATGACTGTTGCAAGCTCGAGAATTGTGCAGAACCTTTTCCAAAGAGCATATTCTTGTGTCTACGTATGTATCATTGTTTGGGGCTATATATACAAGTCTTGGAAGCTCAAATAAGGTGATTGAAGATCAATTCAAGCAAGATCAAAGCAAACACATTTGGGATTCAAAATGGGCAACTTACAACAAGAGAATAGCTTGAAAGAGAGCAAGTCCAGATTTTAGGCACAACTTACCTTGCTATATCAGATCTGGTTAGCGATCATTTGTGCCATATATATTCATTCTATTCATTGTATTTGAGAGCTTAATAGATGAATGAATATCATTGTAACGGTTGATGATTCATCACAACCGATTGAGAGGTCTTTCTATGTGAGACATTAAAGAACATACATAGTTGACTTGCTAGGAGTTCTAGTTGGATGGGGCATTCCCAGCTGGATCGGGTTTGTACAACGGGATTGTATAAATCAAAGTCTTCTAGTGGAATCCTTCCATGAGGTGGAAGAAGTGGAGACGTAGAAGGATTACACCACATTCGAACTTCCATAAACAAATGCTTGTTTATTTACTTTAATTGCATATATTTAAAATGTCTTTCAAATGGTTAATCGGTTATAGAACAGGTTATTTCGAGTGTATTCCGCTCGATTTTGTAACCGAACTCGATATAATCTCTCGGTGCAATTATTTCAAGAACGCGAGCTATTGAAGCTCAAGTTGGTTGAACTCGGGTGTTGACTGGCCACCCACCCCGATCGATCCTGACACCTTTATATTTCAATTTCTGTGTGGCTCGATCGATCGAGCCATTGGCCGCGATCGATCGAGCCATGCAGAATTTTTAAATGTATTTTTCATTCAAGTCGCGATCGATCGGGTCAATATAAGGAGATCGATCGTGGCTTCCAGTTTACTTCGACGTATGGGTTCGTTTTGTTTGGTCATGGATGTTTAATTATCATAATTTTTCCAACATTCGCCGCACACATTTTGTGTACTGGTAGCTTCATGCATGCATTGCATGTCGATATTGTCATTACAGTAGAAAAAAGAAAGCAAATATGATGGTGGTGGAGCATTATTAATGGGATACTTTAATGCTTTGGGAGAAAAAATTAGCTTTTGTGAAAGACGGATGGTGGAAGACACAGTAAAAGATGCGTCCATGGCTGGTTACGTCGTGTGAATAAAAATGCGATTTTGGGCCACGCACTAACACGTTTTTGTTATTATTAAATATTAATCGACTTTTGTCGTTTTCTTTTCTTTTTATTAAAACCATCATCCTAACGTTAAGCTTTTTCCATGTTGGCTCACGTGATAAATGATTAGAAACATTTAGAAACGACATGCTTAATAATTTTAACGAGATAGATGACTTGATGTATGTGTATAACACATTTTATAAAAATAATTAATTATACTCCATATTAAATTTTTTTTTTATGAAAGGATTTGAAATATGGTGTTGCTAGATAAAAATATATATTTGGTAAGCTTTTATTAATGTACTAGTTTTTTTCGGGCACTGCACATTGTACCAGCATGTTGGTCATTTTTTTCCTGATTT
Source organism: Haberlea rhodopensis (assembly GCA_907163345.1). Classification (NCBI taxonomy): domain Eukaryota; kingdom Viridiplantae; phylum Streptophyta; class Magnoliopsida; order Lamiales; family Gesneriaceae; genus Haberlea; species Haberlea rhodopensis. The sequence goes on along the minus strand of CAJQUN010000004.1, from coordinate 26,887,442 downwards.
GACCGAAAAATATAACAATTCAAATGATCGATTTTAACAATTTTTTTTTAAAAAACGACTATGCTATAATAATTGAATGGGGAAAAAATAACCAAATGACAACTCTATCTTTTTTTAAAAAAAATAATATTCATCTTATTATATAAACTGAAAAAATAACATTTGAAGTTACGTACATAAATCAATTAAGATATTTTTCCTAAACGGTTCAGACCAAACACAAACATCAACAATATTTAAAAACAAAAAAATTTATTAAAAAAAACAAAAAAATTTGAAAAAAAAAATTAAATAGTACTTTACTATTCATTACTATTCATTAAAATAGTACTATTCATAAGTGTTTGACACTTATTATATAGTAATAATAATAATATATAGTAATAATATTAATGTATATATATATTATCATGTAAAAAATTCTTGGATAAAAATTTATTATTAGACTATATTTGAACTATCGTTTGTTTGGATGACGATAAATTTCGAGTGGATAATTTAAAGGAGCTAGTGACGGATTACCCTTTATGATTTTGAAATAGGCGGATTGTCCCTTTATATATTGAAAATAGACATTTTACCCACATGTGGCTTGAAATTATGCAAATTATCCCGTGTGGTTTGAAAATAGGCATTTTACCCCCCTGTGAATTTAAATATAGACACTTTACCACTTGTAGTTTGTGAATAGATACAAAATACCCGTCTGTAGATGCAATTTTTTGAAACCACAGGAGGTAAAATACTTATATTCAAAATCGCACGGGGTAAAATGCATATTATCAAACTACCTGGGATAATCTGTATATTTTTAAAACCACAATGAAGTAAAATGTCAATGTTCAAACCAAAGGGGAATAATCTGTGTATTTTCAAAATCACAATAGGTTCCGCCACTAGCTCTAATTTAAACTTTACTGCCAACCACGAAAAATGCCACATATATTCCATGCACACGTGGCATGTTACTTATCCTAAATATACAAATTCGAGCGAAATCTAAAATTCGTAACCATAAATTTATGAAACATGGTATGTTCGTGGGATTATTTAAACAAATAACATTTGCTTGATCATGACTTTGAAATATAACCTTTTTAATTTTTGATTTTTTTTTGCTTTTGTTTATTGTATGTGTTTGAAAGTCATTTTGCAAAACAAATCTTTAAATAAGATTACAAGTAAAAAAAATATATTTGACTAATGTTATTTTTCAAACTATCTCGTATATTCGTATATGTTAGATCACTTGAAATGTTTATATAGAAGTATTGTAGCATAAAGAGATAACATAAAAGCAAGAGCACACGTTCTTCCTGTCAATCATTTATGATGGTTCAAGCTGGATTCGAAATCTCGGACTTTTTCTATTGGTCCCACCTATAATTTTTCAAATAAACAATTTACATTATTGTGCTTTGAAAATTTGCAATATATCATATGTGGTTTGTGAATAGCTACAAAATATCATCTTAATGTAATGGGACAGCGCACTATATTTTACAAACTGTGAACTACCTATTTACAAACCACGAGGAGATTAATTGCCATCGACTCCATTTTACAGAGACAATTATTTGTATGATCAAGTAATTTAATAAATACGTAGCCTTACATATTGTATATTTCGATACTAATATCTCTATATCTAAAAATCAAAACATACAAAGAAATATGCAATAATATGGTCAATGCAACGAAATTCTTACTCAAAAGCATCTTAGTAGCACAAATTCAAAAGGATTACACGTTTAACTATCTGTAAATGAAATTTTTACGACATTTAACAAATATGCTAAAGAATTACTTACGAAGTTGCTAAGTGGGTGGGGTCTGGGCTTTCTTATTCTCCAATAAACTTTATCTGGGCTTTTTCATCATGTGTTTGGGCTGAAATTGTATGATGGGCACTGAAAATGGGTTTGTATGTTAAGCTTTTCTCGATTTCAGAAAAGCTTGATTTAAGATTATGTTGATTATTTTTTAAAATTTAATTATTTTTATTAATATTTCAATAGATTATTTCGTAAATTTTTAAATATAAATAAAATTAACCATAATTTTTTTTGCAAATAAAAAGTTATGAATAGAAAAAGTAAAAAGAAAATTTAAAATTTAAAAAAGTATATTGATTAAGGTGATATATCGTAACGAAAATAGAAATTTATAGAAATATATGTCATTTAAAAATAAGTAGAAATTATATATTCAAACTAGTTTAAACATACAATTTTGTGTGGATAATTATCTTTAGAGTTAAGGTAAATTTTATATAAAACTATAAATAATTATATTGAAAATATTTTAATTATTTTGTTGTAGTTTGTAATTATTGTTTGGATTTTTTTTTAATACAAAAAATAGGATAAAAAGTGGATATCCTCAGCGTTCACAATATTTAGCACTTTACCCTCTAACATTTCAATATGTGTACTGAGGGAATTTACATCCATAATATTGTTTAAGGGGTTAAGTGCACAACTTAAAATTATTCATGGGGTCAAGTGCATGTTTTGAAAAGTTAAATGGTGAAGTGCTAAAGGCGATGAAAGTTGAGGTGTTCGCTATTTACCCAAAAAAAAATAATGTATAATTATATTTATAATTTATATAGATAACGAGTAGGTTTTTGACTTTTTATAGAACAAAGTCCATATTGTGAACTTTGTTTCGACCTTAATTTGTTGGGTGCGCAGCGCGATCAACATTTTAGCTCCACCGTCACCTCCGATCATCTCCACCGCCGCCCACAATCAATCAACATTATTCAAATGTCACGTTACCTGCCGAGCCGTCGAGTCCAAATCGAATCGATCCAAGATCCATTGCCCCGATACGACGACATCGACTACAACGTTCCCGCATCTGAAACCCTAGGTAATGACGATGATGGCGAAAGTGGCGCCTCAAATTTGCGGCCTTCAAATAGCAACTTATCGGAGGATCAAAATCCGCTCGTCGGAATCAAGGCTGACCGGAAATCATCTCGCCTTAGGGATTGTAAGGGTGATTATATCAATGTTCAATCCAGACCCTATCTCATGAAACTTCTTGAGAAACAAGGTATGATTACCGAGTTTCAGAATGGTTTCGATTTTTTGAATCTAAAGATGGATTGATATTGTTTGAGATATGCAATGCTTGCGTTCCATTCGGTTCATTCTGGGATCGAGGGGATTAGCATGCACTGTGATTTTTTTAAAAAAAAATTTTGAGCGATTTTGTCCTGCTGATTCACAAATTTCAGAATACTGCATTGTTCAGAAAGATTATATTGAAATGTTTTTGACCTAATTATCGGAATCAAATATTGAAAAATGATATAAAGAACTGAATGTTTCCTTATTTGGATTCATACCAAAAGCTAGATATCATATATAATAGGGAGCTTCATGACTATTATTTTATGGACATTGTCCATTTTTGACCGAGTTTGGATACAAAAATACTTGGTCTGAATCCAAATAACTAGTGTAGCTTTTATTTCCAGGGATATGTTTTCTTTAAAATAAATATATTTTTTAAAAAGTTCTTTCGTCATGGACAAGCACAAAACTATTCATTTAAAAAAAAAATTAGTTTAAAAATTATGTTTTAGAATTTTTTAAAAGAAAAATTGAAGTACAAGTCCTGAAATACTATATGTACACGATCCGAACAGGCTTTTCCTTTTAAAAGATTCTGTATCTTCTTCCACGTATGAACAAATATTAAACGGACATATTGTCTAGCCCAAACTGGATCTACAATCATCTCTGTATATTCCCAATCTTGGATCATGATTCATGATGATAAATTCTTAGTATAAAACAAGTGTTGTGAGCAATTCTCATTCTACAGGTGATCGAAAAGTTCTATTTGCGGATAAAGTTCTAAAGTTCACTTGCTCAGGGAAGATGAAATGCCGTATTCTTCTAATTACTGATTTTGCAATTTACATTGTGGATCCTGATACGGATTCACTTAAAAGAAGAATAGCCCTGGCAGCTGTGGAAAAGCTATGCTTAAGTGAACTAAGTGATAATTTTTTTGCCATTATTGTTCCTACCGAATATGATTTACTCATGGCTAGCACTCGAAAGACTGAAATAGTGGCTGTTTTTGTGGAGACTACTAAGAGTGCATCTGACTATGAACTCGAGGTTTCTCTATCTAATAGGTAACCTGAATTCCTATTTAAGGCTCAGCATTTTCATTTGTATCATGTACATTTTCGAACTAATTAAGAGAGTTATCCTTGTGAGTCCTGCTTCTCCTAAAACATCCTCAAAAATTGCATGTGCGTACAAACTGTTGTGAATAAATAAGCTAAGGTTTTCATCACCATTCAAGCGTTGGTTCACTAGTCTTCACCTTCAGGAACTCTTGAATTACTCAAGTCTTCTGTAATAATCTCGTGTCAAGTTCATTACAGTCTCCATCTCCTTTATTTTGTACCAAGTGTCTAGTCACGAATCCACCACTGTTGTTTTTTGTTGTGGGCAACTGCATTTGAATTTCGATCTTGCAGATTTGAGTACAATGCAGCTGCTGAAGTATTCAAAGAAGTACAATTTGAGGAAGTGGAAGGTATGGCTATACATTTTTACATGGAATCGTGTATTTCCTTTGGTGGACCTGCATATATTTAGCTGAGATGGGGCATTTTTTGTAGTACTTTCGGAGGGCAAAATTTGCATCTTCAAGTAAATCCCGTAGGTTGCATTTGGATGTGAGGGAAGTATTTGAAGGATTTGGATTGACTCCGCTGGAAAATGAATTTATGAAAACAAAACAATGGATTTATTATTATGGATTTGAAATCCATCAATTCAAATGCACCCTTGTAGAATTTAATATATATTTGCTTGAGGATGCTGAGCACTGGTGTTGTCACCTTGCGTTGTCCGTGCATCAGATCCTACAGTTTTTTTGCTGTTTGATGCTTACAAGCTTTAATAATATCGTGCAAGTTTAACGTCTTCATTTTCATTGTCTTAGGTGGCGTCAGAACAAAAATCATGCGAAAAGGATAAACAGTTTTGACATTTTGGGAAGTATACATGTATATTTCTCCATAGCTGTGAATTGAGAACCGAGCACGGAGAGTTGGTTTCGTTCAGTGTAAAGGTGATCCTTTTTTGGTTGCTTCATACTCAAATCGGAATTGGGATTTTTTCATCTGTTTGTAATAAACGCTTGATCGGATGGAAGCTTACAACAATGTATTGTTTGATTAACTTAAGATCTGTCTCGGCACCTGGGCAGAATTCTGAGCTTGGGCTGCCAAATTCACCTGGGCAGAATTCTGAGCTTGGGCTGCCAAATCAATGCGATGGACCCTCGAACATATCAATTCACTAGAAAGTAAAACCCACAATGAGGTTTTAATTATCGCTTGTCAGCCGCGTGGTAGAAAAATTCAACATTCTATGGTGATGTATTACCACGTGTTTTTCCTAAAACTTCATGCAATTTAATATCGATTAAAACAGACGTAAATGGAATTTTCGTTTTTCTATTAGCATAATCCTGGTATAAATGTGTGTACAGATGAAAGTAGTTTTAATATATTTATGGAGAATGAGACCATTGCAATTAGACAATGGCTGCCTCAATCCTAGTTCTTTGACCCCCGAAATTTTCATAATCTACAGTGCCATCAAGCTTAATTGGCACTGCTACTACAGAATTTTAAAAAAAAAAACGTTAAGGACAATGTTAAGATCAATGATCAGTAAACAATATGAAAGAGTGCCGTATGGGATTGGAGAAGGAAACATTCTTTTTTTTTTTTTAAACATAAACCAAACATCATATTAACGAACATCTTTTACAAAAGAAACCAATAAAAAGCCAGAAAAGAAAGCATAATAAAGTACGACAAAGCTTGAAACATATGGGCCCTGCAGGGCCAAAAACACCCTTGTAAAGGTAAACTAAAAGAGCAATGAGGGTAGAACATCGTATCAGAAGTGCAAAGCCGCTACGAGGATAGGTCAAGGAGCATTGAAGTCAACCGAGTCCCCTCGACCCATGCAGGCTACAACAAGGTTGAAAGAGGAAACTGCATTCCAAAATATCGGAAGTTACATATGAGGATACACGGGAGATACTAACCGATGACAGGCTCAAAATGCACAATCTCCCGAATCCAGAATCCACAACCTGAAAAAATGACCAAAAGAAAGCACTTCCTAGGGCACAAAACCACAAGCTCCAACGGTCAAACCCGACTTAATCTTGACAACGAGGAAGCACGATCACTACAGTGCCACCACCAAAATGACAAAATTAAAACCAGAAAAACACAAACAAGAGGTCAACAAAATAAATCTCCAACCGATGTAAGAGTGAAAAAAATGGCTTGAAAGCCAAGAGCTCCAGGGTAAAACACCACAATAAATCATATAAACACAGATAATAATAGCAATTAGGAGATATTATAGTCAAAAAGGAAGAAAACTCACGAAACCAGGATCGTGAGCAAAGGAATGCTCGGGAATCTCCCAGTCGCTGAGCATTCCAATAAAACCAACTCATGGTGGGAGAGGTGGGGTTACTGCTGCGCAACCACCACCACGAAAAAGCCCAAGCAGAAAAGGGCCACCAAATCAGAAGCAACCAGATCGTCATTGCCGGAACTGCGCACAAAACCCAGGTCGACGAAATAACGACCACTCCCCCGAAAACCCCTACCAAAACCATATCCAATAGAGAGAAAAATCAAGTCCAAGTCCAAGAAAACACGAGGAAAGAAAAACCAGAGGAACTCATCTGAAGGAGAGCAAGACGAAGATACCATACGCCACTATGAATGAAAAAAAAAACCATCCCAAGGATGAAACATTCATGCATTTCATATTTTCATGAAAAACGATTGCGCATGCTTCTATTTTTAATAAAGATAAATACTAAATAATTATGTTTTAATCCCAATAAATTACGGTAGGCTATGAATAATAGAGAGATCAATTGGGTCAGACACGTGCGCCGGTCTTCTCCAAATACTTCTATCGGTCAGAATATCCTCGTTAATCCCCTTGAACTCCAAGTCTTTGCGTATAACTTCGAGTCATGTCTTCTTTGGTCGTCATCTCGCTCGCGTGAAATGACCGAAATCCATAGACTTTACTCGACGCACAGGTGCATTGCTGGGCATACGTCGTACATTACCAAACCAACGTAAGTGATTTTCGTGCATCTTCTCTTCTATACAAGCTAAGCATACTTCAGTTCGAATATATTCGTTCCTTATTTTATTCTCTGGTTTTACTGTACATTCAACGAAGTATACGCATCTCTGTCACACTCATATTTTGGATGTGATTCCTCTTGGGTGTCCAGCATTCGGTCATATACAACATTACAGGTTTAATAGCCGTTCTATAAAACTTTCCCTTCAATTTCAACGGGATATTACGATTGTATAGAACTCGGATAGCATTTCTTCATTTCAATCAACCCACCTGAATCATGTGGTTAACGTCACTGTCAATCTCTCTATCATCTAGATAACAGAACCTAGGTATCAAAACTTGATGCTCATCGATACCTTTTGACCATCAAATGCTTCAACACCGCAATTCCAAAATATAGTACCACTAAATTTGCACTCATAAATGTTGAAGAAAATGCAAATTGTTTTTAACGAGAAATTAATCTTTTAAAATCAAGTGTCAAAAGATGAAAAGATACGGATGCAGACACTTGGAAAGGCAGCGGCAAAGAATTAAGATTAACCTAGAGAGTCGCTACCGGATCACATACCAGAACCGGCGGAGGAAATTCTGAACGGCTTAGACATCCCTCTATCGGAAACTCAAGCATTTGAGTGTCTTTCAAAGAGACACGTACTAAGGAATATAACACATCAGCTTTAAGAAGCTTCTGTCTGATCGTGTATCGCCTCTTCCAGCATGAGCCATGTTGGTCATCTTGTTCAAACCCCTGAGGCTTTGACTGAGTGAATTTTCCTGCGACATGGCAATATTACCACCGTTTGTTTTCTGTTTCTTGCCACCTTTTACTCCATTTGTACGATCCATTTCTCATGAATTGTGGAAATAAAAATAGGGAAAATTTGTCCAATTTTTTTCGACATTTGAAGTTTATACATCATGAGATTTGTTTCATTCCATTTTAGACTTGTTCTTGTTTCTCCTGTTGAGATCTTTTTCTCGCTTTGCTGCGGTGCGGTTTTTGAACGACGATTCTGCTTGCTAAATGATAAATGTAGGTTGGCTTTGAATTCTGCTATCCTCTGTTTCCACTTGCTCTCCAGTCTCCATGCGTGTATCATTTGTGCCCCTACCCAATGGACTCAGCGGGTGGACCCAACAGATCACTTTTTTCAACGGAAATAATTTTAAATTTATAAAAATAATTTCCAAAACTATAACCCCCCACACATTCTCATGTAACCACGGACCACCAGAAAGGGAAAACCCGTACGAAATTCCCTTTATATATGGGATCTAGAAAGGGATCGGGTCACTTTGAGTCTAAAATACTCAATCTTTTCTTTACATTGCAAAGATATTGTTTTCGGGACTCGAATATGTGATCTCCAAACCAAATAGGAGCAATTTTACGGTTGCGTCAAGACTTACGTGTTATTTATATATGTATTCATAATATTTTTATACCATATCTGTCAACCATTTATATTGAAGTTTACTGTTAGGAGGGTATCCGCCTTGGTATCGCCATGTGTACCTGCAAAACAAAGACAAATGCAAATACACAAAATGCAAATATAATACTAAATCCAAAAGGATATCAAGTCAGGCTCAGATCTGCTGTTTCCCGATCTACGTCACGGAGAGAAACCTCGGCAAAGACCAGAAGGTGTCGACAACACCCACGTCAGATTTCTGCCGGAAGAACAAAGCTACACGGCAGGGACACTCACGGCCAGAACCCACCGGACACACCACCCCAAGTCACCACCAGAGCACACATCAACCGGACGACGCAGCACTCACGGCCTGAACCAACCACACGTCCAGTAGCCACTAGTCACAAGCGAAGCGCACACAGCACTCACGCCACCACCGAACCCACACGTCCAGTAGCCACTAGTCACAAGCGAAGCGCACACAGCACTCACGCCACCACCGAACCCACACGGCCAGCAACCACCACTCACCAGCGAAGCACACACAGCACTCACGCCAGAAGCCAAACCACACGGCCAGCAACACCACTCACCAGCGAAGCACACACATCACTCAAGAAAACAGAACCACTCACGCACAAAACACTCAGCCACAAAGGAAGAGCTTGAATTCTTGAAGAGATGAGATGAGACGCACGTACAGGTTTTTATCAGAGTGAAGGAGGCGGACGTCTGGATATCAGAGTGAAGGAGGCGAACGAATTGAAAAAAACTGAGAGGAGTGGTAGGCGCTTATCTCAGACTTAATTAGACTTAAAGTTATAAATTGGGGGATTAGTTTAGGTTAAATAAGAGGTTAATGATTATGGGCTTAGATAATTCTGGGCCACAATACCCAACATTTACTGCAAATGATTTGTTTTATATAATCATTGGTTAGCTGATGGTATCAGAATTTTAAAATATATTAAGAGTGTCTGACAGCAAATTATAGCTTAAAAAGATTGGCAATTTGCTTTGCTTTGTTCCTCTTCAATATGCCTGAAACACATTTGGTTTCTCATGAGATGACATTTATTATTCAAATCAAGAAATTAATTCAATGCGGTTTTGTTATACAGCAACGAGTTATTTCCTCCTTAATTATCAGAAGTTTCGTCTGTCTTTTGCTTTTCTAAACAAAATATTATACTGGATTCTCGTTTGATTCCTTCACATATTTTCTTGGTCTGGTCTAATACATCTCATCCTGTCAGTTTCAAGACACATATGCTATCCACTTAACACTAATATATTGTCTTGCTGAATGACTTACACGGAAATGGGTACGTAGAAGCAAGAATCGAACACTATGCGTAAGAAATATGGAGAACATCAGCTTTTACACTATGATATTTGATAGGAAATATAAATTTTAATTTATTTTCTGTTTGGTTATGTTTCGAGTATTTTCAGAAGAACAAACATTGCCTTAACTTCTTAGCACCTTCCTGCAAATAAAAAATTCAATATTCTGAGATTTCGACATTATTGTCATGCCAATTTACAAATAAACACAGCAGAGATCATGTTCCCTACAGACAACACCTCAGTGTGCACACATAAAAAATTGCGTAAATCCTAGGAACAGAGTTCTACATATTCAAGGCATTGTCTGAGAGTGTTGGATTAAAATTTTAAGAAACCAACAGAGAAAACAGTATATGCTTACAATGGCCAGATTTCTTGCTTGCTTATTGATTTTAGCGAATGCCCATTTAGTCACAGCAATGGCAGCCGAGTATTTCATAACAGAGGCACCAACGGCGGTGCGTAGACTTGGAAAGCATAATCATGGTGGCAAGATTGCTGCATCAAGCTACAGCTCAAGCCCGTCCGAATCACCAAAATCAGAAGAAAATGCAGAGTTTATAACAGAAGTAAGTGTCTACAGTGAGGGAGACGGAGCTTCACCGGTGCTGAATATCAATCACCAACACCATCGTTGGATTGATGAATCAGTTGCTGGTGGTGGGGTGATTCTTGGTGGTTTAATGGCTGCTTTCTTGGTGACGGTTTTCTGTTACATTCGTGTTACTGGAAGAAGAAATGGAGAGCATATTTCCCCTACTAATTCATCGACTTTTATCCCCAATAAACAAAGATCATAGCTAATAGTTCCAACTCTTTCCTTTTTTTTTGGATGCTTTGTGTTGTGAAGAAATATATGTCGTTTGCCATTGAAATCAGTGAATGTTACACAGATGAGGAAGATTAGGCTTCAAGTTATGCTCCAATTGAACTTCGAGATTGGATTATCGAGCGGGTTTGTGAACAACTTCTACTGATAAAATATTAATATTTATGAGTTTCTTTTTTCTTTTTGGTTATCATGAAATTTATGAGTTTCGAATATAATATGATATGGTTTTCGAATAAAATAATCTGAAAATTAAATTAAGTATAAACAAATGTTTAAAACATATAAGTTCTTGATTTTTTATTTTTTTTAGCAGTATAAGTTCTTGATTTTGAGTATAAATAAATTTGTATCCGAAATTAACTTTGCAATTAAGAAGTAAATCTTTCTACACCCCTGTCTATCTGTGGATGCTTATTGTCATAATTCGGATATAAATTGTTTTTAATTAATATTAGTCCAAACTTTTAGGATCAACCAAATATAGTCTTACAAAAATTATTTTTTAGTCAATAATAGTCATTCTTTTAAGATTAATCAAATATAGTCCCACAAAACTTGTATTTTATCAAAAATAGTCTCATAATTGAATATGATGTTTTATCATCATTTTTGATAAAATAATATTTATGTGAGATTATATTTGATTAATTCTAAAAGTTTGGACTAATATCGATTAAAACAATTTATGTGAACTATATTTAATTAATTCTAAAAATTTAAGGCTAATATTAAAAATCCAGTTATTCTATGGGATCAATTTTAAAATTTACCCTTCTAATTTGTTCTTCAAGCTAGGCCACTTTCCTCCCTGCCTCAACAAAGCAAGGACGCTTGATACGCGGGATTTGATTTGTTATATTTTTCAATAAAAAAAACTTCGAATTTTATATTAATGTGCGATTAATGTCACGCCCCGAGACCGAAGCGCGTGACACCGACGTTGAATCCAAATATAAAATTCGAATACCACAAGCCTCGTATACAGATCTTTGATAAAACCAGTCTATTTATTCCAAAATCATTACATTGTCCTTACAATTGCTATTACAAATACTATTCTCTAGGATTTAATCAAAGATGCGGAAGCGTAAATAAAACTAATAAATTTCCTTGAAGGTTCTCCGTGGATCATCATCTCCAAAAATTATTATTGTTCTTCTTCCTCGATCTCTTCTTTTCGTCTTTGTCTGGGAGGGGAGGTAAGGGGGTGAGCGTTTGGGAAAACATTCAGCAAGTAGGGGCCGATTGAACATAGTAAAAATATACATATAATCATAGCAAAATCCTTTAACATTTCTTTGTCAAATCACATAGATCTTGGCACATAAACACATTTCTTACACATAAACACATATCTTCACATATTCATATATCAGCTTATTGGATTTAAAAACATACTTTCATAGGGTTGTTCAATCGAGATTTAAAACATACATATAGTTTTGAAAACGAAATGAAGTTGTAGCAAAAACCCACTTACTTTCGAAGCGTGATTGAACGAATTACATGTTGTAGAAAATAGCACAAAATCTCCTCATCCTTTGCTTTGAAGGTTTCGAATTCTTGTGTGTGTAAGTGTGTAGGTTTCGAAATCTAGGGTTTTGAGTGGTAGGTTTGTGATGTTTTTAAAATATAGGAGCAAGATGGAGGGGCATTTACTTTGATCCTAAATCTTGGCCATTTAGTGTCAAAGAATTTGGCAAGATAATAAATATAAATATGTCTCTTGGTAGGATGAGTTTTTCTTTGGTAGGGTAATATGTTTAATTTAGGAGGCATTCCTTAAAAATTTCAAAAACTTTGCCATGTAATTAAATGATTTGAGCAAGTATTGAATGTGGTCAACAATTGGTTATTAATGTGAATCAATTTATCAATTCCATAACTTTGGTCTGTCTAATACCATGATGATAGCAAGGTAATGATAACATGATTTGGTAAGGTTCCCAAACTTTGGTCATTATAATTGAATGTCTAATGTCATGATTTTAGCAAGGTAATGATGGCTAACATGAGGCAATTGATAAATCATCAATGTCATGATTGATAAGGAAAAGAATGGGTTTAGGCCATTAGTGACAATGATTTTGGGCAAGTCCATTGAATAATTTAGTTATGTACTTTCAAAAATGTAGGATTAGTGTAGGAATTATAGTCCATAAACTTTTAGCTATTCATTGCAAGATTTAAGATTGATTATTATTATTAATATTATTTTCAATGATTTCTTAATTCACTACAACTTTAAATTATTCAAAAGTTTATAAGCTAAAATCATATAACCTATGTATTATCTCTTACACAACTCTAATAAGTTATAAACTTAAATATATGATTAAAAGTCCACAAGATTGAATAATATAATTAAATCCACCCATAATGTAAATCTATTATTTTTATTTATTTTTCAATGTTATCTCGGTATTACGTAATTTGTTTGACCAAAATTCCGGGTCTTCACAATTAATTTTTAACTTAGTCATTGCTGATGAGTGTACTTTTCTCGATATTGTAGATATTCCTTGTTATTGACTTTGTGAGTTCTAAAATCATTGCACATCTTGGATTGGTTTGCAAGTGTTGTGTTGAAGGTAATGGAGACTCCGCAGTTTTATGGAATGGGTCTTGAAGTGCCTTTTGGGTTCGAGTCTGTTGTAAATAACACACCATCCCTCTATCAAAAAAAAAATGAAATCTCACAAGTCAAAACTAACAAAAGCATAAAGGGAATTACTATATTCGTAAAAATCTGTACTAAAAAACATCATGGTCCATGGCATCTTTTAGGACTTCGCAACACTCTTTCTGCATATACAAACAAAGAACATAATTGAGTTACAGAAATAAATCGATCAAACATGTTCACTATCCTCGTATGACTCATGTGAAACTTGAGGACTAACAGCTTCTTTTGAAGATTCAACCGACGGCGATGCCGATATCTCTCGTCTCCTACTCGAAAATGGATCTGATTTCCTGATGCTGCTACTCTGTTCTTTCCCTTTTGCATCGGTACTTAGATAATTTGTCAATATTCTTTTCATACCGAACCCGCGGAGGGAAAGCTTGCTGCTTTCTGTATATGGTGATTTTTCCATCTTTTCAGGGATAATATGCTGCGAAGGAGAAAATCTGGGCGTTGCAAAAGCTGTCCTGAATGGAGTGCTAGAGGCTGCGAGTGGAATACCGATGCTTTCTCGGGTGATTACACCGACCTTGGAGATTGACACGGCATCATCTGAATGCTTAGACATGTCGTCCACGTAAAGTAGATCATCAATACGGGAAACAATATTGAATGCCAGGCTTTCGAGAACTCTTGAGTAGCTCTCCAATATGGACTTTCCGACATCCTGTTAGAGTAATCACAGATTAAAATACCACAGAAAATTGTGGTTTTAAGGCATGGCCATACATTCACCTAATATCTAGTTATTATGTTAGTTGATCCTAAATATCAAGTTAAGGGCAGAAAGAAAAGGCTGCATTCTTAAGAGGAATGGTGAGATATGAACCGAAACCTTGTTAAATTGGATTTTGCTCATGTCCAAGGTTGTCTGAGGAAGACCAGGAAACCGCTGCTTCAGGCAAAGGAGCAGACTCTCGGCTCTGTCTGCAAGAAGTTCCCTTTTATCTGCATCAATCATCAAATCCTTGACCATTTCCCATGACGACTTCGAATTTGATCTCTGTGAACTATGTAACGGATTTAAGTTAGTTTTTCGGCGCCACACATAAATGGAGGTCTCCACTCTGTTGGCAATCTCTAAAGCATGATAATCAGAAGACAAATCGAGGCAGTCAAGCAAATATTCCGGTGAAAATTGGTCAGAATTAATATATCGATGAATAAGGTCTCCCAAACTTGATTTTCCATTCTGCAACCACCAAGAAACAAGGGAAAATCAGTAAACTGGTTCAGTATCACGTAAAATTAATTAGATGTTGACCTCTGTTGTACTCGAATACCTTTGGGAGAGAATCTATAAATGAATCAGGGACATCCATTTCAGCTAAAGAGGCGCTGTTTATAGCCATTGAAGCTTTAAGAATTTGGTTGGTACAATCACGCCGGTGTTGCAACATTTTTCGAGAATCATCACTAAGCCCACCCGGAGGGACTCGAGGAACTGGAAGCCACCATTTGTTATCTTGCCGGGGAACAGGTTTTCGGAAAGAAGCTGACCCATCAGCTCCCGGGGCAACAATCCCTTGGTCAACATACCAAAACTCTGAGTTCTTGAAACTCTCCAATATTTCCTATTCAAAGAGGATGGAAACATTAGGTCCACAATTCCATTATGCAACTACTAAAAGAAGAATTTAGTGTCTTACGAGTAACATATTGTCTAGCTTTCGTAAAGCAGGGAGATTAATGAATAGATCAGACCGGGGTCTTGAAGTCATGATCTGTAAAAAGGGAAAAAGTGGATAAGTTATGACAATTATACTTTTATAGAGGCTCGTAGCTAATTCTAATCCTAAGGTTCAAGTTCCAGCCTGTATGGCTCTACTTGAAGTCTTTTTTATTACAAAAGGAGTATAGTTCTGTGGCAAATTATACTAACCTCGAGTTTGCTTCCATCTGGGAATGTCTGCCAAGACGGAATCAATTCAACAATATGATCACTAACACAGAGAAGCCATTCCATTTCTCTTCGCCACATTATCTTTTTATCAGTTGTTAGAGGTTCTAGTCTCCAAACTTGGCCGAAGAGTGTAGCTATCAAAAATATTAGACTGATTAGGCAAATGCAAGATACCATGAATATTCATATCTAATAAACTCAACAAACTTTTGTCAAATAACAAATGGAGAAGACATAACTTACCACAAAGATTGGTAATAGCATTCGATATAGCCAGAGCAGTGCAAACCCCATTGCCACAACCAGACATGTCTTCACCAAGAAGCAATTTTGATAATCTTTCTTTCATCATCTCAAGTTCTACATTAACCAGAAAATTAAACAAAATTAATAGAGAGCTAAAAAACTGGGGGAAATGGGGGCATAAACGAACAAGTAGTACCTGAGTGAGAAGACCCTTGTTTCTCCAATTTTCTACAGTCCAGGCGAGGCTTCTCTACTTCTTCAAAAACTTCAGAACTGGCACAATGTGGCAATTTATCCCTTTGATTTGACCAACCCATTGAAGTGGGGGAGTTCTCAGAACTACTATTTTCATCAATCACATTAACCTCATAAGCCAAAAAATCAGTACTTGAACTACTTTCTCCACTTTCCACCTCGTTCAGATTCAAGAAACTCCCAACTTGACTCTCTTTTCCCACTTCGTAAGTCTCGCTATCATTCACTAAACCCTCCATTTTAGCCTCAATGATATTGGGTGAAGCGCAATATAAAGAGTTGTTCACTACCATGCCATCAAAATGAAACCTTTTACCTGAAACCCCAACTTGCAGAATACCTCTATTCCTCAAAAAATTAACTGATTTTGACACCCACGTGGGCAATGCAGATGAGGGGCTCGAGTTTCTTGAGTTTCTCGAATTTATTGGCTGGTTCAGGGGAAAAAAATGCTTGACTTTTGTGTGGTTTTGCAGAGTGGCCTCACTTTCTTGATCAGCTCTATCCATAAGGTCTCAACCTCAGCTCCAACCATGTCTGGTTCTGTGAGCGTTAAAAGTTAAAAAACAAGGAGCCAAAATGTAGACAATGGTAATAATGAATCGAAGATATGATTACCCAAGCACCGAAGGGAATAAATGATGCTCGAATGTGTGGTGTTTTGCGTGTGAGAGAGCCTCAGATAAGAGAGGTTTTGTACAGAAGGATGCTCAGAGTTTTCGAAATGGAGAACAAGTATATGAGGAGGGGGGGCTCCTCTATGCTGTGCTTTTGCTTAAGTAAGTCGCTTTCATTTGGTTGATTTGTTAGACGTTTGCTTGTACAAGGGCTCTCCCATAATTATTACATCGGGTGATTTTTTGTAATTATTGCGTAGAGTAATCGAACCAAAAGGTATGGTATCTAATCCAATATTTTATTTTATTTGTTTTGTTTTGTCAAAAAAATTATTGATGTCGATGGCTTGTAGTCCATCTTACACCGATCGCAATTATGACTAGAAAGTCTCGTATTCGAGTCTCCGTCCCTGATAGTCGTAATAGTTGCTAAAAAAGATTATTGCAAACAAAAATAATACAGTAGCTCATACTGTGGTTGGGCATGTTCTTGAAATATATGGTCAAAACCATTAATTTACACGGTCTCACTTCTATATACCAGATCTTACCAACACCAACATGCATACAAATATATACATACATATTGATATATCTTGATCTTTACAAACATCCGATCTATATAAATATTTTCCCAATTTACATGGTAGTAATGATGATTGATAAAACTTCAAACATCACAAACATTATCTTTAGTTAGTGTTAACTGTAAACATTAGTGACAACTATTTGAAAAACGACCAAATGCAGAATACGAAAATAATTCATAATAAATTCAAAAAAATAGGTGTTATGCATATATATTTTATGAATTTTAATCTATAAAAATAAAAATCGTGACTCAGTTTCATCTCCAATCCCCACTTAACGGTTTTGGAATCCACATTTATTGCAAATACAAAATTATAAGATGGTGTAAAGGCATTTTCCATGGCCACCAAGTGACAAAAATCACGTTCTAAAGACAACCGAAGAAGACGTTTTATCTCAGCAAAATTTCCCCTTTGATGGCCCCAGGAGAAGAATCCAACGTTCCAATACTAAAATATGTAAAACAAAGTTAAACCAAAAAACTGTAAGAAAATCTCAAACTATATAGATATTAATCTATTATCTTTAAACGTGGGGGATATGTGTGGATAAGATATGCACATCCAAGGGCTCACAAGTTTGTAAATGTGAGAGCTGACTTTTTCAATGGTTGAGATTAATTTAAGATTTTAATCGTTTTTTAACTTTGACAAACAAAATGGTGTAGATAAAAATTAAACTTAATTCGAAATTCGATGTGGTGAGTGATACCATAATTGTCCAGAGCGGCTTATCTTATCTGACTGACGTGGTGTAAAGGCTATTGCATCAACTTGAGGATTTACTCAATATGCATTCAAAGAATAGCGGTTTCGTGTTCCCCATCATAAAAAAAATAATAATAATAAGATAAAAGCGGGCAGCATCCTTCATCAGATTATTAAGTCGTTATACTGACGCAAAAACATGGGACATTCTAACTCCCAAATTGTAAAATGAGACTTACCTTGTAAGGCTTTGTGTTATCCTTACCAATTAGTACTGACTTATACATCACAATCTTGGTAGTTCTAACAATAGACACTTTATATTAATTATGTGAACAAAGTTGAGGAAATCTTCAATCCAACAAATTTATTTGTTTATCAATAGGTTGGATATATGTTTATTGAATTTTAACTTTGACAGGAATAATTATTTTTATTATTTTAGTTAATTTCATTTTAATTTTATGATTCAAGCAGGGAAGAACGTTCTGGACAAATGATTCTTTTATTATAGAAAAGTTAATAATTTGACAAATCACAATCAAAATTTCAAAGAAGATGTCTTCTCAAGAAACTATTAAATTATTATTATTCGAACGGTTACATTAGGCTTAATGAGCCTGATCCCTCCCGGACCCCGTGTATCGCGAAAGTTTTGTGTACCGAGTTTGTCCCTTCACATGCTAGAAATTCTTTAAATATATACTTGATACAAGAGGTTGAATCATTCGACGAACCCGGTATTCTACCCAAACAAATACGCCCCCTCTGTATTTTTTTACAAAGCAAAGATAAGAACATAAATAGCAAGTTGTGATATAAAACATTTACATGACCGAAAACGAGTTGACTTCTCATATAGCGAGTGCGTATAATGTTTAGTTTCCCTCTATAAATAAACTATACTCAACCTAAAAAACAAGCATAATAAAATCAAGAAAATGCAAAAGAAAGAAAAAAAAATGGCAGAAGTGACGTTGTTTGGAACTTGGGGGAGTCCATTCAGCAAGAGGGTTGAAATGGGTCTAAAACTGAAGGGAATAGAGTATGAATTCATTGAAGAGGACACGAAAAATAAGTCCTCTTTGCTTCTAAAGTACAACGCAGTGCTAAAAAAAGTGCCTGTTTTGGTGCACAGAGGCAAGCCAATTGCTGAATCTTTGGTGATTCTTGAATACATAGATGACACTTGGGATATTGGGCCTCCTATTCTCCCTAAAACTCATTATGAGAGAGCTATGGCTCGATTTTGGGCTAAGTTTATTGATGAAAAGGTACTACAATCCTTTAATTTTCTTTATACATCTATCAATGTTTGGTTTGTTTTTCTTACCAATTTAGTGTAGTCGGAACTCGAGGTGTTTCAGGAGAATCGTATGTATGATATAAATATATCTAAAAAGTATTAAATTTTAAGAAATGAAGAGCAATCTTCTTTATCTCAAGTGAAATAATGATGATGATTATTATAATTTATCGATTCGGAGACATCTAGACTAGACCCTGCACAGGCCCGTGGTCAACAGATTGGTTAATCGGGTCAACAGTTCGATAAGTTGTAACCATAACTGACCCATCTATAGGCGGTCGGTTAACAGGAACTGGAACAGACGGTTCATACACCTAAATAGGAACCGTCAAAGGAAAGTTAATATTAAGGATTAATTTTTTTGAACCGTCGAATCGACGGTTCTGAACGGTGGTCAAGTCTACATCTATTTTTTTTTCAATATTAAAATCAAACTGAAAAACATTATAATCTCAATACTAAGGTCAAAGTTCATCTTCGAAGGTTTCCCCCATAATCCAAACATATTAGCAATTGACTAATTTTCACTCAAGCTTATAATTCTATTTCATTTTCAGCTCAAACTTATATATAAAATTATTTTTACTATCAGTGCATACCTACACTTCGAAAAGCTTGTTGGAGCGTAGGGGACGAGCAAGAGAAGGCGAAAAAGGATGCGATGTCACTGCTTAAGCTTCTTGACTACGAAATCGAGGGGAAGAAATTTTTTGGAGGCGACACGGTTGGGGTAGTCGATATCGCCGCCGGTTTCATTGCATATTGGTTTGGAATTATTGCAGAATGTGGGGGTGTTCAGATTTTGGACAAAGAAAAGTTTCCCAATTTATGCGAATGGATCCATGTGTTTAATAATGATAGCTTTGTGAAAGAAAATTTGCCTCCAAAGGACAGATTGACTGACAAATTCAAGGCTCTATTTCAAGCTGCCAAACAAGTCCCAACTGCCTAACTTTGGTTTGTCTATGCTTTGAGGAGTCAACTACACTTTTTTTTTGCCCAATAAAATGGGATTGTAGCGAATTTTCTTGGTTGTGACTTGTCAGAATAAGAGGGCAAAACTCGGTCCATAAGAAATTTATAAGTACGATTTTAATCCTTTCCATTTTTTTAAAGTAATTGTTTTTATCGATTGTACTCTCTCGACTCTATATCTTCGTTTGTTTCTCAAGCCAAATGACAAGTGATGGGAAGATGCTAACCCCCAAAACATACGGTCGCAACCCCAATCCAATGATGGGAAAAACACCAGAAGAAATGAGCTCTCCAATCTTGCCCAGATGGATAATAATAGTTCATGCCCACTATGAACATAATAAAAAAAATTGATTTAACTCCTTCTCGGAAAAAAAAACACACCAAAAGAAATTCACACGCTCTCCTATGGGGTGTAAACGAACCGCATCGAGCCGAATATGCAGAAAATTTTAAGGTTCGAATTCGACTCGAAATAGTTATATTCGAGCTCGAGTTCAATTCGAAGTTGAGATAGTTTTATAAATTTGGCTCGAAAAGGTTCGAACATGTTCGCGAGCTATTTGAATTATTGTTCGAAAATAAATACCCGAAAAGTTTGAAATATATTTATTTAATATATAATTATATTATATTAATAAAATATTAAAGTTCGTGAGCGGCTCGCGAACTATCGAACAAAGTAATTTGGACTTGAGTTCGGCTCGAAAAAAGTTCGAACATGTTCGAGTTGCGCTCGAATTCAAGAATTTCGAATTCGAATCAAATATTAATCGAGCCGGTTCAAAAAGTTCGTGAACATGTTCCCCTACGCTCCCCTGATGGCAAGAATGCAAGATATTTGACAGCATGAGGCATTTGCCATGATATAATGGGCCTAGCATTTAATGTAGTCTTTCACATTTTGTTTGATGAGCCTAAACTTTAAGGCACCACTCTTTTGAATTTCGATATTTTGGAGTAACTCACTATATCTGGGGTTTTAAGAACCAACTGGTAAAATTGCTTGTTTGCCTCTAAAAGGTAACTACGACTAATACAAGTGGTCCTTAAATTTTTTTTTCGAAAATATTATACATGCAAAGATAGATAAATACATACAGATATTATAAAAAGGTCAAATATATTTTGGCGCTCTAAAATCTTTACTATTTTAGTTTCATCCCCGACTCGGGATTGAAGGATTGAGGGGCGCAAGTATGTATAGATGTCACCCTTGAGTAAGTGTAATACCATCTCTAAATTATTTCTATTATGTATATTGCTATAAAATATCATCATAGATTCAAATGTAGAAGAAGCATTTCATTCATTGAACATAAAGAGATCAAGACCCATCATAAAATATAATTGCCATGTGCATTTATTCCGTACATTAATTAATCATAAATTATGATTTAATAGTGGGATCAATGATTAATAAGGCTTAATCTTAAGGGCATGTGAAGAATGGTCCCTACGTGTGATATTTTTAGGTAATGAGATCCATCACGGCGTGAACACACATTTCATGATCACGGAGTACTGCATCTTTGTCAAATAAATCTTTATATTTTCTTTAATAGTTAATAATTTGAAAAATTTATTTTCGTCCTCCCAATTTATTTTCATGGCTCTGCCTCTTGCCCTTATACCATTTAAGATTAATTTAGTTGTATCAATTTCATTTATTAATATAATTCATGTTCCATTTCAAAAAAATAAAAACAAAACTGAAAAAAAAAAATTTACTTTTTTTCCATGTTTTGTGAATGAAGCTTTAGATACCGTTCCCCATGTTTACAGTCAATCCACTTTAATAAGGTGATTCGGATCACAAGAAAAGGGCCGGAAGCCTACGCAGTCTGACGCCGGTGGTGAAAATGACTGCCGTTAAAACAAACGGGAAAAAGCAGTCCACCAAAAGTAGGTAGACAGTTGAGCTGCCGTACCTGCACTAACCCTCTGTTGCCACGTCGGACCGGAATATCACCTCGAGATTCTATTTTGTTCAATACGCGAAACAAAACGATGACACGCATGTACTTAATTTCAAAATTTATCGTGCTTTTGCTTAATTCAACTATTACGAATTTTTATAAGAATCTTCGCTGATGGGAAATTGATTCTTAAAACGTCATGCGTATTAGAAAGTTACAAAGGAAGGGATAAAATTTTTAAAATTATATAAATCCAGAAGCATCATTGAATCCATTTGGCAGATTAATGCATTTCCTAATGGTTTTTTGTTTAATCATTGTAAGCATTCTTCAGTGAATTCATGCTTTAGCTGTTAGAACTGTGTCTCATCGACGGTTTGTTTGTTGCTGCCCTGAGGGGCACTGCCCTTAGGGGCATCATCCACCAACCATATATAATCTTTTTTTTCTTTTAAAAAAAAGATTCCAAATGAACGGTGCGTATGCCATTGTTTTTGAGTCCTTAATGTGTCCCATGACTTGACTTCTTTAACTTAATTTATATTACTTTTCGTTAAAAAGAAAAAGAAAGAAGAAGAATTATTTATTTGAAAAAAAAACTTGATCAGACAAACAAAAATTCAAGAGAAACAAATAATTGATCATAATAGACAAAAGGTAGAAAATGGAGAAGGAATATGTAGGTTGGGAGTGCAAAGACGACTGGTAAAAGCAATAATGTGCTTATATTCCAAATGGCTGGAACCTATATGTTAGATCTGTTTCATTGAATTTGTAACTATAAGTCAAAAATCTTTTATTTTAAATATAAACTTTTTTAGGAAATGAAACGAACAATTATAATACAGACACCCCTTTTTTTAAAACGATCTTTCATGCTACTCGATGGCTGCGTTGTGCTTAATAATATATATTTTTTTTTAAAAAGGGCAGCCGTTTGTTTTTAATTTTTACTTTTGTAGGAATGTGACTGTGCACAGTCATGAAGCCAGAAAATCCGTTTAGGAGAGGTGAAAATAAATTTTTAAAATACTTATATATAAAGTGTTGGGTATGTGGCCCAATTGGTTAAGCCCATTAAGGCTTTAACCTTAATTGACCTACCCTAATCTCCTTGTTAAATACCCTACTTATAACCTAAGTCTGATGAACAATTGTCGCCTCCTTCTCTCTGTCTCAAAATTCGTCCGCCTCCTTCTCTCTGTCTCAAAATTCGTCCGCCTCCTTCACTTTACTGAACCAGTGCTTTGTGCGCCTCTTCCTTGAACTCTCAGATTCATCTTATTCGTTCGGTCAGAGTGCTTTGTGCGCCTGGGTTCGACGAGATAATCGAAGGGGTTCATCGTCCGGTTAAGCTTTGTGCTCCGTTGGTTCCAAGTTGCTGGTTGTGTGCGCTGGCCGTGAGCTTTGTGCTTTTTCTAGTGACTGGTGGTTCTGGCAGTGTGTGGTTGTGGTGTGAGGGTGCTGGCCGTGTGTGTTCTTGTCGTGTGCTTTGTGCTTTCTGGCAGAACATGGGTGTTGGGTGTTGTCCAAACCTTCCGGCCTTTACCTTGGATTCTTTCCGTGACGTAGATTGGGGAACAACAGATTTGAGCCGGAATCTATATCCTTTTGGATTTAGTATTATATCCATATACTGTGTGTATTTGTATTTGAGTTTGCAGGTACACATGATGATGCCAAGGCGGATACCCACCTAACAGTGGTATCAGAGCGGCTATCCGCGCCTGGTGGGTGAACAGCGACGCTCGGGCAGCGGCTGTTTGGCGGTTCAGATTATGCGCCAGTTCGGCTTTTCGGTGGACAAAACCTCAGAGCGTTGGCCTCTGGGTTGTAAGTGATTGGCTTGAACCCTAAAACTTGTACTGCTTTGTTGAGCGTCTAGGTCTTAGGTTCTGAGGCTTGCTTGATGTAGAAAACTAAGAATTTGTGTGATTCTGTGTTTTTCAGTGTGGCTCACTGAAATTTTAAAGTTTTCTAAAAACTTTCAGTTTTTTCGTTATCTGTGCCTGTTTTGTGTGGTCCTGCTTCTGCGCTTACTTTGTGTAATTTTGTAGCCTGTGATTTAGTGTGCCTTATTTTGCTTGTGTGCGATGGCTTCTATTTCTGGCTATAACATGGAACCCTTTAATGGAAAATCGAAGTTTTCTATTTGGCAACAGAAAATGAAAGGAATTTTAATCAAACAGAAAGTGTTTAAGGCTATAGGTGGTAATTATGCTAATGATATTACCTCTGCTAAGAAAGCTGAAGATGATGAATTTGCTTACTCTTCCATAATCTTGAATCTATCTGACTCTGTGCTTAGAAAGTGTGGTAAACTTAATTCTGCAAAACTTCTTTGGGAAAAATTAGAAGAGCTTTATACGGAAACCTCTTTGCCTATTAAATTGTTTTTACTTGAAAAAATTTTCAGATTCAAGCTTGAATTGAACAAAGATGTTGATGAGAACCTTGATGTGTTTACTAAATTGATTCAAGATATTAAGTTAACTGGAGATAGGAATATTGATGATTATACTCCTATTGTGCTTTTAAATGCTATTCCTGAGACCTATAGTGTGATGACCAGGGATTAAAGATGTTAATCCCGTAGTGTTAATAACCCCTAAAGTTGTTTTACGTGGCGATTTGGAGTTTAATCGAGGTGTTGGGCCTTCCGGGCTCGTCTATTTGAGTAGTTTGGATCGTTGGATCCCGAGGTTGAGATCGTATTCTCATTTCGGTGAAAACCTATGAGTTGGGTTTTTTTAGTGTGACTCGGAACCTCGGGTGCTTTGTGTGGGCACCGGTAGGAGGTTTTTGAGTTAGAGAGAGAATTTTTGAAAACAGATGATTTTTTAATGAATCATGATGTATTTGTGGGGTTATTAGTATTTCGGGGTATTTTTGCTATAAATACCAGTTGAACCCGAGATTTTAATTATGGGAACCATTTTCCCCACCTTCCCTCTCTCTCTCCTCCCGCGCGATTTCCCGATCCCCTTTGACCCCCGCGCACAAACGCGCTTCGCCCGCCGCCGTTCGGCGCGTCCGACCCGCCGCCAGCTTCGTCTCTTCCAGGCGCACCTCTCCATACCATCAATTCGAAGTTTGGTCTCGATTTGAGTTCGGATTTCTGCAGAAAGCGCTAGGGTTCGAAACTGGTTTCTGTCCGATTTGGGGCTCGATTTTTGGTACGTTTTTGGGGCTTTTCTTCCGGTGTTTTTGGGGCGTTTTTGTGCTGTTATTGGGTCAAAAATTTCAGACTTTAATGGTTCGAAAATTTGTTGCTTAATGGTTCGAATTTGAATGCTGTTTGCGTGGGGTTTATGTTCGAATTTTGGGGGTTTTTGGCAAGGGGTGATGATTCTTGCTATTGATCGATTAATTCATGTTTTAGATGTATTATGGTGCTTAGTTTGGGTTCGATTTGTGTTGTGAAGGTTCGAAAATTTGTGGGGAGTTCTTGAGCAATTTTCGATTATGGTTAATTGTCGTGTGTTGACAATATTTTTTAGGGTTATGAGTGTGCTTGAGCATGGGTTGCGTGTTCGTAAATAATTGTGAATTATTTATCGTGTTAGCACATCGTTCCTCGGGGCATGGAACTCGAGCAAGGTTTGGCTCGGACTTCGGAGATTTAAGGTACGTGCGACGTACGAGCATTACTTTATATGAGAGCATTTCGTGAAATGCATAATGTATTTTGATGGCATTGATGGTTGTGCGTATGGTTATATATATTATGTGTTGATATAGTTATGGAACGGCCCAACCTTGACATCACCGACACAAGCGTGCGTGATACTAGAGTATTATGACCTTATAAGAGATATGGGGTACTGGGTTTATATGACTATTGTAGGGCATTTGAGATGCCTGAGAATGATCGTGGAATCATGTATTCATTATAAGACATGTGAGATGTCTAAGTATAATGGAGAACTGGTAAAATAAATGCTAGGCATTTGAGCTATCTGTGATTGGTAGCAAAGTTGAAAATCAGTATTAGATATCGAGATATCTACATTTGTATGTATAATGAATTTGGAATCATTAATTATTGATACTTGAGAATCAGGCATGCTATGAGTTAAATCAATGTGTTGATTTACTAATTTTTGAGATTTGATGAGTTTGATGATTGTGAGAACAGGGACAGTACACGGAATCTCGGATGAGGACGTTGCCATCCAGGGAGTATCATTTAAAATTCATTAGTATTTACTTTTGTTGTAAATTATGAATTTCATTATTGTGATTATGGGATTTTGTGTATTGGTATGCTCACCCCGTTGTGGGTTGTCTCTGTTCGGGCAGGCGAACAGGTACATCGATGGCTGCGGAGCTAAGCTCGAGCTGTTGATTGGATGTACTCCCAGGATCGTGGTACCAGGGCTTGATGGAGCACGATATCGTATATAGTACTTATATACACCCGAATGTTATATACATATTTATGATGCTCGCATGTGAGCACGGTTATGCTTGTATATGGGTTGTATATAAAGGCATGAGCCTTTCTCTCTTTCATTCTATGTTGCATGCAATTAAGAGTAGAATTGCTAATGATATGAGAGTAGGGCTGCTTACCGGTTGGAACCGGTCCGGTCCGGATCGGAACCGGCCGGTTCCGGACCCGTTATGGGCGGAACCGGTCCGGTCCGTTAAGGATCCGGATCGAACCGGTTCCGGTTCCGGTTCCAACCGGTTCCGGTTTGGTTCGGATCCTTATCGGTTTTTCCTTTTTTTTTTTTAAATGTTGTAAATGTTTCTTCAATGATGTTCATCACAAAATCAATACGATGCATACAAATAATTGTAAAGACATGACAATTGAAAATCTAAATAAAAAAATATTACAATTTAGTACTTAGCAGTCTTCATAATTGATAAGTATTGTTTTGGCGTTCTCTTCTTCTTGCTCGTCATAATGATTTACGAATTCATCAACAGTCCCATCTCTTCTATTTTTGCATTCTGCTTCAAACCAATCTTTAAGTAACGTGAGCATGCATAACGAATCAGCTGATAGACTACTTCTGTAGTCTCCAATAATACGGCCGCATGTTGAGAATGCCGATTCAGAAGCGAGGCTTGAAGCTTGTACAGCATACACGTCTCTAGCCATTTTGGCTAAGATAGGGAATTGTGCTGCATTGGACTTCCAACATTGTAAGACGTCGAAGTTGTCTTCGGTTAGAAATTGATAATTCAGATAAATTTGCAACTCAGTCGACGTGCTAGTAGAAGGTCCTTTTCCCTTAAGTTTTTTCCTGCCCAGCATTCTAAGCAAATTGATGCCCCCACCTTTAGATTGAGCTTGGGGTTGTTCTTCAACAGGCCTTTGTTGCGATGATTCACTTGCCTGTTGATTATAATACAATTGAAACATATTTTGGAGAGATTGCATTGTAGACGTCTTTTGATTGTCAACAACCTTCCCCAAAAATTTAGCATAATATTCAAAAAATATCTCAAATGAAGATAAACATTGACTAGGATCTAGCAATGTTGCGATGCAGTGCACGGGTGGGATTTGTTCCCAATACTTTATAAATTTAGTTTCCATTGCATTAACAAAAGCATGCAAGTCATAGTCATCTCTAAATTCTATAAATTTATCAAACATGTTAAATACTAAAGGAAGAAAATAAACGGAAGTTGGATAAGTAACACCAGAGAAACGTTCCGTCGCTTCTTTGAAAGTACCTAACAATGATACACAATTTTCAACAAATTCCCAATCCTCATCAGTCAAATAAATACTTTCATCGCTATCAGGCATTTGATATGAATTATAAAATGGAGTTAAAATATCTTTGTAAGGTAACATAGCATTCAACAAATTGTACAACGAATTCCACCTAGTTTCTATTGGTGATGGAAAAAGAAGATGCTTTAAACCATTAGATAAACATAATTGTTTCCAATCACGCTTAACACGGCTCGTGCGTAACCATTTAGCGCAGTATTTCATTTTGTCAATACATGCTGAGTGATTGTCCTCATAACCAACTTTAACAGCCAAATTAATCACATGACATGCATATCAAACATGAAAAAAAATACCATCAAGCATTGGTTTAAGATAGGTCTTTAAATCACGCATCGCGGCATTGTTATTCGCAGCATTGTCTAATGTGATTGAAAATACCTTATCCTGAATTCCATAATGTCTACAAGTGTTGAATACATATTTAGCAATTACATAACCAGTATGTGCACAATCTAACTCATCTAAAGACAAAATCCTTTTTTGCATACACCAATTATCATCAATCCAATGGCAAGTGACAACAAGATATGAATCAGAATTTACATTTGTCCAAATATCAGTTGTTAATGTAAGTAATCCTTATGTCATACAACGCAGCGGAATAAAATTGTAATGGTCCGATTTTTTAAAGAAAAATTATTGAACCGTTTTTTTTTTTAAAGTTTGTAAATTATAATATTAATAATAATAATAATAACAATTAATAATATAATAATATTAATATGGTAATTAAGGGAAATAAAGAGTGATAACCGAAGCATTTAGCTTCAGAAAATCTGCATCGCTTCTCTTCGTCCCCTTCGTTTCTCTTCGTCCGTTTCGCCTCTTCACTTTGCCATCTTGATTTCGTCCGTTTCATCTCTCTCGTTCCTTCACCTCTTCACCATGGTAACCAACAATCTATTTAAGTTCCTTCCACAGAAAACCCAAGTCCATTCCTGTCTGTACCGAGTTACAAGAGCAAAATTCCAGATTTTGTTGTAAATTCGATTTTTGTTCGAAAATCATTCCCAAGTTTCGAATAGGAGCGAGCCATCGAGAAGAAGTCGGATTTTGGACAGAAAGTGCAAATCGGTATGAAATTACATGTTTCGAATTTATTTTCTCTGTTTTTGATTTTTGATTTTTTTTAGTTTCGAATTTTAGGGTCTGGTTAGTGAAGTGGGATTATTGAAGTATGTTGGGGTATTGTTATCCAGAACATCAATTTTAAGAATTGTGTTTCGAAAATTTCTGGGAATTCGAAGACTTTTGTTCGAAGAAATTTTCTGGAATTTTTCGAAGATGTTCTGTATTGTGGTTCGAAAATGAAGATGTTTTTTTTTAAGAAAATGATACTGGAATAATTCGAAGGTTAGTCTGGAAATTTAGTCCGAAAATGTTAATGGAATTTTGATGAACTGAGATTGGTTTTTCAAAAAAAAAAATGGTTACTGGATTGATATTTTGTTCGAAGATTTGAGATGAGTTTAGTTCGAAAATGGAGATGGTTTTCGAAGATATTGTTCAAAGATGGTGATTGATTTTTTTTGAAACAAATTAGTATTCATACCTTAAGCATGTTGAATAACATAAGTTAGGGTTGTGTTAGGATATTATAGAATCAAGTTAAATGAATATGGTTTTGATAATGTTGAAATGGGTAATAGGAAATCCTTGATATCTTGGAGATTGTGGGAAGGTTTGTAGATTGAACGTTGCTAGGAAGCTTTGAGGTACGTAAAGGAAGTTGCAATTTTTCGCAAATTATTTTAAGTATTTCGTATTGTTTATTTTGAAATGATTTTCGGATAGTAAGCATGCAAGAATTATTTTGAAAGATGATTTTTGATAAGAAATGTATTTTGTTGAAAAATAGAATTTTGAATGACATTTTATTGTGTGTGAAAAACTATTTTGAAAGGCCATGTTTGTCTTGATTCGGTGGATACGATTTGAAGTTTGTGAACTGTGGATATTTTCGTTTCGTTGTGGCTCGCATTGCGACGAGGATAAAAACACGCATACTTTCGGCTCGTTGGCGACGAGAATAAAGAAACGCATTTCGTTTTGCCCGAAGACAGAGGGGGTATAATATCTGTCGATACCCTTCCAGCGGGTATAGTCTGGAATGATATCATTGTGTCACATCCATATTTGAGTATGCATTTGTTTCATTGCAGCATGGCTATGTTTAATGATTAATGTTAAGACATTATATTTTATGGTTATTCGTTTTCTGTTACGTTTCGTTGGTTATCTGTGCAGTTATTTCCGTTATGATTCCGTTTTGTGAAATTTAGTTCCGTTGACTGCTCGGATTAAACCATATATGTGTGAAAGTTATTTTGGATATGAAATCATATTATTTTTCGTCACATTATGAAAAATGATGTTTTTAATACTTTTATCAAATGTTTAATATGCTTACTATAAAATGCTGCAACTTACCTTTACCTGTAATGTGACATATTACAGATGGAGTTGAAGATTTAGATGATGCGGAGAATATTTAGTTAAGCAATGGAAGTTTAATTATTATTATGTTGAGAACTTTATATTTTGAGGACTTGAGTACTTTATTATGTTTTTAGTTGTTTTTGGATATTGATACTTCAATTGGGTTTAGTATTTTGATTTTTATGATTTTGGTATTGTGGTTGTAGTGATCTGGTAGATCACAGGGCACAATTTTTAAGAGGAGACTCTGCCCAAATTTTTCTAAGATAAAAGTCACGGGTAAAAATTTATTAAGTCAACATTCGATAAGAATAAAAACGTTTCCGCTAAACATAAGTTCAAAGTGATAATTAAGTTTGAATTGAGTGAAGCCTTGTATTCAAGAAATTGAATACGGCGGGCGACCCATCTGGGCGGGCCGTCACAAAAATTTTAGGATTACTAACACCGGATCTATACATAGGGATTCATATCGGATTAGAGAATACATAAGAGTCTTACTCTTGTAGCGTGTTTGAAGCAGAATCCACGGAGCAGCACCACGTCCTACGCCTTCTCCGAGTCAATAGCAAAACTCGATTGGTTTTTGCCTCAACGGTATCCACACGATCAAATCGGGTAAAGGGATGGTTTAATAACAAGTTGCTAGACAAGTTATTAAACCGGTACACGTAGCAACTCGATTCACAATCGAAAGAAGGCTCGAAAACCACCAAGAACCCTTCGACTTTGAAGGAGGCCGAAAGTTCTTGTGGTGCGGCCGAGAGCACTTGTGGCTAGTGTAGGGTTTTCTTATGAAGTTGTCTTTCAAGTATTAATCTAATTAAAACCTTGTTAACAAATTATATATGATTAATTAAAGGCTTTCATAAAGCCTCATGGGCTTAAGCCCATGATTTAATTAATCAATATGATTATTAATTAAGACTCCTCTTAATTATTTAATTCATCCCATGAATTTAATTTCCCTTCTCGATTTAATCTTTTGTGCGACCCGATAGGATCTTGTAATGTTGGCAGTGACATAAAATCTCATTTTACGTCTCAAGCATTGAGCGGTACCTAGCAACACATCAATGCTACCCAAATTACAAGAATGTCAATGACTCGACATAACCTATAGAACTTGTGATAATATTAATCATGTAACTTAATCCCTTTGTCCTTTGTGTTTAGATTGAACACGAGTCATGGAATAGTCATACTCGTATATTCAATCTTTATTTCTTGATCCCCAAGTAGAACTAGAATAAACGAATAAGCTCGATATCTCATATCGACTCATTCGAGCATGGCCATGCATTTTAGTTCTCACTTGATCTAGAACTGGCAGCAGTGGTTTTTGCACTGAAATTATGGCGACACTACTTGTACGGAACCACATGTGATATCTACACTGATCACAAGAGTTTAAAGTATATTTTTACTCAAAAGGAGTTGAATATGAGACAGAGAAGATGGTTAGTGATAAGTGTGAATTTTACACTTATTTTGCTATGTTTTTGTATTGATTTTTGTATTGATTCCTGGATGATTTTACGCTTTTTGGTATATTTTTGTGTATTTCAGGAATCTAGGTCCAATGGGATAAAAGTGGAGGAAATAAGCCAATAATGTTGAAAAAGGACCAAACCGAGCGAAGACGTGAGAAAATGGACTGAAATCTCGAAGGAGGAATTTTTATACAGCTCGCGATCGATCGGCAATGACATCGCGATCGATCGCCGAGCTTTAAAGAGTGGTGCTGAACAGAAGACATTGGCGATCGATCGGCAAGAATTCGCGATCGATCGCCAATGTACAGTGAAGACTCGCGATCGATCGCGAGGGAACCAAGATCGATCGCGGATTTCCTTATTTTGGCTATCAACGTCCAGTAGAGAATGAAGATTGATCGCGGAAGAACGAAGATCGATCGCGGAATAAGAGTTTTTGGAAAAATAAAGACTTTCCATGTTTGGTTCAAAGGGGACTCTTGGCTACACATGTTAAACCTATATATCAGAAGAAGGGACGATTTGGAGAGGACTTTTGCCCACTTTTTGACAGACCTAGCAGCCTCTCCTCCATCTAAGGCACCACCAAAATTCATTGAAGAGCAAGAGCAACGCAAGGAACGGAAGAACGGAGCGACGCACGGAGCGACATCCTCGTTATCTTAGTATTTCTGAACTTATTAATTTTTATATCAGATTTTTGATGTTAAATTTGTTTAAAGACATGTTTATGCATTATAATTTGATTATGGTTGTTGGCTAAATTCTTTGTCAAGACATAGGGGATCCCATGTTTGAACCCTTGAGTTAATTAACGGTTTTGATTTAATTTCTATGATCTTTGCGCATAATTTATGTTGTTAATGCTTGTAAAAGATTAGCTACCTTTTGCATGATATTGGTAATCGTAATTGAATTGACCATAGGAGATTACGATACGACGTAGTAAATTAGGCCGTGGGTTTTAGGTTGAGACGGACCAAGTAAAATCTAGCACACGTGTGATAGCAATAGATTTACCAAAATCGAAGGCTAGTAGTTTTCACAAAGCGTTTTTCGGTATTAATTATTCAATAAAGACACGGGAGTGATTTATTGTAGGTTAATGCTAGACTCGTTATAACCGGACCAAGGTATAACGAATGAAATAGGAAAACTCGTCACCCTAGAACATAGAACATTGAATCTTAATTAATAGACAACTTTTGGGGGATTACATGGGTGAACCGACGTCTTGATAATTCGTTTATAAATTCTCTTCAATTATTCATCACTGCTGTTTAGGTTGATTTTTGTGCTTAAGTCAATTTAGTTTAATAATCATTCCATAATCGTAGGTTAAATATAGTAATTCTAATCGAACGTGGTAATTGCTACTAGTCCCTGTGGGTACGACACTCCTTACTTTTAAATCCTTATACTAAAACTTGACACCGTGCACTTGCGGTATAGAATCGCTACACTCGAAAATACTGTTTAAAATAAGAGCGATCAAGTTTTTGGCGCCGTTGCCGGGGACTAGTTTAAGTAATATCATAGGAGATTAGTTGACTATAATTTAGCCATAATATTTTTTTTATTTTTACTTTTACTACTGTTTATACGATTTCACCACTGTTGTTCCTTCGTTGTGTTGAATTTTGCAGGGAGTTGTCTTTGTAGTGCATGCTACGAAGTAACAGACCTATCTTAGAGCCACTTGACTTAGAGATTGAGCGAACTTGTAGAAGACTTCGGAAAGAAACTAGAGAGATGGCTGAGAATAATCGAGGGAATGGTGAACAACACAATGATGAAGTGCCAATTACAAGGTCCATGATGGACTATGCACAACCATCTTTTCAAGGCACTATGTCCAGCATCACAAGACCAAGGATCCAAGCTAATAACTTCGAGATCAAGCCTGCCATAATTCAGATGATTCAACATTCTGTGCAATTCGGAGGATCGCATACTGATGATCCTAATGCTCATATCTCCAACTTTTTGGAGATATGCGACACATTCAAGCACAATGGCGTCACTGACGACGCCATCAGGTTACGACTTTTTCCCTTTTCTTTAAACGATAAAGCTAAGAGCTGGTTGAATTCATTGCCTGCAGGGTCGATCACTACTTGGGAGGGGATGGCTCAATCATTCCTATCAAAATACTTTCCCCCTTCCAAGACAGCTAAGATGCGCAATGATATCACCACATTCGTGCAACATGATCCGGAGACTCTATATGAAGCTTGGGAGCGCTTCAAGGATCTACTTCGAAGATGCCCACATCATGGCCTTCCTATTTGGCTTCAGGTACAAACATTTTACAATGGTTTATTTTCTGCTAATAGATCTATGATTGATGCAGCAGCAGGAGGTACCATTATGAGAAAGTCACCTGAGGAAGCTTTTGTACTCTTGGAGGAGATGGCATCCAACAGTTACCAGTGGCAATCCGAAAGGAATGTGCCCAAAAGACCGATTGGGGTGCACCAAGTTGATGAGGTAACAGCAATAAAAGCACAATTGGAGGCGTTGAATAAGAAAATGGATGGCTTGACCATGACAGCGATGCAAGCTCAAGTGGTCATATGTGACTTGTGTGGAGGAAACCATCAGAGCACGGAATGCCAGGCAGGTAATCCTTTTGTGCAAAATACTGAAAATGCTAACTTTATAGGAAACAAGCCACAACAGGGTAATTCTTACTCCAACAACTATAACCAACCATGGAGGAATCATCCAAACTTCTCTTGGTCCGACCAAAAGAATGTTTTGAACCCTCAACCACAACCGGGTTACCAACCAAAGCCGAGCATGGAGGAATTACTTGTCAAGTTTATATCATCTACTGAGACAAGGATGAGTAACCAAGATGCATCTATCAAGAATTTGGAAACTCAAGTCGGACAATTGGCAACCATCTTGGCCGGCAGAGCACAAGGAACCCTACCGAGTGACACCGAGAAAAATCCAAGGGAGCAAGTCAATGCCGTGACCTTGAGGAGTGGAAAAGAACTTGGTGATGAGAAGGAGACTGAAAAGATTGCAATTAAACAAGATGAGAAGGAGCAGCCACGCAACAAGGGTAAGTCCAATAGAGACACTACACCTATAACACCACAAGAAAAGGTACACATTCCTCTCCCATTCCCTGCAGCAGTTAATAGGGCAAAGGTTGATTCAAACTTTGCCAAATTTTTAGACATGCTTAAGAATTTGCATATAGATATACCGTTTATTGATGCCTTACGAGAAATGCCAAATTATGCTAAATTCTTAAAGAAGATGTTGTCTAAGAAGCAGAAATTGGGAGAGCACGAGACTGTCTTTTTGACTGAGGAATGTAGTGCTATTGTGCAAAAGAAATCGGCCACCAAGTTAAAAGATCCAGGGAGTTTCTCTATTCCTTGCACTGTTGGGCCTATTTCTTCTATTAAATCATTATGTGATTTGGGTGCTAGTGTGAATTTGATGCCTTTGTCTGTTTTTCAGAGACTTGGATTAGGAGAACCGAAGCCCACGAGGGTAGTGTTACAAATGGCAGACAAGTCTATCACCTACCCACTAGGAATCATTGAAGATGTGCCAGTAAAGATAGATCAATTCACCTTCCCAGTGGATTTCCTAGTACTGGATATGGAGGAGGATGTGAGAATGCCATTGATCCTGGGACGCCCATTCTTGGCTACTGGAAGAGCCATCATTGATGTTGAAGAAGGGAAGTTGATCCTCCGTGTAGGAGAGGATCGTGTTACATTCAATATGTTCAAATCTTCAACACACGCACACAACGAGCATGATTATCTAAAAGTTAACATGATTGACACTTTGCTTGTTGATGTGGTGAAAGGTACTAATGAGGTGAACGTGGAGTCTGAGATAGAGCCTAAGGAAGGCAAGAGCCATGACATGGTCAAGTCAAAAAAGGCTAAGAAGCTCAAGGAGAAAAGGACATTCATGAAGGGAGAGACAGTGCAGCTGCATAAAGCGCCACCACCGCACATTTTCCAAAGCAAGCAAAAGGCGTCATGGGTTGGACCATTCAGGGTAACCACTGTCTATGCTCATGGAGCAATTAAGGTAAGTGATCCTATTCTAGGCACTTACGTGGTAAATGATCGGCGGTTAAGGCACTGCAACGTGGATGACACTAATCCACATACTCCGAACCGTTAGAGCGATGTTGGTAATAAGTCCAGCTTGGGATTATAAATCAAGAACTTTTTCCTATCCCTTTGTTTTGCTTTTAGTTTTTTTTGGTTTGTTTTGTTTCTATTTTTTTGATTTTGGTGAGACTCCATGCGTGCTGTGACGTGTTCCAACACTATGCCCCGTGAGCTGATGAGGAATTGGACAACGATCACTGACGATCGTCGTCAACGGTAAATGTTTTGTCCTATTTTCCATGCTTAGTACATTGAGGACAATGCATGAATTAAGTTTGGGGGAGTGCATTACTGTGTCATGCTTCTTATTTGGAAATTGATCGTCTCTAGAGCACCAACAAAAATTTTCTTGAAAATGAGTTCAACTAGTAAGATAAGAGTAAATCATAGTAGTGGTCTCTATTCCATGATGATATTAGTCTCACTATGCATGTCAACTTGAGTTTTGATGATTGTAAGACTTGTTTATGAATATCTTGTTTTGAGTAGCATGTCAAAGATGAGGAATATTTTGAGTACATTTGAGTCACAATCTTGTGAATTGCATTTGGAGTAGCGAAAATTTTTGCGAACTTAATGAATTGTTTTGAGCATCTTAGAGTACCTTAGAAACTATTTGATGATGACACTTTGAGGCGAAATTTTATAGTTATAAACTCGACTTGGAAATGATTTAGGCGATCTTTGGACCGTTTGAGCCTTTCAAGCTTACCATGATATATATCAATCTATAGTGTCCCAATTTGAGCCTAATTGCAAAGGAATGGAGTATGTTTAACATACTATTAGCCCTCATTCAACAATTTTTTTTGGCAACTTATTATACCCACCTTTTTGAGCTTAAATTGAAAAGAATTATCCTTACCCAAAGGGAGTATAATGATTCTCATTGGATGCACATGAATTGCTACATTTGGATGAGCTTATTATTGAAAAAAAAAAAAAAAATGATGAATGAGAAAAGAAAAAGATAGATAAAGCCTTGAGAAAAAAGTGATTAAATAAGACCCAAAGTGGCCAAGGCTAAAAGAAAAAGAAGATAAGCTCATTTTTGTGCTAGAACTATGAACATTACATGCTTATACTCTCTTCTTTGTGCTATCCTATCTTTTCTTTGAAGCCAACACCTAGGCCTAACGCTACAAGCTTAAAAAGTCCTAGTGATCCAAGTCTAGGGAGTGACTACATTAGT
This sequence comes from Haberlea rhodopensis, assembly GCA_907163345.1. Taxonomy (NCBI): domain Eukaryota; kingdom Viridiplantae; phylum Streptophyta; class Magnoliopsida; order Lamiales; family Gesneriaceae; genus Haberlea; species Haberlea rhodopensis. The sequence continues at coordinate 26,850,411 of CAJQUN010000004.1, read as the reverse complement.
GGAGAAGTGTTTGAAAATAGGACTATGGAATGCTCGAAAGATAATCTTACTTTTCATTGAATAGCATGATTTGATCTATGAAAATTGCATGAAACTTGAAAGTGACAATAGCACACACGCACGTTCTGATTTGGCGACGTGTTGCTTGATCTAGGAGAAAACACAACTTGTTAAACTTTCTGATTTATTCTGGTTCGTCTGTAAGTGAGATGTCTGAGCTACATGATTGACTACAAATTGGTTTAGTTGAATCTTCAAATATTGAACTCTAGTTTTTGATTTTATTTCTTGCTCGAGACGATCAAGTCTAAGTTTGGGGGAGTTGATAAGTGTGAATTTTACACTTATTTTGCTATGTTTTTGTATTGATTTTTGTATTGATTCATGGATGATTTTACGCTTTTTGGTATATTTTTGTATATTTCAGGAATCTAGGTCCAATGGGATAAAAGTGGAGGAAATAAGCCAATAATGTTGAAAAAGGACCAAACCGAGCGAAGACGTGAGAAAATGGACTGAAATCTCGAAGGAGGAATTTTTATACAGCTCGCGATCGATCGGCAATGACATCGCGATCGATCGCCGAGCTTTAAAGAGTGGTGCTGAACAGAAGACATTGGCGATCGATCGGCAAGAATTCGCGATCGATCGCCAATGTACAGTGAAGACTCGCGATCGATCGCGAGGGAACCAAGATCGATCGCGGATTTCCTTATTTTGGCTATCAACGTCCAGTAGAGAATGAAGATTGATCGCGGAAGAACGAAGATCGATCGCGGAATAAGAGTTTTTGGAAAAATAAAGACTTTCCATGTTTGGTTCAAAGGGGACTCTTGGCTACACATGTTAAACCTATATATCAGAAGAAGGGACGATTTGGAGAGGACTTTTGCCCACTTTTTGACAGACCTAGCAGCCTCTCCTCCATCTAAGGCACCACCAAAATTCATTGAAGAGCAAGAGCAACGCAAGGAACGGAAGAACGGAGCGACGCACGGAGCGACATCCTCGTTATCTTAGTATTTCTGAACTTATTAATTTTTATATCAGATTTTTGATGTTAAATTTGTTTAAAGACATGTTTATGCATTATAATTTGATTATGGTTGTTGGCTAAATTCTTTGTCAAGACATAGGGGATCCCATGTTTGAACCGTTGAGTTAATTAACGGTTTTGATTTAATTTCTATGATCTTTGCGCATAATTTATGTTGTTAATGCTTGTAAAAGATTAGCTACCTTTTGCATGATATTGGTAATCGTAATTGAATTGACCATAGGAGATTACGATACGACGTAGTAAATTAGGCCGTGGGTTTTAGGTTGAGACGGACCAAGTAAAATCTAGCACACGTGTGATAGCAATAGATTTACCAAAATCGAAGGCTAGTAGTTTTCACAAAGCGTTTTTCGGTATTAATTATTCAATAAAGACACGGGAGTGATTTATTGTAGGTTAATGCTAGACTCGTTATAACCGGACCAAGGTATAACGAATGAAATAGGAAAACTCGTCACCCTAGAACATAGAACATTGAATCTTAATTAATAGACAACTTTTGGGGGATTACATGGGTGAACCGACGTCTTGATAATTCGTTTATAAATTCTCTTCAATTATTCATCACTGCTGTTTAGGTTGATTTTTGTGCTTAAGTCAATTTAGTTTAATAATCATTCCATAATCGTAGGTTAAATATAGTAATTCTAATCGAACGTGGTAATTGCTACTAGTCCCTGTGGGTACGACACTCCTTACTTTTAAATCCTTATACTAAAACTTGACACCGTGCACTTGCGGTATAGAATCGCTACACTCGAAAATACTGTTTAAAATAAGAGCGATCAGTTAGAGCTGATCAAGGACTATGATGTGAAATTGCACTATCATCCTGGAAAGAGTAATGCGGTAGCTGATGCATTAAGCAGGAAGAGTTACGGATCAATGCTATTGACTACGCAACAGAAACTCATTGACGAGATGTCAAAGTTAAATCTGAATGTCGAATCAAGAGACGACCAAAACGGGGCAACGATATTGTGTAATCTCATGGTGCAACCTGGTCTTATTCTCAGGATTAAGGAAGCACAATCAAAGGATCCTATGTGGCAGACTTTCTTACAAAGAGCTCAATCAAACCAAGAAAGTTTTAGAATGCATGAAGATGGGACTTTGAGATTCAATGATAGACTATTCGTTCCATCTGTATCAACACTTAGGGGCGAAGTCTTACAAGATTCACATCAGACAATATTGGCCATGCATCCAGGACAGAATAAAATGTATCAAGATATGAAAAAATTATTTTGGTGGCCAGGAATGAAGCAAGATGTTGTGAAGTTTGTGTCCAAGTGTTTAGTGTGTCAACAAGTGAAAGTTGGAAGACAAAAGCCAGCAGGAACACTGAGAAACTTGGATATACCAAACTGGAAATGGGAGCATATTACTATGGACTTTGTGACCGGATTACCCAAGACTACGACACAAAAAGATTCAGTTTGGGTTATTGTTGATCGACTTACTAAGTGTGCTCACTTTATACCGATGAAGAAGACCACATCAATGAATGATTTAGCACGGCTTTACATTGATCAAGTGGTGTGTTTGCACGGGATACCAGTTAGTATCATATCTGATCGAGATGCTCGATTCACCTCACAATTCTGGAAGAGTTTACAATCTGTGCTGGGAACAAATTTGAAGTACAGTACAGCTTTCCATCCACAGACGGACGGACAGTCTGAGAGAACGATTCAGATCCTCGAGGATTTACTGAGAACATGTATTTTGGATTTTCAAGGACAGTGGTATCGTCATCTGAAACTGGCAGAGTTTGTGTACAATAACAGTTATCAATCCAGTATTCAAATGGCACCATTTGAAGCTTTGTATGGGAAGAAATGTAGAACACCACAGTGTTGGTTTGATGTTGGAGTGAAAGTATTGGAAGGACCAGAGTTGATCAAACTCACGAATGAAAATGTTTCCATCATCAAACAGAGGTTACTTACAGCTCAGAGTCGACAGAAAAGTTGGGCTGATGTTCGGAGACGAGATTTAGAATTTCAGCAAGGGGATAAAGTATACTTGAAAGTATCACCATTCAGAGGAGTAATGAGGTTTGGCAAGCATGGGAAGTTAAGTCCGAGATTCATTGGACCATATGAAATTCTGGAAAGAATAGGAACGTTGGCATATCGACTTGCTCTACCTCCGGAACTAGATCGAGTACATAATGTATTTCACGTCTCAATGCTCAGGAAGTATGTTCCAGATGAAAGTCATGTGCTTAAGGCAACAGAGATTGAGATATCGAAGGAATGCACATATTCAGAGTATCCTATCAAGATACTCGACCGTCAAGAGAGAATTCTACGAACTAAGACAATTCCTTTTGTTAAAGTTCAATGGAGCAATCATTCACCTGATGAAGCAACATGGGAAAAAGAAGAGGAATTATATGCTAAGTATCCAGATATGAAACGTGGTACAAGTTTCGAGGACGAAACTTTTTAGAATGTATGGAGATTGTAATGGTCCGATTTTTTAAAGAAAAATTATTGAACCGTTTTTTTTTTTAAAGTTTGTAAATTATAATATTAATAATAATAATAATAACAATTAATAATATAATAATATTAATATGGTAATTAAGGGAAATAAAGAGTGATAACCGAAGCATTTAGCTTCAGAAAATCTGCATCGCTTCTCTTCGTCCCCTTCGTTTCTCTTCGTCCGTTTCGCCTCTTCACTTTGCCATCTTGATTTCGTCCGTTTCATCTCTCTCGTTCCTTCACCTCTTCACCATGGTAACCAACAATCTATTTAAGTTCCTTCCACAGAAAACCCAAGTCCATTCCTGTCTGTACCGAGTTACAAGAGCAAAATTCCAGATTTTGTTGTAAATTCGATTTTTGTTCGAAAATCATTCCCAAGTTTCGAATAGGAGCGAGCCATCGAGAAGAAGTCGGATTTTGGACAGAAAGTGCAAATCGGTATGAAATTACATGTTTCGAATTTATTTTCTCTGTTTTTGATTTTTGATTTTTTTTAGTTTCGAATTTTAGGGTCTGGTTAGTGAAGTGGGATTATTGAAGTATGTTGGGGTATTGTTATCCAGAACATCAATTTTAAGAATTGTGTTTCGAAAATTTCTGGGAATTCGAAGACTTTTGTTCGAAGAAATTTTCTGGAATTTTTCGAAGATGTTCTGTATTGTGGTTCGAAAATGAAGATGTTTTTTTTTAAGAAAATGATACTGGAATAATTCGAAGGTTAGTCTGGAAATTTAGTCCGAAAATGTTAATGGAATTTTGATGAACTGAGATTGGTTTTTCAAAAAAAAAATGGTTACTGGATTGATATTTTGTTCGAAGATTTGAGATGAGTTTAGTTCGAAAATGGAGATGGTTTTCGAAGATATTGTTCAAAGATGGTGATTGATTTTTTTTGAAACAAATTAGTATTCATACCTTAAGCATGTTGAATAACATAAGTTAGGGTTGTGTTAGGATATTATAGAATCAAGTTAAATGAATATGGTTTTGATAATGTTGAAATGGGTAATAGGAAATCCTTGATATCTTGGAGATTGTGGGAAGGTTTGTAGATTGAACGTTGCTAGGAAGCTTTGAGGTACGTAAAGGAAGTTGCAATTTTTCGCAAATTATTTTAAGTATTTCGTATTGTTTATTTTGAAATGATTTTCGGATAGTAAGCATGCAAGAATTATTTTGAAAGATGATTTTTGATAAGAAATGTATTTTGTTGAAAAATAGAATTTTGAATGACATTTTATTGTGTGTGAAAAACTATTTTGAAAGGCCATGTTTGTCTTGATTCGGTGGATACGATTTGAAGTTTGTGAACTGTGGATATTTTCGTTTCGTTGTGGCTCGCATTGCGACGAGGATAAAAACACGCATACTTTCGGCTCGTTGGCGACGAGAATAAAGAAACGCATTTCGTTTTGCCCGAAGACAGAGGGGGTATAATATCTGTCGATACCCTTCCAGCGGGTATAGTCTGGAATGATATCATTGTGTCACATCCATATTTGAGTATGCATTTGTTTCATTGCAGCATGGCTATGTTTAATGATTAATGTTAAGACATTATATTTTATGGTTATTCGTTTTCTGTTACGTTTCGTTGGTTATCTGTGCAGTTATTTCCGTTATGATTCCGTTTTGTGAAATTTAGTTCCGTTGACTGCTCGGATTAAACCATATATGTGTGAAAGTTATTTTGGATATGAAAGTATATTATTTTTCGTCACATTATGAAAAATGATGTTTTTAATACTTTTATCAAATGTTTAATATGCTTACTATAAAATGCTGCAACTTACCTTTACCTGTAATGTGACATATTACAGATGGAGTTGAAGATTTAGATGATGCGGAGAATATTTAGTTAAGCAATGGAAGTTTAATTATTATTATGTTGAGAACTTTATATTTTGAGGACTTGAGTACTTTATTATGTTTTTAGTTGTTTTTGGATATTGATACTTCAATTGGGTTTAGTATTTTGATTTTTATGATTTTGGTATTGTGGTTGTAGTGATCTGGTAGATCACAGGGCACAATTTTTAAGAGGAGACTCTGCCCAAATTTTTCTAAGATAAAAGTCACGGGTAAAAATTTATTAAGTCAACATTCGATAAGAATAAAAACGTTTCCGCTAAACATAAGTTCAAAGTGATAATTAAGTTTGAATTGAGTGAAGCCTTGTATTCAAGAAATTGAATACGGCGGGCGACCCATCTGGGCGGGCCGTCACAAAAATTTTAGGATTACTAACACCGGATCTATACATAGGGATTCATATCGGATTAGAGAATACATAAGAGTCTTACTCTTGTAGCGTGTTTGAAGCAGAATCCACGGAGCAGCACCACGTCCTACGCCTTCTCCGAGTCAATAGCAAAACTCGATTGGTTTTTGCCTCAACGGTATCCACACGATCAAATCGGGTAAAGGGATGGTTTAATAACAAGTTGCTAGACAAGTTATTAAACCGGTACACGTAGCAACTCGATTCACAATCGAAAGAAGGCTCGAAAACCACCAAGAACCCTTCGACTTTGAAGGAGGCCGAAAGTTCTTGTGGTGCGGCCGAGAGCACTTGTGGCTAGTGTAGGGTTTTCTTATGAAGTTGTCTTTCAAGTATTAATCTAATTAAAACCTTGTTAACAAATTATATATGATTAATTAAAGGCTTTCATAAAGCCTCATGGGCTTAAGCCCATGATTTAATTAATCAATATGATTATTAATTAAGACTCCTCTTAATTATTTAATTCATCCCATGAATTTAATTTCCCTTCTCGATTTAATCTTTTGTGCGACCCGATAGGATCTTGTAATGTTGGCAGTGACATAAAATCTCATTTTACGTCTCAAGCATTGAGCGGTACCTAGCAACACATCAATGCTACCCAAATTACAAGAATGTCAATGACTCGACATAACCTATAGAACTTGTGATAATATTAATCATGTAACTTAATCCCTTTGTCCTTTGTGTTTAGATTGAACACGAGTCATGGAATAGTCATACTCGTATATTCAATCTTTATTTCTTGATCCCCAAGTAGAACTAGAATAAACGAATAAGCTCGATATCTCATATCGACTCATTCGAGCATGGCCATGCATTTTAGTTCTCACTTGATCAAGGGCCAAACACATCTCCTGTTATATAGGAGGGACAAATCCTATCTCGATCAGTCAACATCCCTCTACATAATTCGTAGTGTATCCAATAGTCGCCTTTATAGATTACCCTGTTACGGGTAACGTTTGACGATATCAAGATACATAACTCCTTATGTTGGGATCTCTGATGATCACAAGTCGTAAGGATTGTATACATTATTATCACTATGAGAATTGCATATGACGATCATATAACTATCCATGTTGCATTCTCATGGTGGGTCTGTCCAGTACATCGTTCTCTAACATGTACCCATATGTTGATTTGATATCTCATATCAATGAACAATTCATCGATCAACATATACTAGTCTCTACGTATTATCATTATCCCTTTTCATGATAATACTTGACTAGGGACATCTTTAAGAATAATACAATATTATTCTAAGGACATTAACATATATATTAATTCACAATGCACAGTTAAAAGAATAATATATAATAATGAATTGCCATTCATAAATCCACAAACATTGTATGTCTTAAACAATCATCTAATGACTTGTCTTAGGGCATATCCCAACAAATCTCCCACTTGCACTAAGACCACTCAGACATATACCTAATGCCTAGAGATCTAGTATGACGATCATGCTTCTGCTGTGACTGCGGCTTCGTCAATGGGTCAGATACATTATCATCTGTTGGTACTTTGCATATTTTAACATCTCCCCTTTCAACGATTTCTCGAATGAAATGGAAACGCCTAAGTATGTGCTTGGATCTTTGGTGAGATCTTGGTTCCTTAGCCAATGCGATCGCTCCATTGTTGTCACAATAGAGTTCTATCGGATCTTTAATGCTGGGCACCACTCCAAGTTCAGAAATGAACTTCCTCATCCAAACAGCTTCCTTTGCTGCATCCGAGGCAGCAATATACTCAGCTTCCGTTGTAGAATCGGCTACTGTTTCTTGCTTTGAACTCTTCCAGCTCACAGCAATACACATATCCAGATTGCGATCGAAAATCATCTTTGTCGGTTTGGAAGCTAGCATCAGTGTAACCCATTACATTGAGCTCTTCCTCACCTCCATAAATCAAGAATGTATCCTTAGTCCTTCTCAAGTACTTCAGGATGTTCTTGACAGCAATCCAGTGACCTTCACCTGGATCAACTTGATATCTGCTCGTCATGCTCAAAGCATACGGTACATCGGGACGAGTACATATCATGGCATACATGATAGATCCAATAGCTGACGCGTATGGAATCTTACTCATGCGTTGTCTCTCATCTGGTGTTGAAGGACACTGTTCCTTCGAGAGATAAATAACATGTGTCATAGGCACGAATCCTTTCTTGGATTCTTGCATGCTAAACCTTTTAAGCACTTTGTCTATGTATGTACTTTGACTTAGACCAAGAAGCCTTCTCGATCTATCTCTATAGATCTTGATTCCTAATACATAGGTGGCTTCTCCTAAATCTTTCATCGAAAAGCAGTTCCCTTGCCAAATCTTTACAGATTGCAAGGCAGGGATATCATTTCCAATAAAAAGTATGTCATCTACATACAACACTAGGAAAATGATTACGCTCCCACTGACCTTCTTGTAGACACAAGGTTCATCTTCATTTTTGATAAAACCAAACTCTTTGATTGCATCATCAAAACGAAGATTCCAACTCCGAGAAGCTTGCTTCAATCCATAAATGGATCGTTGTAGCTTGCATATCTTTCCAGCACCCTTTGGATCGACAAAACCCTCGGGCTGTGTCATGTACACATCCTCGAGCAGATTTCCATTAAGGAAAGCTGTTTTGACATCCATCTGCCAGATTTCATAATCATGAAATGCAGCTATTGCAAGTAAGATCCTTATGGATTTAACCATGGCCACTGGTGAAAAGGTTTCATCATAGTCAATACCATGAATTTGTTTGAATCCTTTTGCAACCAGCCGACCTTTATAGGTTTGTACGTTACCATCCATATCGGTCTTTTTCTTGAAAATCCATTTGCACCCTATGGCCCTATGGGTCGTACCCCTTTAGGTGGATCAACCAAAGTCCATACTTGGTTTGCATACATGGATTCCATCTCAGATTTCATGGCCTCTTGCCATTTCTCAGAATCATTGCCCATTATAGCTTGTTGATAAGATGACGGCTCATCCTCATCAATAAGTAGTAAGTCACCTTGTTGAGTCACAAGAAATCCATATCTCTGTGGCTCCCGGTGTTCTCTTACAGACCTACGCTGGGCTTGTGTCTCTTGAGCAGGTACTTTTTCCACAACAGTTTGTGGTGCCTGCTCTGTTTCCATCTCAATCTCAGGTTCAGTGTTTTCTTGTGGTTGAACTTCACTAAGTTCTATTTTTCTCCCACTGGTTTTTCTAGAGATAAATTCTCTTTCAAGAAATACACCAGTCCGAGCAACAACTACTTTGTTCTCGGTGGGATAGTAGAAATAGTATCCTTTCGTTTCCTTAGGATACCCCACAAATAAACACTTATCAGATTTGGGTCCAAGTTTGTTAGTGGCGTGACGTCTAACGAAAGCCTCACAACCCCAAATCTTCATAAAAGACATACTAGGACGCTTCCCAGTCCATATCTCATATGGTGTCCTTTCCACTGATTTAGATGGAACACGGTTCAGTAAGAAAATCGCTGTTTCTAGAGCGTGTCCCCAAAACGATATCGGAAGATCTGCATGACTCATCATTGATCTAACCATGTCTAACAAGGTTCGATTTCTCCTCTCGGATACACCATTCCATTGCGGAGTATACGGAGGAGTAAGTTGTGGGACTATCCCACACTCCTTTAGATAGTCATGAAACTCTTGGCTTAAGTATTCTCCTCCTCGATCTGATCGAAGGATTTTGATACTCTTGCCAAGTTGGTTTTGTACTTCATTCTTGAAATCTTTGAACTTTTCAAAGGTTTCATGCTTATGTTTCATTAGGTACACATACCCATATCTACTGAGGTCATCAGTAAATGTAACGAAGTATTGAAAACCACCTCTAGCTTGTGTACTTATTGGTCCACATACATCACTATGTATTAGTCCCAATAAAACATTTGCCCTTTCAACATGTCCCTTGAAAGGGGCTTTTGTCATCTTGCCCATTAAACAAGATTCGCATGTTTCATATGATTCAAAATCAAATGAATCTAATACTCCATCCTTATGAAGTTTAGATATGCGGTTCTCGTTTATGTGGCCCAAGCGACAGTGCCAGAGATAAGTCGGATTACAATCATTATTTTTAATCCTTTTAGTATTTATGTTATAGATAGGCATATCAAGATTTAATACATAAAGACCATTCACCATTTGTGCACTAGCATAAAACATATCATTTAAATAAATAGAACAACAATTGTCCTTTATTATAAATGAAAAACCATACTTGTCTAAACAAGAAATAGAAATAATGTTTTTAGTAATTGAATGCACAAAATAACAGTCTTTTAAAATCAGTGATAAACCAGAAGGTAAAGCTAAATGATAATCTCCTATAGCTAATGCAGCAACTCTTGCTCCATTTCCAACTCGGAGATCAACTTCACCTTTCGCCAATGTCCTACTCCTTTTGAGATCCTGCACATTTACACAAATGTGAGATCCACATCCAGTATCTAATACCCATGATGAAGAAGTAGATAAATTGACTTCTATAACAAAAATACCTGAAGCGGAAGTCACACTTCCTTTCTTTAGATCCTCCAGATATATTTTGCAGTTTCTTTTCCAATGGCCGGTCTCACCGCAATGGAAACAGTTCCCTTCCTTTGCTATCCCTCCCTTTGGCTTCAGTGCATAAGACTTTGGCTTAGATTTAGCAAAGACCTTCTTTGCTTTCTTGTTGCCTTTAGCTTTGGCCCTTCCTTTGCCCTTATTCACAATAAGGACATTTGTGGCCTTAGTCTTCTTAGTATTTGCTTCATATGTTCTCAACATACCAAGCAACTGTGGTAGAGTCTTTTCCATGTCAGTCATATTGTAATTTACTACAAATTGACTGAAGCTCTCAGGCAACGATTGCAAGATCACATCGGTGGCCAACTCTTGGTCCAATGGAAAACCTAGTTTGTCCAGATTCTCAATGTACCCAATCATCTTGAGCACATGAGTTCCAACTAAGCTTCCTTCTACCATCCTGCACTGGAATAACGCTTTAGAGACGTCATACCTCTCTTGTCTAGCTTGCTGTTGGTACAACTGCTTTAAGTGTTCGATCATATCGAACGCCTCCATTTCCTCATGTTGCTTCTGAAGCTCAGAGTTCATGGTGGCAAGCATGAGGCACCCAACATCAAGTGTGTCACTCTGATGCTTCTTGTAAGCATCTTTTTCGGTTCTTGTAGCCGTTAGGAGAGGTTCCTCAGCGGGTAAGGGTTTCCTCTAGGACATATTGTTTCTTTTCTTGTTTGAGGACTATCCTCAAGTTCCTATGCCAGTCTAGGAAATTCGTCCCATTTAGTTTGTCCTTCTCAAGGACCGATCGCAGTGATAAAGTGCTAGTAACGTTGTTAGTTGCCATGGATATCTACAATATAAATATGCAAAATAAGTTTATGATTTAAATCATTTAACATGGTCTTATATTAAATGATACTCCCACTATTTTGTTTGAAAAAAATATCAACCCTCGAAACCTTTAGTGGGCCAAGATCCATATTTCACTTAATCTTGAGTTAGCTTTGGCTAATCGCCCAAGACTCGGTTATTTAGGTAGACAACACTTTGTCAATTATATCACATATAATTCTTGGATAGTTGGACGAACAACGCTTTGTTCAATTCATCAAATGAATTATAATCCAACCCATGCCTCTAGGTTCCCAATCCTATTGAGATAACCTAGTTAAGTCGTACCCAATTATAGTATAACGGATATCACTTTTATCCTTTCGCGCCTTACTAAGATTGCCACGGTGCTTTGCTTTGGCAAACCCACACATGTACAATCGAAGTTATTGACGAGTACTTTTATTTTGGAAGGCATCTAAAACTTAATATTTTAGAGGGATTTATTGATCTCATGATTAATTTGATAATTTAAAATATGTCCACTACATATAGTTGTATACATATCTACATATATGTGTAATACTATTATCAAACTAAAACATAAGATAAATCATGCATCAAAATACATAATTAAACGTGACATGGTTATAGCCCCTACTAACGATTTTCTCAAGCCAATGAGAAAATCCTATGAGTCAACCTAAGGTAACTTCATAAGCACCTTCCTTTGGCTCCAATTTGTGAATGGCCTCTTCATCCCGGCACGATACTCCATCTTCATTGATCACCATCAATAAACTACACTATTTACAAGATATAGAATTCCTCGATTCACATTCGAGGGGAACATAGGGGAGGGATTACATTTAGAATGAAATAGAGAAAGGCACGACACGCAGGTCGTATTATAAATTACAAACATCCACAAATCCTATCTAATAGGTCAAAGGGCTATAACCACGCATCATGCTCAAACAACACATAAAGCATGCATTAACATTTAATTAATTAAATTCTAAACATTTTAAATTTAATTCTAATTAAAACTGTAAAATAATTTTTTGAAAAAATATCGTACGCTCGGGACATCACATGCCTCGAACTAAAGCGATTAAGACACGAACCACCATGGTTCGAACCACAAACACTCGGCTGGACCATTGATGGGCCTAGGGTTCGAAACCCTAGCCCATGGCCGAGCCTTGGTCGAGCGGCGGCGGCGACGAGCCCATGCACGGCTGCTAGGGTTCGAAACCCTAGCCGTCATGAGTTAGCCGTCCCGAGCCAATGGGTTCAAAAACCCTAATTTTTTGCGGCGGCTCGGCCCATGCTTGAGCCAGGGTCCGAACCCTAGCCCTTAAGCGGCGGCTTCTTGGCCATGCACGAGCCAATGGGTTCGAAACCCTAGCAACATGCAGCGGCCGTGAGCCATGATGACTAGGGTTCGAAACCCTAGCCTTTTGCAAGCGGCGGCCGAGCCATGGTGACTAGGGTTCGAAACCCTAGCCCTTAGGTGGTCTCGGCCGTGAGCCATGCACGAGCCAATGTTCCGGTTTTGATCACGAATTATCATATATTTCGATCCGTCAATTATATCATATATAATATCATACGATGATTTTCGCAAACTCGATTTAATCCATATCATATATGAAAATACAGTTTTAAATAGCATGCAATATAAGCTCTAATATGATTAACACAATTTAATCACATAAATCCGTTATGAGCCTTGTACACGGCTCTGATACCACTGTAAGTAATCCTTATGTCATACAACGCACCGGAATAAAATTTTAGGATTACTAACACCGGATCTATACATAGGGATTCATATCGGATTAGAGAATACATAAGAGTCTTACCCTTGTAGCGTGTTTGAAGCAGAATCCACGGAGCAGCACCACGTCCTACGCCTTCTCCGAGTCAATAGCAAAACTCGATTGGTTTTTGCCTCAACGGTATCCACACGATCAAATCGGGTGAAGGGATTGTTTAATAACAAGTTGCTAGACAAGTTATTAAACCGGTACACGTAGCAACTCGATTCACAATCGAAAGAAGGCTCGAAAACCACCAAGAACCCTTCGACTTTGAAGGAGGCCAAAAGTTCTTGTGGTGCGGCCGAGAGCACTTGTGGCTAGTGTAGGGTTTTCTTATGAAGTTGTCTTTCAAGTATTAATCTAATTAAAACCTTGTTAACAAATTATATATGATTAATTAAAGGCTTTCATAAAGCCTCATGGGCTTAAGCCCAAGATTTAATTAATCAATATGATTATTAATTAAGACTCCTCTTAATTATTTAATTCATCCCATGAATTTAATTTCCCTTCTCGATTTAATCTTTTGTGCGACCCGATAGGATCTTGTAATGTTGGCAGTGACATAAAATCTCATTTTACGTCTCAAGCATTGAGCGGTACCTAGCAACACATCAATGCTACCCAAATTACAAGAATGTCAATGACTCGACATAACCTATAGAACTTGTGATAATATTAATCATGTAACTTAATCCCTTTGTCCTTTGTGTTTAGATTGAACACGAGTCATGGAATAGTCATACTCGTATATTCAATCTTTATTTCTTGATCCCCAAGTAGAACTAGAATAAACGAATAAGCTCGATATCTCATATCGACTCATTCGAGCATGGCCATGCATTTTAGTTCTCACTTGATCAAGGGCTAAACACATCTCCTGTTATATAGGAGGGACAAATCCTATCTCGATCAGTCAACATCCCTCTACATAATTCGTAGTGTATCCAATAGTCGCCTTTATAGATTACCCTGTTACGGGTAACGTTTGACGATATCAAGATACATAACTCCTTATGTTGGGATCTCTGATGATCACAAGTCGTAAGGATTGTATACATTATTATCACTATGAGAATTGCATATGACGATCATATAACTATCCATGTTGCATTCTCATGGTGGGTCTGTCCAGTACATCGTTCTCTAACATGTACCCATATGTTGATTTGATATCTCATATCAATGAACAATTCATCGATCAACATATACTAGTCTCTACGTATTATCATTATCCCTTTTCATTATAATACTTGACTAGGGACATCTTTAAGAATAATACAATATTATTCTAAGGACATTAACATATATATTAATTCACAATGCACAGTTAAAAGAATAATATATAATAATGAATTGCCATTCATAAATCCACAAACATTGTATGTCTTAAACAATCATCTAATGACTTGTCTTAGGGCATATCCCAACAGTTAAACTAACCCTACAAGGAACTAGAAAGATGTTGAAACAATGTATTTCTATATTCAACAAATACGTCCATACAATTTCTTTTTAGTGTGTGCCTGGAAATATGTTTAAACATGGGTTGTATGGACGAAGCAAATTCTATAAAACCAGCACGTTCAGCTTGTATAAAAGGTAGTTCACATCTGATCACATATCTAACAAGTGACCTACGATTAATTTCAGCAGTTAAAATAAAATTCGTGCCAGTAAGAACATTAATTTGTGCTTGTGTTGCTTCTCGACTTAATGGTTGTAATGTTGTCTCATCAAAATTATGTTTTTTTACTAAGTGTTTTTTAAATGTTCCGGTGCCTCCACTGGAACCACCAGCTTTATATGAATACTGGATCTTACATAATTTACATATTGCAACAGATTCATTCGTACCTTCTTTTTGAGCGAGTTCAAAGTGATCCCATATCTTACTTCTTTTGGCACAAGTAGGTTGTCTACTCGCTGCTGTAGTGGCTCCGGATGACTCCACATGTTTTCTTTCTTGGGCTTGGGCAGCAACAGGTTCGGCAGGTTGTTGGGATTGTTGTGGTTCGACATTCATAGAAGAACCACCAACATTGAGGTCAGCAAAAAAATCATAACTTTCATTTAACTCAGGAATTGGCACAGGTAAATTCATTGCAGAAGATGAACTCAGTGATAGACGACCCGGAACGAGACCCCGACTACGACCCCGGCTACGACCAGCACCACTGCTAGATGAAGATGCCATTATGATATAAGACTATAAGTAAATTGTAGATAGCACAATTGAGAGAAAAATATGAGAGTGAAGTAATTTTCGTTACAAGAAATGTTATGAAACAATACACAACACAACATCCCCTATTTATAGTTTTTTTTTATTAAAAAAAATAAATAAATAAAAATAAAAAGTTAACGTTGAAGGCAACGTTAACATTTGTTAACGTTGCCTTCTTTTTTTAAAAATTTTATTTATTTATTTTTTTTTAAAAATCTACCGGTTCCGGTTCCGGAATCGGAACCAAACCGGTAGCACCGGAACCGGCGGTGCTACCGGTTTGGTTCTTCGGGACCGCTCCGGACCGGTTTCTAACCGGTTCCGGGGCGAACCGGAGTCGTTAAGTCCGGTTCCGGTTTCGGACCGGACTTAACGGTCTGAATTCGGGCCGGGTCCGGTTTGACCCGGCCCGGTAAGCACCCCTATATGAGAGTCATGGGTGTATTATGTGGATGTTGAAAACCATTTATGTTGTCTTATGTGTGGTGTCTTCTCTGGCTGGGAATTTACTTAGCGTTGCTGTATGCTGTTGAGTATGTGTTTTCCCTGGCCGGGAACTATATATTGTGATGCGCTTTTATTTCGGGATGGCTCTATTTATGGGGAGACTCTGCCCAAATTTTTATAAAAGTCCACCATGTAAAAAAAGTGGTGTAATGGGGATGGAAATGTGCGGAATCTATGAGTCTATTTGTTGGTAGAGATGATCTTAATGTTGAATATTAAAGAAATTTTGTAATTGCCATTCAATGGTAAAGTATCATCTGTGTTTCCCGATTGATTTTATTGAAAGCATGTGCCATACATAATGATTAATACACTAATCAAGGGTTAAGGGCTTGGGGTCCTTACATATAGTGATGTCAAATCTGCTATTAAGTATGGTAGAGATTCTATTAAGCTTGACACTGTAATTAATGGTCTTAAGAGTAAAGAACTAGATTTAAAAGTGAACAAAGGTAGTAATCATAATTCAGGTGAAGTTATGCATGTTAGAGGTAGGTCTCAACATAGGTATAACAATAATAAATCTGATAATAATCATGGTAAGAACAAAGGGAAAAGCAAGACTAAGTCTAAGTCTAGGCCTAAGAACAGAAAGTGCTTTAACTGTGGTGATCCTAATCACTTTATTAAAGACTGTCCTAAAAAGAAAAACCAGAAATATCATGATAACAACCAATCTTATGAACAAGTGAATCATGCTTCTTCATCGGGTGAAAACTCGGGTGATGTTTTTATGGTGACTGATTTATGTGATTCTGTGAATTCTGTGCATTCATCTACTGTGTGTGAAAATGAATGGCTAATTGATTCTGGTTGCTCTTATCACATGTCACCTCTTAGAAATTTGTTTTCTAATTATAAAGAAGTTGAAAATGGTTCTGTTTCTATGGCTAATGAGAAACTTTATAAAGTTGCTGGCATTGGTGATGTTTACTTGAAATTTGATTCTAGTTATTCTGTGACTCTAAAAGATGTAAGACATGTTCCTGCTTTGTGCAATAATTTGATGTCTTGTGCTGCTTTAGAATCTGGTGGTCTTGAGGGTAAATGGGGAAATGGAGTAATGAAAAATCTTAAAGGGTTCTTTGGTAGTTTTCAAAGCTGAAAAGAAACCTTTATGTTTGCAAAACTGAATCTGTGTATGATAATGTGAATTCTGTGACTGATGACTTGACTAATCTGTGGCATAGAAGATTAGGTCATATGAGCGCTAAATGTCTAGAGATTTTGCATAAAAAAGGTTGTTATGGTATAGACAAGTTGTCTTGCATGCCTTTCTGTGATTCTTGTGTTTATGGCAAACAACAAAGAGTTAAATTCCGGGTTTTCCCTTCCCCTAATGTGACTAAGATTTCTGTGATTCTTGAGTACTTGCATGCTGATGTGTGGGGTCCCCCTAGTGTTCCTACACAAGGTGGTAATATATACTTCCTATCTGTGATTGATGACTTTTCTAGAAAAGTATGGGTTTTTCTAATGAAAAATAAATCAGATGCTTTTGAAAAGTTTCAAAATTGGAAGATTTTAATTGAGAACCAAACTGGTAAAAAGATTAAGAAATTTAGGACTGATAATGGCTTGGAGTTCTGTAATTCTTTGTTTGACAATTTGTGCAATGAATCTGGGATTCAAAGGCACAAGACTGTTCCCTATACCCTTCAGCAAAATGGTGTTGCTAAGAGGATGAATAGGACTCTCATTGAGAAAGTTAGAAGTATGCTTGCATCTTCTGACTTGATTTTTCTAATCTTAAAGTGTTTGGTTGCTCTGCTTTTGTGCATAGGAAATGTGATAAACTTGAACCTAGGTCTACTAAGTGTGTCTTCCTAGGTTATCCCGAGGGAGTTAAGGGATATAGACTATGGCTAAGAAGTGGACCTGATTTTAAAAGCATTATAAGTAGGGATGTAATTTTCAATGAGTCTGAAATGCCTTGCTTGCTTTCTTCTGTGCCTGTTGATGAGTCTGAGTCCAGTGCTACTCCTAGCAAGGTGGAGCATTTGCCTGGTGTGCTTCATGTTTATGATACCAATTTGCCTTTTGCTGAAAATCATGTGAACTTGCCTGTTAATGAACCTGAAATTCATGGAATGCCTGAAAATCATGACATTGTTATTGAACATGAACATGTTGTGCATGATGAATTGGTTGCTAATGAACAAGAAGATTTGCATGATTATCAATTGACTAGAGATAGGGCTAGGAGAAACATAAGACAACCTGCTAAGCTAATTGACTTTGACACTGCTTCTTATGTGTTCAATGTGTTTGAATCAATTGATAAATGTGAACCTAAAACCTACAATGAAGCTTTGAAATCAGAAAATGCTAATGACTGGCTGTGTGCTATGAAAGAAGAAATGCATTCTTTGATTGTGAATCATACGTGGATTCTTGTTCCTAAACCTGTTAATTGCTCTGTTGTTGATTGCAAATGGTTGTTTAAGGTTAAGAATGAAAATGATTCTGTTAGGTTCAAAGCTAGGCTTGTAGCTAAATGTTTTACTCAAAAAGAAGGTGTAGACTTCACTGAAATTTTTGCTCCTGTTGTTATGTTCACTACTGTGAGAGTCATGCTTTCTCTTGTTGCTCAATTTGACTTGGAACTTATACAAATGGATGTAAAAACTGCTTTTTTACATGGTGACCTTGATATACTGTGTGTATTTGTATTTGAATTTGTAGGTACATATGGCGATGTCAAGACGGATACCCTCCTAACATAAAGATTATAAATCCAAATACAATAATTGTTAATTGATATGGAAGCAAAAATAGTAATTACTGATATATCCAGGAGTGGAGCCAGAAAAAGTCCAAAGAAAGTTTTGGGGAGCCGAAAAATCTTTTTTCTTGAAAAAACTTAAGGTTAACAAAAAAAATTTGGGTTTTTTTTTTTTAAATAATGGTAAAAGTGTTTTTTTTAAAAAAAAAAATTCATTGGACTTTTTTTTGGAGGTGTGGGCACCCTCCACCCACTGGGTCTGTCACTAATCATATCTTTATATGCATATTACCAAAAGGAATATACTCAAATTTTAAAATTTGATACGATAAAAAGTTATAAACTACGGTTTTTACAAATATAAATTCACTAAAAATGAGAGCAACAGTCTATAATACCAAAAGATTCTACCAAAAGATTCAAATATTTCATCCATAATAAGTTTGTAAAAAACAAAAGAAAACCTATATTTTAATATCATAATCTAATTAATAATTAAAAATTAGAGTAACAAAAGATGTATACAAAATATTTTCCAAGGATAAAAGTATATATATAATACAACTAAATAAATGCCTAAGTTAACTGAATTTTCAACTTCATTTTTTTTAAATGCAATGTGTCAACTTTCTATTAAGGATATATATATATATATATATATTGTGGGGTCCTCGTTTACTTAATCCATTATGTATTCATTAACATACATATGTGAGTCTGAATTAAGTAATATACCATGCACGGATTAAGAGTTCATGCTAGTTAAGTTGTTTACAAGGTTATCAAAAACCTAACAAACTATACATATCATGTACATAAACAACCTAATTCAAAAGAACTCCTAGGCAGTGGTTCCCCTCGCAGCGGAAATCATGACTCACGCTCCCCACGTCTATGAGTCCCTACAGAAACATTCACAACGTGAGTATAGATAACAACTATCTCAGTGCAATATCAAACACAATATCAATATCAATGATAAAGCACAATAAATCAAATGACGTGAATGTTCTGTATCATGCATCCACAAATGCACTATGTCATGACATGTCTCAACAAGTTCCCTATTATCACGAGTCCCATATGATATGCCTATTCAGCTCAATATGTCAGTGAAACCACATCACATCTTCATATTAGCAGCACATATCATAATACCATACTCATCTGTGATAATAGCCGGAGTATATACCCACACCAGGCGTATATCTCTCAAGCCAAAGCATATGTAATATATCTATCGTGGCAACGATCCTAGCCCAAGCATATGCCCCACACTAGCATATCTATCCAGGCACCGATCCCAGTCAAAGCATATGCCCAACACTAGCATATCTATCGTGGCAGTCAAAGCATATACCCCACCAGGTATATCTATCAAGACAATGATCGTACCAAAGCATATACACATATCTATCAAGGCATCCATACCAATCATATAAAATCTATGTATGCACATGCATATGATACTACCAATCATATGACACAACGATAACATAAATCATATGATATCAAAACCATAATAGCATCATCATATCATATCTATACTCCGTACGTCAACACGTACCTGTACTGCGACACAAACGAGATAAAGCAGTTGTCAATAGCTAAGTGCCTCGTTGTCCTGTCCCCTGTGATGGTGCTACAACAATGCCAACAATATATCATGTTATCATAGGCATTAAAATCAAAATCCACAAAATATTTTATTTTTCAAAATATTAACACTGGCGATCGATCGCCATCAGCACCGATCGATCGCCAAAACTCTCTGTCCCCTCGCGATCGATCGCAACACCTTGGCGATCGATCGCCACAAACTTTCACCGCCTTAAAATTTACCCTGCATCGGCGATCGATCGCCACAAAGCTCGCGATCGATCGCCGATGTCCAGAAAGTTTTGACAATGGCGATTTTCAAGTTTATCTCCATGGTTCTTCTCCCACACATCATATTAAACCATTTCAACATGATTTTTGAAATCTCTAGGAATAGAATAACATGTTTCTATCATTAAAGAATCCAATTCATAGCATATACACAAGTTATGAATCTCCACATAAACATTTCATATGCTATTTCTCATATCTCAACACCAATGACAAAAACAAGTATATAACCATGAAGTTCTTACCAAGATGGTACAATTCTACTTCACATACCCTCCTAGCTCAAGTTACAATTGAAAACCAAGCTTACACCACAAGAAAGTTGAAAGAGAAGGAGAGGAGCTTGGTAGAGATTTGTAGGTGTAAAATGGTGTGTTATGTGATTACACCTCCCTTATCCACTTAATATAGATCATTATTCCCTTAAGTCACTTGCTATCATACCATTTCAAGGTAATTACAAGTTAAGTAACATGTACATGAAATGAACCTCACATTCAAATGAAACTCTAATTCACATTAAAGTCATATGCATACTCAAATGCAAACTCATATGCACATGTTGATGCACCTTCAACTCTTAATCCATAATTCATATGCATTACACACCATGTTTCATGCCTTCCCATATTTCATTTCATATATGAATTAATTCATTCTTGGTTCCACTCGAACCCCCATTATCACATCGTCAAGTGATATAATTACACCATAATCATATCATACGTGTATTAAACAAATCGAGGCATTACAATTCTCCCCCACTTATTGAATTTCGTCCTCGAAATTGTAGATACATAACATGCATATCAAAATACGCAACTCAACAATACTACGATATGACAATAGGAAACATGATCATGTATGCAACAGTATCATAAAACTGTAAAATCATACCAGTAAACAAATCCGGATACCGTTGCATCATATGCTGCTCCGTCTCCCACGTTGCCTCTTCGACACCCCGTCTGTCCCACTGTACCTTCACCATAGGAATCACTTTGTTACGCAACCTGCGTTCAGCTCGATCCAAGATCATAACCGGTCGTTCCTCATACGACACATCTGTATCCAACTGTACCTCAGGTAGCTGTAAGACATGACTCGGATCTGGTTCATACTTCCTCAACAGTGACACATGAAAAACATCATGAATACTACTCAAGGCCGGTGGTAGTGCTAAGCGATATGCCAACGTACCAATACGTTGCAACACCTCATATGGACCAACATATCGTGGAGACAATTTTCCACGCTTACCAAACCGTACTACACCTTTAAAAGGTGAGATTTTCAAGAATACACGGTCACCAATTTGAAATTCAAGTGGTCTACGTCGCTTATTGGCATAAGCAGCCTGTCTATCCTGAGCAGCTTTCAGTTTCAATCGAATTACCTTGATTTTCTCTTCCATGTCATGAATCATATCCGGTCCATGTAAGGAAGACTGATCCACATCATCCCAATACAATGGCGATCTACATCGTCGCCCATACAAAGCCTCAAATGGTGCCATCTGTATACTAGACTGATAACTGTTGTTATATGAAAATTCTACTAATGGCAATGACTCTTGCCATGAGTTATCAAACTCTAATACACAAGCACGCAACATATCCTCAAGCGTCTGTATCGTACGCTCTGTTTGTCCATCCGTCTGCGGATGATATGCTGTACTCAACCGCACTTCAGTTCCCAACGCCGTCTGTAACCCTTCCCAGAAATGAGAAGTAAATCTCGGATCTCTATCCGATACAATGGAAACTGGAATACCATGTAGCCTCACTACATGTTGAATGTACAACTGCGCCATTCTCAGATATGTATATGTCATACAATATGGCACAAAATGAGATACTTTGGTGAGTCTGTCAACAATTACCCAAATTGCATCGCAACCAGAAGACGTCCGTGGCAAATGAGTCACAAAATCCATCGTGATATGTTCCCATTTCCACTGAGGAATTTCCAAACTATGTAATTCACCTCCTGGTCTTTGTCTTTCCGCTTTCACTTGTTGACAAATCAAACATCGTTTCACAAAGTTCAATACATCCTGTTTCATACGTTTCCACCAAAATTGGGTACGTAAATCATGATACATTTTCTTCCCTCCAGGATGTATACTGTATCTACTACAATGAGCACGTTGTAGTAGTTCTTGGCGTAGTCCTAATGACGCAGGTACTACCCAACAGTTTCGGTACTTCAAAGTTCCATCACTTGTTAGTACAAATTGAGATGTTTGTCCTTGCTTTATCTTTTCCTTCCAATGTTGTACCTCATCATTACTCCCTTGTGCCGTTCTTATTTTGTCAAAAATGTCAGGTTCAACCAACAATGTTGATACCCGTACCGGCACTGACTCCATATCAAAATCATAACCCAAAGTACAACAAGCAGTCATCAAAGTAGATAAATGAATCACCTCATCAGCCGTATGATGTACTTTTCGACTCAAGGCATCTGCTGTAAGATTAGCTCTTCCTGGATGATATTCAATCTCACAATCATAATCTTTCAACAGATCCATCCATCTCCGTTGTCTCATATTCAACTCCGCTTGAGTGAATAGAAATTTTAAGCTCTTATGATCAGTATATATGGTAAACGACGTACCATATAAATAATGTCGCCATATCTTCAATGCAAAGACAATGGCAGCCAATTCCAGATCATGTACTGGATATCTCATTTCATGTGGCTTCAACTGTCGTGATGCATAAGCCACTACATGTTTGTCCTGCATCAAAACACAACCTAATCCAAGTAATGATGCATCAGTATAAACTGCAAACCTGTCATGCTCAGATGGAATGATCAAGACTGGAGCTGTAGTCAATCGATGTTTTAATTCCTGGAAACTACGCTCACAAGCCTCTGACCATTGAAATGATACTCCCTTCTGTGTCAAATGTGTCAATGGTTTGGCAATCGCTGAAAATCCTTCAACGAATCGTCTATAATAACCTGCCAAACCCAAGAAACTACGAATCTCTGGCACAGAAGTAGGTGCTGACCAATTCAACACTGCTTCCACTTTCTTTGGATCAACTGATATACCTTCCTCTGATATGACATGACCCAAAAATCCAACACTAGTCAACCAAAACTCACACTTACTGAGTTTGGCATACAACTGATGTGTCCTCAACAATTGCAACACCATATGCAAATGTTGAACATGTTCGGCATCACTCCGTGAATAGATCAATATATCATCGATAAAGACAATGACAAATCGATCAAGGTATTCCTGAAACACACGATTCATTAAACTCATAAAGACAGCTGGAGCATTTGTCACTCCAAATGGCATTACCAGAAATTCATAATGTCCATAACGAGTTCTGAATGCTGTCTTCTGTATATCTCCTTCCCTCACACGTATTTGATGATATCCCGACCTCAAGTCAATCTTAGAATATATCCTTGATCCCTGCAACTGATCAAATAAATCATCAATACGAGGAAGAGGATATTTATTCTTTATGGTTACCCTGTTCAATTGTCTATAATCAATACACAATCTCATTGTCCCATCCTTCTTCTTCACAAATAATACCGGAGCACCCCAAGGCGATACACTAGGACGTATGTACCCCTTGTCCAATAAATCTTGCAATTGAGTTTTCAACTCTTTCAATTCAGTTGGTGCCATCCGATAAGGAGCACGTGAAATTGCAGAAGTACCAGGTATCAAATCAATACCAAATTCCACTTCTCGACTCGGTGGGAATCCAGGTATCTCATCTGGAAACACATCCGCATATTCTGCAATCACTGGTATCTCCTCTACTTTCCTTTCTCTTTTCTGTTCTATGACATCAAGGGCATAAATCAAATAACCCGCATGTCCACGTTCTAACAAACGCGACATTCGGATTGCCGATATCAATGGAATCCTTGCCCTCGATCCCTGGCCATAAAAGTACCATTGATTTCCAGTATCAGACTGAAATCTCACAATCTTATGACAACAATCCACAACAGACTGATATCTACTCAAAACATCAATCCCAATAATACAATCAAAATCTGTCATGTCTAACACAATCAGATCAGCTTGTAATCCAAACTCAGTCTCAAACTGAATCTCACAATCAGACACACTCTGACAAGTCATTACAGTAGTTCCCATGGGTGTCGAAACATAAAGAGGCATCAACAGTGGAGACGAGCATATATGATACCGATCAACAAAAGTTTGTGCAACAAAAGAATGTGATGCACCAGTATCAATCAAAAGTAAGGCTGGATAAGTAAACAAAGTACACTTACCAGCTATCACAGCATCAGGAGCTGCCTCTGCTTCTTCCCTGTTCAGTGCATACACCTGAGCCTGAGGTGTTCCTGCCCTCTGTCCGCCACCAGACTGTACTACACTCTGTGGTCTCTGCTGCACTGTATTCTCTGACATGGGTCCTCTCCTCTGTTGTCCGCCCACTTGAGGACAATCACGGATCACATGTCCTGGTTTCCCACAACGGAAACAAACTACTGTATCAAACTGTGGACAATTCTTTTGATAATGTGGCCCTCCACATTTAAAACACTGTAATCCTCGTCCACTACTGCTACTACTACCTTGGGACTGTCCCTTAGCCCTTCTGTCATCCCCTTTCCTTGGTCCAAACCGTTTCCCACTAAACCTAGATGACGATGCACCACCTCGTGGTGATTTAAAGGAATCTCCTCTAGGTCGCATACTGTCAGATGTAGGTGGTTGGGCTTGTCCAACATCTTTATACACCCCTACCGCAATCTCAGCCATCTCAGCTCGAGTCAAAGCTTCTTCATAAGATGTAGGGTTATTGGACATGACCCTATCAAACAATTCAGGCCTCAACCCTTTCACAAATTGTCTGATTTTTGCCTTTGTATTGACAGCAATATGTGGCACATAGCGAAGCAAAGAGGAATAGTGAACAGCATAATCAGATACTGTCATGGCTCCTTGTCTCAGGTTTGTAAATTCATCCTCTTTCCTCTGCCTTGCCGCAACAGAGAAATAATGCTCCAGAAACTTTGTTCTAAACACATCCCAGTTCACTGTCTGTCCTTGAGCCCTCAACTCAAGTACTGTGGATTTCCACCACATCATAGCTTTCTTGGCCAACTGATATTCAGCTAAACGTAACCAAGCAGTCTTGGCACACGGTGCTGATACAAATATCTGTTCTATACGTTCCAGCCACTCCTCTGACAGTTCCCCTGACTCAGTCCCCTCACACCTAGGTGGCTGATAACTCAAAAACTGGGTCAAAGTCAATTCTCCAGGCAACAATACCTGTTCCACTGGTCCTTATTCAATCGGTGGTGGTGGCACAGGCACCATCCGTACACTCGCATTGCCACTCATGGCATCCCCAACATCCTCATGTAACCCTCTGTCTGTCATAGCTGTAGATCAAGGGTTAACAATAACAATCACAAATATATAACATGTTAGAATACCATCATATTTCAAATACTAACATGCTATTACCATTCTCAAAGTGTTTAGGTAACTCCCTAATACACTTCCTCTACCCATATTCACCCCGTTCTCGAACCACTGCTCTGATACCACTAATGTGGGGTCCTCGTTTACTTAATCCATTATGTATTCATTAACATACATATGTGAGTCTGAATTAAGTAATATACCATGCACGGATTAAGAGTTCATGCTAGTTAAGTTGTTTACAAGGTTATCAAAAACCTAACAAACTATACATATCATGTACATAAACAACCTAATTCAAAAGAACTCCTAGGCAGTGGTTCCCCTCGCAGCGGAAATCATGACTCACGCTCCCCACGTCTATGAGTCCCTACAGAAACATTCACAACGTGAGTATAGATAACAACTATCTCAGTGCAATATCAAACACAATATCAATATCAATGATAAAGCACAATAAATCAAATGACGTGAATGTTCTGTATCATGCATCCACAAATGCACTATGTCATGACATGTCTCAACAAGTTCCCTATTATCACGAGTCCCATATGATATGCCTATTCAGCTCAATATGTCAGTGAAACCACATCACATCTTCATATTAGCAGCACATATCATAATACCATACTCATCTGTGATAATAGCCGGAGTATATACCCACACCAGGCGTATATCTCTCAAGCCAAAGCATATGTAATATATCTATCGTGGCAACGATCCTAGCCCAAGCATATGCCCCACACTAGCATATCTATCCAGGCACCGATCCCAGTCAAAGCATATGCCCAACACTAGCATATCTATCGTGGCAGTCAAAGCATATACCCCACCAGGTATATCTATCAAGACAATGATCGTACCAAAGCATATACACATATCTATCAAGGCATCCATACCAATCATATAAAATCTATGTATGCACATGCATATGATACTACCAATCATATGACACAACGATAACATAAATCATATGATATCAAAACCATAATAGCATCATCATATCATATCTATACTCCGTACGTCAACACGTACCTGTACTGCGACACAAACGAGATAAAGCAGTTGTCAATAGCTAAGTGCCTCGTTGTCCTGTCCCCTGTGATGGTGCTACAACAATGCCAACAATATATCATGTTATCATAGGCATTAAAATCAAAATCCACAAAATATTTTATTTTTCAAAATATTAACACTGGCGATCGATCGCCATCAGCACCGATCGATCGCCAAAACTCTCTGTCCCCTCGCGATCGATCGCAACACCTTGGCGATCGATCGCCACAAACTTTCACCGCCTTAAAATTTACCCTGCATCGGCGATCGATCGCCACAAAGCTCGCGATCGATCGCCGATGTCCAGAAAGTTTTGACAATGGCGATTTTCAAGTTTATCTCCATGGTTCTTCTCCCACACATCATATTAAACCATTTCAACATGATTTTTGAAATCTCTAGGAACAGAATAACATGTTTCTATCATTAAAGAATCCAATTCATAGCATATACACAAGTTATGAATCTCCACATAAACATTTCATATGCTATTTCTCATATCTCAACACCAATGACAAAAACAAGTATATAACCATGAAGTTCTTACCAAGATGGTACAATTCTACTTCACATACCCTCCTAGCTCAAGTTACAATTGAAAACCAAGCTTACACCACAAGAAAGTTGAAAGAGAAGGAGAGGAGCTTGGTAGAGATTTGTAGGTGTAAAATGGTGTGTTATGTGATTACACCTCCCTTATCCACTTAATATAGATCATTATTCCCTTAAGTCACTTGCTATCATACCATTTCAAGGTAATTACAAGTTAAGTAACATGTACATGAAATGAACCTCACATTCAAATGAAACTCTAATTCACATTAAAGTCATATGCATACTCAAATGCAAACTCATATGCACATGTTGATGCACCTTCAACTCTTAATCCATAATTCATATGCATTACACACCATGTTTCATGCCTTCCCATATTTCATTTCATATATGAATTAATTCATTCTTGGTTCCACTCGAACCCCCATTATCACATCGTCAAGTGATATAATTACACCATAATCATATCATACGTGTATTAAACAAATCGAGGCATTACATATATATATATATATATATATTAATATTTGATTTGATATGATATTAATTAATTTGTAATATAGATAATAGTATATTTGACAGAATCTTATGAATTCTTTGACTGATTCCTGAAGATTCTTGTTGTAATATGTTTCTCTATATAATGGAATGAAAACCCCATTCAGAATGGGATTGAGTTGGGAGATTGCGATTTATATTTATTGGC
Source organism: Haberlea rhodopensis (assembly GCA_907163345.1). Classification (NCBI taxonomy): domain Eukaryota; kingdom Viridiplantae; phylum Streptophyta; class Magnoliopsida; order Lamiales; family Gesneriaceae; genus Haberlea; species Haberlea rhodopensis. The sequence goes on along the minus strand of CAJQUN010000004.1, from coordinate 26,822,262 downwards.
ATGGTATCAGAACCATATCAAATATAAAATTTTGTAGGTTTTCAGGCTGCGCACGGGCGCTGGGGGCAGACGTCTATGGATTCTTAGGTTGATTCCTGGAGATTCTTGTTGTAATATGCTCCTCTATATAATGAAATGAAAACCCCATTCAAAATAAAATTGAGTTAAGAGATTGAGATTTAGATTTATTAAACACTTTTTTGATCAAAATCTAAAATGCAGTGGCATACCAATGGCTTTACAAAATGAAATCATAATACAATTTTATTAAGATAAATAAATTATTAATTTTGAAATAGAAAACTAAAGAATAGGGGATAAAAAAGTTGTCGGGTACAGACCACATAAAAAAGGATGTGTAGTGGGGTTCCCAGTTCCGTGCTTATCTGCAGATATAATATCTTGTGCAGACAGGTACATTTGCCCACCACCTTTTGCTTTACCCGAATTAATTCTTACGCGCCACTGATCTTTGGCCCAAGGTCAGGGTCGGAGACGCCCATCGCTAATCAGAAAAAAGATTTCATTCGTACACTGCTCCATTGCACCACCGCTGCGGGTTGCGGCACGCCGATGGGCCTGATCAAATGTGAAAACCACGCGCAACCCCTGCACTTGGCTTAATCTATAAGCCTATAACCCTAGGGTTGGACTGCATTTCCACCCAATCTCAATCAGACAATCACACTGTGACAACATATAAATTGGAAATTTTTATATGTATCAGATCTTACATATATCAATAAATATAAAGACATATATATACATATAAATGTATATTTATGTATGTTGGTATATTGTAAGATCTGATCCATATAAAAATTTTCTTATATAACCCACCATATGTGAAGCCCCAGAAATTTGCCTAATCAATTGCCTTTCCAAATCATGAGAGTCATTCATTGACTTGCTAAAGTCATAACACTAGTCATTCAAGGTCATGCAATTGTATCACTCAATCATGCCACCATTTAATATCATTCAACCCTATCAAATGCTATCATTCAATCTCATTAATGACATTTAGTACCTTGCTCAAATTGTGTCATTAAAGGGCATAAGTTTTGATATTGTACAAATAATTCTCCTACATTAAACACTCAAAATCCTTTATTCATTTTGCCTCATTATTGACTCATTCAAATGTCATGCCCAAATCTTGGTATCTATTTAATTGCATGATCAAATCATGACATTATCATTCAATTATCTTATTCAATTATATGGCCAAAGTTTAGGGATCCAATTTGAAATCCTCCTACATTGAATCACCTTACTCCTTATTGTATTTCCACTTAATTGCCACACCATTAACATCCATTCATTACCTTGATGACACCCAATCATTGGTTGGCTCAAATCATGACTTTAATGGCCAAACTTTAGGAACCTTAATTAAACCATTCCACCACATTAAACCCATAATTCTTTCACTAGCCTAAATTAACCACCCACCACTTTAATTCATTATAAATCATACCAAGGAGGAGAAGGAGAAGGCTATCCTATTCCATACCAAGAAATTAGAAAATCACACACACATCACACACACATTTTCGAAAATCTCAAGGCAAGGAAGAAGAGCTTTTGTGCTATTTTTCTCAACCCGGATCTCGTCTCAACGTGCTTCGAATCTTCAATTTACTGTAAGTGGGTTTTTGCTACAACTTCATTTTGTTTTCAAAATATTATTTATGATTTAAATTCTCGATTGAACATCAAACATGCGATTATGTTTTTAAGATCTAAACAAGTATGTGACATGATCATGAATAAAGGACCTTGCGGATCAACGTGCTACGTGTGTATGAGACACCACTTGATTCGACGGGGCAAAGTGCTACATGATGTGGGCGTGCCACATGCATGGGAGCCACCTCTTGATCCTTAAGAGCAAAGTGCTATACCACGGGAGCCACCTCTTGAATCCAATAAGTCGATATGTGAATATGTGGAGATATGTGTTAATGTGTTTATATGCCAAGATCTATGGATTTGATAAAGAAATGTTTAAAATGATTTCTGCTATGAAAATATATGTGTTTTTGCTATGTTCAATTGGCTCCTACTTGCTGAGTATTTTCCCAAATACTCACCCTTTACCTCCCCTCCCAGACAAAGACGAAAAGAAGATATCGATGAAGAATTACAAGAACAATTTTGGAGATGATGATCCACGAAGAACCATCAAGAATTTATTAGTTTTATTTACGCTTCCGCATATTTGATTTAATCCAAGACAATTGTATTTTGTAATATCAATTGTAAAGACGATTATTATTCTATATGGAATAAATAGACTGGTTTTTATCATAGATCTGTACACGAGGCTTGTTGATTTTGAATTAATATTTGGAATTAACGCCGGTGTTATCGACCCCGATCTCGGAACGTGACATCATAAACCAGGAAATTATTATATAGATCGAATTCTGCTATATTCCAATACAAATAATGTATATATCTGTACATATATAGGTGTATGATAGAACAATATTCTGTATATCTTTATATATATGTTGGTGTATTACATGATACCGTCCATACAAAAGTTTTCCGGTTTATCATGCCTGCTTTATCTCTCTCTCGGTCTTCTCTCTTGTGATTTGCTGGGTCCCTGGTATTTTTCTCCCGGTTGGGAACATCAAGCACTATATATATATATATATATATAATCCTTCAGATAGCAGCAAGCAATCCCTTTATCCTATTTCTCACGAATTTCAGTTAATAAACTAGGGCTCCTGTTTTTCCTATCTGTAGCATTTTCTCATGGCCCAACAGGTGGACGAAGTGAATTTCTGGCTGCCGTTGGAGTTTCTGACTGACGATGAACTCTTAATGGACTTCAAAACTGATCGTTGCAAAGAGAAAATATTAAATGATTTTGGTAACGGTTATGTCAACACGCTTGGTTTTAGCTCGCACCTGAGTTCACCTGCTGAATCGGTCATGGGCTCAACAGAGGCTGAGAGCGACGAAGATGGCTACATCGCGTGGTTAACTAGGAAGCTTGCTTACTCCACTCTCGGAGATTCAAACTTCTCCAAGGTTGGGTTAAGTACTTGTCATCTGTTTCTTTTGTTTTGTGAACTGTGCTGGAATTTGATTATTTTTCGTAATTTCTCTCTTGGTAGGGTTGGACGTTGTCTGGTTCACCTAAATCGACTCTGTGCAGTACTCTGACTGGTTGCCGGTGCATGCCCGCGTTGAGCCGGGTTTCGCGTGTTTCTTCACCACCGTGTGGTGAGGATGCTGCTGCATGGCTTTCGTTGTTAGCGGCTGCAGAGAAGGGTGCGAGCATGAGATTAATTGAAGAAACCGCCTCATTTTGTTCTGCTAATCCCTTTGTTCATTCAAGAAAACCTGATGTTATCCACCCGAATCGGGGTTCCGGGTTTTACCCGAATCCATCCCGCCTTTCCTTTCAACAAGTGCAATCAGCCGAAGTAAGAGCTTTCCCTTTTACGAAATATCTTATTTCACGGGATACTTGCTTTATTTACTGTTTTGTACTGTTGTTTGGGAAAATAGTTTCAGCAGTTAAAGCAGCAGAAACAGGCGAGTAGCTATTGGGGGCAAGGGAAAATAGGCCACCAACAGATGGTTCGGAATGTGAAGAAAAATGGAAATTCGGGAAATCAGAACGTATCGATGGCGTCGTCTTGGAAGAGTGTACAACATTCTCAACCACGACGGCAACCTAGTTCGGGAATGAGGGCCGTTTTTCTTGGAGAAAGCGAAACCAAAAGTAAAAGAACTGGCACTGGTGTTTTCTTGCCAAAGAAATTGGGAGCAGGAGCATCCCCTGTTGAAACTCGCAAGAAAACAGGTCTTTATCGGATTCCTTGCCAAATATGCCCTCCATTAAATGCCTGATTCCTCGTGCCTGTGCACGAATATTTGCTGAAGCATTAATTATTTTGGGCCGAAATGTTGGGTGGTAGTTAGTTCTTGCATCAGGCGATTCTTCTTATGTTAATGATATCTTTGAAGATTTCGTATGGTCTGTCTTCTATTGGTAATTTGGTTGTTTATTTCTGAGCATCATTTTGTTGCATTTTCTTATTTAAATCTGAAATATTTAGCAGGATGTCTACCAGACTCGATGGTGAATGCGTTGAGCTCGAATCTTAAATCAATGGACGCCCAGCTATCACAGACCCTTCACAAAAGAAGTGGTAATTTGTAATTTCGCCCTTCAATATTTGAGTAAACCATTTTTTTCTGAGCGTTTTGAATTCTTCAACTTACACTGAATTGGTGTTACTCTTGTCAGATCTCCTGGAGGCTAATGCTGCTTTAAAACATAGAAATACAGTTTCAATGGTTAAACAGAGAAATCTGCGACCCGTACCAGCAGTGTTGAGTCCAGAGTTCGAGCTCCCTCAGGAATGGACTTACTGATCAAAACCCACCAAATATACTTTTACCCATTTCAGCGTTCTTTTGTGGGATTTGAAACATTGAACGTGGATTAGTTATTAAGTAGATGATTGAAAGGAAAAGTAGTTTTAGGTAATGGTTTTTCGGCACGGGGTAAATAACATTTACCAGCTGGTTAAAATCTAAGGAAATAAATCGAACTTTGCTTTGAATGTGCGTAACCGAGGTCAGAGTTTGAACTGTAATTTCCCGAGAGGGATTTGATATATATCGCGGGAGTGTTTTATGTTTGTGTTTTATTAGTGCTTAATCAGTTCTTTCGGGTATTTGATATATACGGTGAGTTCGAGGTATCGAGTTCGATCATCATCCATTCCTCTTATAAAAATAATAAAAATCAAAAGCTTGCACAGGGTTTGGTATTCTAGCCTTTTCGACCATGGCTACTCTCTTTTCTTCTGTTTTTTTTCCTACAAATTCTTAACCTAAAATGAATTGATTATGTATATTTATTGGAAGGTCCATATCGTAACCATCGTCTTCTAAAGGGGAAAGTGCCTTCCCCACACACACATATTTTTTTAAAGGACAGTACAGGTAACGTAATTATTATAATTGTATCGATTCATTAAATTCCAAATCTACCCATTTCAACGCCTTAGAAAATTTGGCACTTTTATTAATATATGTTAAATGCATTCATTTTTAAATCTAAGTTAGGGTTATTCATTGCATATGTGTACTATCCTAATGTTATATCTAAAAGCTAAAAATTGATTTGGGTATATGAGATCCACATAAATATGTGAACTCCATAACAAAATCAATTTTAGATCATTAGATCTATTGTTGGGGTAGTGCCCATATGCTAGCATCTCATTTCCCCAATAAGTACATAGGGTTCCAACTTGTGGTGGAGTAAATCATATATCTTATAAAAAACTAATATAAATTATAAATTCCAAATATGTGACAACTCTCAACACGTCCCCTCACGTGTGATATTATTAAGTCAAATACGTTGATTAATAACGCGGGTGATTGTGAGCATGCGGACGTAATAGCCAATCACATGAAAAGTCTGCTCTGATACCATATTAAGAATGCATATGATTCTAACTTAAAATCAGTTGATAATAAGTGGAATAACTCATATATCTTATAAAGAGCTAACATAGTTTATAAATTCTCGATATGTGACAATTCTCAACAACCATTTCAATGCGTACAAAAGAAAGCGTGATTTTAATGAAAATCGCTTTCTCGTTTACTTTTGGGATTTTGGTCATAGTTAACGATAAAAACATTATAATTATGTAAAATTAATGGAGTTTCATCATTGTACTTATAGAAATTCAAACATATAAATCAATAAATAAATGACTAATTATGTAATATTTAATAACGTGAAAGAAATTTTATATGTTAGTGATCAGAGCACCCTCATTAGGTGCACATAAATTTATAGGGAAAATTGTATATTGGTACTGTTTTCAGAAATATATTTTAAATAAATCTTAGAAAAAATAATATTTACAAAAAAATACATTTAGGAGATAATTATATTCACGTAAATCCACTTTTTAAAGAGTTAAGTTTGCAAAGGTCTAGTTCCCAAAATACCCTTTAAGTTATAAAAAACTCTAAACCTAATTTATTAACTTTTTACGTAATAACCTTTCTTCCTCTTGCACGTAAAATCTATCACCTTTGATTACGATCTTTTCGAACACTCTGCACTAAAAATCTTTGAATCGAAGCAGCTAACTTTTTTGTAATTGGAAATTTCTTTGAATCGAAGAAAATGAAGTGATATGCGTTTCTTCGGAGCGTATAAAACTGATGGCATCGATCGATTCAGGGAAAAGAAGGTAAGTTTTTTTGGTAGATGTAATAGATTCCTCTCTAAATTTATGCTAGTCCGTGTCATTGGTTGGAAGCGATGGATTCTGAAATTATGATTTTGTTGAAATTTAGAGAGGAAACACAAGTTTTTAACGTAACTTCCAGCTTTTCTTGCATGGAGTTAAAATCTTCTGCAATTCGTAAATTGAGTGATTACAACTTTGATGGAATATCCTTTAAATATTCTATACCTGGACACCCTAGCTGTTGTTTGACTAATGAAGATGATATAAGGAATATGTTCGTTCTGTGTAAGATTAAAGACATCCGGTTGTTGACAGTTGATGTTGATGATGAAAGAATTGCATACCCTGGAGTTTCTTCAGGAAGTAGGAATTGGCAGACATCGCTTGTTGATGTTGGGGATAATGCACCGTTACATTTTGGTGGTGCATGCGAGGCAACTGACCTTATAGATAGTAGGAAAAATAATGTTGCAGGTGCACGTGATGAAATTGAACAAGCATGTCATTCATCTCCAGAATTTGATTCTGACCATCGGAGACGTAATGTTAAAGGCAAAGAGAAGTTGTTGTTATGTTCCAGTTGGTTATCAATTAAGGGTTGGTCAAATGTTAGGGGTGGTGTAGAAGAGTTTCGCTGTGAATTGAGTAAATATTCGGTGGAGGTTGGTTTTGATTTCAACTATGTAAAAAACAATAAGTTTAGGGTAGTTGCCGAGTGTGAGAGAAAGCATGATGAAGGATGTGGTTGGTTTGTGAATGCAAGTATCTCAAGAGTGGATATGTCTTTTTATATAAAGAACTTGAACAACATACACACTAGTGGGCTCAGAATGATCAAAGACAAATCTAAAAGGATGAGTTCTGTTTTAATATCTGAAATTATTGATGATCGAGTGTCTTCAAATCCTAAGTTTTCTGCAACTAATAAATCGGAGTTAATAAAAGGAGATTATGGCTTGGATATCACTTATAGTAAGGCATGGAGAAGTGTGGAAAATGCTAGATCTATTGTTTTTGGAAATTATGATGAGTCGTTCCAGGAATTGAATTCGTACGTTGATGCGGCGAGAACGATAAATGATGGAAGTTTTATTGAGCTTGAAGTTGATGACAGCAACCGATTTTGCCGTTTGTTCGTTTCATTTCGTGCCAGCATTGACGGGTTTAAACATTGTCGTCAAATGTTATTCCTTGATGGAACGTTTTGAAATATCGATTCAAGGCACCCTTCTGTCAGCGACAGCGAAGGATGGGAATCAAGGTACACAACAATAAGTGATGCACGAACATGAATCTTCACTGGTGCACGAACATAACCTAACTGGTGCACGAATCTTATTACAAAACAAGATTTGTGCCCCAGATATTTATAAAGTCGTGCATCATTGTAGTTATGTAAGTTTCGTGCATCACCAGTCTTTTTCGTGCATCAGTATATATTCGTGCATCAGTTAATTTATGCAAATTTCGTGCATCAGTTACTTTTATATTAGTTTCGTACATCATTATATTATTATTATTCCGTGCATCATTTAATTTATGTAAGTTTTGTGCATCAGTTATTTTTATATATGTTTCGTGCATCAGTTACGTTTATTATATTTATATAAGTTTCGTGCATCAGTTACTTTTTATAAGGTTTGTGCATCATATATTATTTTGTGCATTAGTAAATTTATGTAAGTTTTGTGCATTACAGAATCAGCTACTTTTATATAAGTTTCGTGCATCAGCTACTTTTATATAAGTTTCGTGCATCAGTTACTTTTAATAAGTTTCGTGCATTCGTTATACATCACCAGTCTCCTTCGTGCATCGGTATATTATTTTCGTGCATCATTATAATTTGAGTTCGTGCACCAGTGTTATTATGTTCGTGCACCCTTATAATTGGGATTTCTGGTGAACGAAAATATATTGCAATTAACGTAGTGATGTTTTATTTTGCAAGGTTTGTTCCCTTTGGCTTTCGCTGTTGTGGACTCCGAGAACTACGATAATTGGCTTTGGTTTTTATCTTATTTGAGCAAAATTTTAGACAATGGTGAAGATGTTGTATAAATTTTCGATCGTAATATTGGTTTGATGGAGGCGATACCTGTTGTGTTTGGAGTTTCTCTGAAACATTTTTTTTGTTTATATCATTTAAAGTGCAACATGCGTGATTGATATGCTAGTAAACACTTTTCAAATAAGTTTCGAGAGAGATTATGTTTTTTGCTCGATGAATGTGCTTACTCGCCCACAGTGGCTATTTTTAATGAAAAGCTAATTGTTTTCAAACGAAAAGGTGGGTCAATTTTGGAAGATTTCTTACAGGGACTTTCTTTGGATGAGTGGACTAATGCATACTCCACTGGGATGTGATATGGGGAGATGTATTCCAATGCAGCCGAGTCATTCAATTCATGGATATTAGAGGCAAGGGGTCTCCTATTACACATATGGTTGATTCTATTAGGGTGATTTGATGTGCTTGTTTTCGGCTAGGAGATTAATGACAAAACGATGGAGTGGGGTATTGTGTGCTCGGATGGAAAGAAATGGGCATCTTATGTAAATGAAGGTCGTGCATGGAATATTAAGATGTCTTCTGATTGCTACTTTGAAGTATTTTCATACTTTACAGTTACTGTGCGCCTTGACAATAAAACATGTTCATGCTACAAGTGGCAGTTGGATGGATTCCCATGTCCACATGCAATTGCTGTATTTATGAGGAATAAATTGGCAATTAATGAAGTAGTTGACAAATTGTTTCATGTTAGTACGTATAGGCTATGCTATGAAGGAGTCATTTTTCCCATTCCAAGATATGCGAAGGTTGATGTTCCTCTGGTTGGACTGGAAACAAATGTATTACCCCCCAAATAAAAAGGCAACCTGATCGTCCAAAGAAGAGAAGAATTCGATCTAAAGGTGAAAACATTAGACAATTGTGTTGTAGTCGTTGTAATGAACTTGGCCACAATAAGATAACATGTAAGGAACCTATTGGATGATTTATGAAAGCTTTTGAAGAAATTTATTTCACTATAATGTTATGCAGTATGAGTTTATATTATGGTGTTCTGGAGATTTAGATTCGTGCACCAATGTAATCTTAGTTCGTGCACCAATGAAATCTTAGTTCGTGCACCATTTATGTTGAGTTCGTGCACCAATTATGTTGTATTTTCCTTTTACAAGTTCGTGCACCAATGTAATCTTGGTTCGTGCACCAGTTGGCTTTTCATCGTGCACCAACATAACTTGAGTTCGTGCACCAGTGACTTAAATTCGTGAAACAGTTAGCTTATGTTCTTGCAACAATATAGGTTTAAATGTTCGTGCACCAATATAAGTTTTGTGCACCAATATAACTTATAAATGTTCGTGCACCAATATAAGTTCGTGCAACAATATAAGTTTTAAATGTTCGTGCACCAATATATTTTATTTTCGTGCACCACTGAGGTTATGTTCGAGTATCAGTATAATATTTTTCTTGGCACCACTATAATTTATGTTCTTGCACCAATATCTAGTTCTTGAACTAGTATATACATGTTGCATTCATCAGTTACCTAAATTCAATAAGAACTACAAAATATTATAGATTTTGAAGAAGTTAGGAATAAAGAACTACGAGCCTTTTGCATCTTGAATTATCATTTTCGACATCTTAACCCGGTAACCAGTATTATAATCCAAGTTTGAATGCTTTGGCATTGGTTGCCCTCTCATAACTTTTTCCATATTCATGCAGACATATATGCCACAGTCTACGGAGCCAGGCTTCTGTTGTGCTGCTTCTTTGTATGGCTCAATATCATAATTGTATTTGCTTTGACTGTGTTGCACACCCTCTGATATGGGGTCCTCTTGTATAATTTTTTCCATTTTTTACATTGATGCATTCTCTCTCTAAATTTAAGAAGAGTTCATATTATTTTGTTAATTTACTTGTAGTATTTCGACAAAGCAAACTAATTACCAAAATTACCCGTAGTTTTGCCCTTTCAAAGTAATAATCGGTTTCTTCTTCCCTTCGTGGCCTAATAGAATTGTAATGCGTCCACTGGCATTCATAAGTATCAAATACCAGCAATGTCTAGCGGTAGCCAGGTGTGACAAGTGGGTCCTCACGACCGCATGTGTTTATTGGGAAAATCAAGAAACGGCAATTCATGGCCTCGGCTAGCTTGCCATCGATTTGGTGTTTCGCAAACTCTTGGCAGTACACCGATTTTGTCATTTGTACAACATACAACTGTCAAGATGCAAAAAAAAAAATTTTTTTTGATGCATAAAAATTTAATTATTAGGTTGAGTTTTATTACCCAGCACATGCTGTCAAATACATATGACAACTTCTTCTCTCCTTTTTTCGCCATGAATCTGTTGATAATGATGGCCCAACGGCCAATAATCTGAGAGTCATGATAAGATATTGTCACAACTTAAGTGAATATCAACATCTAAATAAGTGCACAAATAATTTGGTAATGACTTAAGAGAAATGGTTAATGTAAATCGCTTACATCATTGTGAATTGACAGTCCATTGAGAATGGCGCCAATATCTCGAACATGTATTGTCTTTTGTTATATATTGTCCGTCCATATGACTCCCCTGCACATAATGATAAAGTCCAACAATTTTGGTTTCGAACAGTGTTTATAATAATTTTTTTTTAAAAAAAATTAAGGCGTATCATTGTCCACGCTCCTTGTTAACTTCCATTACGAAATCTCTTTCTACTTTTATCAACGTTTGAAGGCAACATGTGTTGTTTTAAAAATGAATGGCTCTTCCTTGTTCTTTTTCGCACTTTTCACCTTATCTTCAAAATCATCATCTTCCTGCAATAGTGTGATGTCCTTGCTTACATTTTGTTGTTTATCTTCTTCTTCCGTTTCTTCATTTTGTTTTTACCTCTTAGCTCTTTTATGCTTAGGGTAAGTGTGGTCCTTATCTTTTTTGCTCATTCTGTCCATTCTGTTCTTGATACGTTTGACCATCGATGTTTGTTCCTCATTTCTTTGACGAGTTTCTGATTTTCGTCATTCAACATCTGACTAATTGCTTTTGTGTTGCTCAACTCGTTCTCAAGTTTGTCATTATCATGTTTAATTCTTTGAATTTGGTCGTGGAGCTGTACAGTTATATTCTCAAGATCTTCCTTTTGTTTCTTCTGTTCATCAAATCTTGTATGCAAGTCTTTCAGCTCCTCTTCCTTCAGCAGAAGTATTGTTTTTGATTCCTTAAGCTGTATCCTGATTTCTGCTTGTTCAAGGAATTCTGGTGTAGGCATTACTTCCTTCTCTTGAACAAAGGAATCAAATTTTATTTGTAAATCCTGCAACTTCATTTCCTTTGTCAAAAACGCCGCCTTTATTTCTTCAAGGTGCACCAATAATTCTTCATATTGAGTAAATTCTGATTTTGAGATGTTTCCGTCGGCTGAGGGCTTTCAGAATCCACATCTTCTGGCTCGTTGTTGACCAACACATCCACCAAGTTATCATCATTGGATATGTTGTAGTCATCGTATAAATTACCCTCTGCATTATGCTCACTCAGATCATTCAAAACCTCAGAAATTGTGGTATCTGGTGTATATGCATAAAACAAGATTGTTGACTCATTCGGATGTTCTTCTGTCATAAGTTGTTAATCAAATATTTGTTGTTCTGCAGGTTGTGGTTCAACAACTGTTGGTTCTTGATTTTGTTGTTCTTGGTTGTCTTGTGTATCTTGTTGGGTTGAATGAGAAGAGATAGGTGATTCTGATTTATCGCTAACAATGAGCTGCAGAATTTCACCTTCTTCAATATTGGCGAACTTATTTCCTTTATCTGCATTCAATTGTTTATAGTTGTATAGATTAGTAGTATAAAGTTTCAAGAACCAATATTAGTTCAAATGTTTGTGCACCAGTATAAGTTAAAATGTTAGTGCATCAATATAAGTTTCAAAGCAAGAATATAAAAAAATTTGTGCAGCAGTATAAAAAAGTTCTTGCACCAGTACAAAAAATTTATTGCACCAGTTTAAAAAAGTTGTAGCACCAGTACAAGTTCAAATGTTAGTGCACCAATATAACTTTCGTGCATCAATATAAGTTTAAAAGTTAGTGCACCAGTATAAAAATGTTTGTGCACCAATACAAAAATGTTCGTGCACCAGTACAAGTTCAAATGTTAGTGCACCAGTGTAAAAATGTTCAAGCACCAATACAAAAATGTTCGTGCACCAGTACAACTTTCGTGCATCAATATAAGTTCAAATGTGAAAGCACCAATATAAAAATGTTGGTGCACTAGTATAAAAATGTTCGTGCATCAGTAAAGGTTCAAAAGTTAGTGCATCAGTAAAGGTTCAAACACCAAAATAAGTTCAACTGTTCGTGCACCAGTATAAAAAAAGTTCGTGCACCAGTACAAGTTCAAATTTTAATGCACTTTCGTGCATCAATATAAGTTCAAATGTTAGTGCACCATAAAAATGTTCGTGCACCAGTATAAAAATGTTCGTGCATCAGTATAAGTTCAAAAATTAGTGCATCGATATAAGTTGCAACACCAATATAAGTTCAAATGTTCGTGCACCAGTATAAAAATGTTAGCACATCGATATAAAAAATGTTCGTGCACCAATATAAAAATGATCGTGCATCATTTTACTTTTGCAGTAGATTAATGTGTTACTATACATGCACCATAAGTGATTTTACATACATAATAAATGGAGTTCACTAATACTTACGTAAGCACAATCAAGCTCCTTGATTTTAATCGACCATAGCTTTTTGTATAACTCTTCAAGATCCCATTTCATGAACCTTGGGACCAAGTTCACATCGACTGGATCAATTAGGTTTGTCCTCTCGCATAGCCAATACTACACATAAATGTGAAACAATGCTATCAACAAAAATTAAAGAAATTAATTTCAAGTGGGGACTACAATACGACTTACAGGTATTAAAGGAACACATCTAGAGTGTTTTTTTGTGTTCGATTGAACTAAACTGAATAAAAAATTCTTTAATATGTGTTCTGACCACTTGTGCGTGCAAATTGTATCCAGGTCATCCACCAAGGCAGTGTACGCCCATGACAGGTTTGATGATTTTGTAGAGATGAATAATATTGCCAGCAAGTACAGTGTCATCAATCTGGCAACATCATGTACAGTAGTAGAATCCCGCCTTGCTACTTTCGATGTAAATTTCTTGTAAATCGAGCTCTCGCTCATTCTATAATCACTTTTGGACTCCTTTTCAGGGAAGCACCTATTTAAGAACGATGTGCGTGGATAATTTACCAACTGCATATCAATGTCTTCAATACCATCCCTTATTCCAAAAATTAAACGGACATCATTGATATTGATGGCCATTCTGTAATCCCCAAATGTGAATTTAGACAAATATTTGTTGAAGCAAGAAATTATTTCCATAATTAGGAGATCACGCTTCTTGCAATGATCAAGGACCACTCGGTCAGTCTGAATTCCATTCACAATCAGCCAAAATGGTGTTCGCTGCAACACTACCAAATGTTCTTCTCGAAGATTAAGTTTCTTTAGGTTTGAAACCACAGCCTGCATGTTTGCTCTGTAATATCTTGGTCGCTTGGCGAGGGCGGGGGCTATGATGAGATGAAAACAACAATTAAGGATACGTTAGTGATTATATACTACACTTTGATACTAACTGAAATAAAACAAAGATACTGATTGCCATTATGTAATCCCCACATTTTCCGTGCACCAAAAATACATTTACATGGATTTTTTGTGCATCAAAAATACATTGACACTAAACCATTCAGACGAGCTAAAATGATATCCCACTAAACAAATAATTTTCGTGCATAAAAAATATATTTATATGGATATTCGTGCATCAGAATACCTTGACACAACGATCTAAAATGAAATCCCACTAAACAAATAATTTTCCGTACATCAAAAAATACCTTTACATGAATATTTCGTGCATCACAAACAATAATCGGAAAAAGAAACAAACCTTAATCAGAAAAAAACTTTCAAACCGTAATCGTAATAGAAAAAAATTCAAACTCTAAATTCTCAACAATACCATTTAAACAACAATAATCGAAAAATAAACTAAATTAAAACAATAAAAATATCAAAAATCTTTCATTAGGAAACGAAAATCCAACCGTTACATACCAGATTTTTTCAAGGTTTTTTTTTTGTGTTGCCTTCTTTACTTGGAGATTTTGCCCAAATACTCTTGATTGATTTTGGAGCCAACAATAGTCACAGAATGTTCCCCAAAAAACGAAGAAATGGAATGGAGTTTACGAAGAGATTGGAACGAATAAGAGATGAAAGGAAAAGCTCGAATGAAGTTTGGAAGAATCAAAATAAGAGAAGAAATGATGAGCTTGAATGAAGTCGTGAAAGAAGATGGAAAGCCCCGATGGAAACTGTGGGTTCAGAAGGTGATTTTGTATTTTCAAATAAAGTGTATTTAAATGATTACATGTTTGTTACCTGGACTAGGATAAACAAACTTTTACCTTGGGGTACCGACCTGAACTTTCTCCAAATAATTTTGGAACTACGTTTGATGCACGGCCTCACGGTTACTTTCTGCTTCGCATCACAGGCAATTGAATTTTTCATCATCTGAAGCTGTCCTTAATGGGCAACTTCAACATTTTTGGGCCAACTTCAACATATTTGGGCCTTCAGGCCCAGAAACACTCAACATGGGTTTATTGACCCAAAATGTTGGCCCGATTCAAAATCACCCGTGTTTGGTTGGTTGAATTTGAGAAATTCAGTATATTTTGAAATTATATCATTGTGTAAAATTTCGTAAAAATTAAAATTAAGATAAGGATTGATTGAAAAATTAGATCTTTTTTTAAAAAAAATGTAGGAAAAAATTGGTAAAAGAAACTTTCGAAGGTTTATTTATGTATTATAATTTGGCCTAGGAAGTGTATCCAAACACGGTGTTAATCACCACTCTCCAGTTCGTCCCCAACCTCTTTCACCTAATTCATCAATGGCTTTATCTTACACTCCTTAATATTTTAACAAATAAAGATAAATTAGCTAGATTCTTGCCTATTATTTATCTCCATTATATACTCTAGTTTCACCCCATAACTGCTTCTGCATATACTCGTAATTTTTGCAAATAAATTGGAGCTTAGGAACTAGTTGTGAGTTGTTGGAATTTCAGGAGAAAAATGGCTGTTGTTGATGAATCAGAGCAAGAATTCAAGCCCCAGAAGAATACATTAGATTCTGAAGATGACAAAAGGCTAGTCCCTTTTCCTTTTCTTTCATTTTGTAGGTTCCACGAGCTCTAACGTCTGAATTATGTATGTATAGGAAGAAGAAAATTACACCTGGAAGTGTGATGAAAGCTTTGATAAGGTCTGGAAGCGGGGAAAAACATCCTACTGATGGTGATCAGGTTTGGTTTATGCCATTATTTGTCTTTGATGCTGGTGTTTAATAGTAAAACGACAAATTTTTGAGATGCAATCTGTTAGTTTTAGTTAATGATATTGGAATTTTGAGCATTTTCCAATATCAAAGTTCTCGGGGAAATGATTTTTTTCTTTAGAGGCATAGAAGAAAGAGATCACAACTAATTTTTCGTTCTAAATTTTGCAGATTATATATCACTGCACAATTCGGACTTTGGATGGGGTCATTGTTGAGTCAACACGTGCAGAAAGCGGAGTTAAGTTCATGTTACTGCATTTCCCCCCTTCATTTATTGCTTCTCTGTTGCATTAGTATAATTTTGTGGTGCTTTAAACTGTAGACCTATATGGAAGGAAATCATCTCAAAGTCATATTTATTGTATTTCAGGCAATGGTATACCAAAAAGGCAGGTGTTGGGCAAAAGTAAGATGATACTGGGATTGTTAGAAGGCATTCCAACAATGTTGAATGGCGAAGTTGCAATGTTGTGCTCTGAAACTTTTTCTTGTCAATGAAATAAATGGTGAGTGTGCTGCCTGTTTATGGGAGTTATGTTGGCATTTATAGCTTGCATTGTCCATATTTAAGGTGAACAAGCTCACTCTTGCATATTTGTGGTTTTGAATATCCTCACTTTCTTTTTTGTTTTTTACTGGTCCGTATTGATAAAAATATCGCGCATTATAGGTACAAAATTAAATTATCTGAATCAGAAAAGAAATTCATATGATTTGGGGGGTTTGAATAATTAAAAAGACAAAAAACTGATGAAATGTAGTTGAATAACCTACTAGCTGTCTGGGTTACTTGCCAATAGGTTTTTATGGTGCTTTTCCATTAAATTTATCTTCCACTTCTTGAAAAAACAGGTTTTGTGATATTCTTCTTGTAATGGTGAAAAATCATGTGTCTTCGCAGCTAACTTTTTTTTTGCTGATGTTCACAAGTATACATTCAGTTATAGAGTATTTTTTTCAAAGCTTGTTTCGATTTTCACCTTTTATTTAGTGGAAGTAAAAAATAGTATTTCTCAGATTGTCAGATTCACTAGAGAGCGACGCTAAAAGTCATGAAATCATATGCACTGGGGTTATGATCATTTGCGCTTTTATAAATGGTGACATGTCTGCTTTCTATTTCGTTTTGACATTGTGTAATCTCTTATGTCAGTTCAAGGTTAAACCTGAGCTGCATTATGGCGAGGAGGATTGTCCTGTTTCAGCTGCTGATGGCTTTCCAAAGGATGCCGAACTTCATTTTGAGATTGAGCTGATTGATTGCTGTAAAGTCAAGGCCAGACTTTTAAACTTCCTCTTACATAGTGGCTAAAAGCTTTCTAAATTTTATTAAGTGTGTATCTCAAAATTTATGTCCATCTTTATGAATTTTAATGTGTTTTTAATATTTTCGGTTTCAACTCTATTCTACCTTATATGTTCAGGCTTTTGATCCAGTTGTGCTTCTTATAATATACCAGATCACATTGTCTCGCCATTTTTTCGAAAATGTAAAAGTTCTATCTTGTATGTATTATTCATTATTTCGTGCCTTCATTTTGTTTCAGGTTATTACCGAAGATCTAGGTGTCATAAAGAAGGTATTGAATGTAGAAACATATTTTACTTTATTACATTTGTTCCACCGATTGACTGGACTGGATTTATCCTGTCCTAATTTTCTGAGCTGAATGTGCTATGGGTATTTTTATCAAACATTGGCAAAATACCTACCGTTTTTTTGTTAATTTACCCATTTCTTAAGACTTCAATGCAATATTTTACCCTTATCTCTCTAAATGCGAGCACTTTTAATTCGATTAATATTCTCTCTCTATGAGAGTCCCTTAGCTTCTTCGTGAAGCCTCGCTACAATCTTCGCAATCTTTGTACTTTATGCTAGTTCTAGCAGCTCACAATGGATCTTGTGTACTTTTGGGTGTTGATTTTGCTGTTTTTGGTGTTGTGGTGGGAGGATGTGGTCGTGATATTTCTGTTGTCTTGGGTGGTGGTGGCTATTGGGGGCGGTGGTGTTGTCACGGGTGGTGGCGAGGGGCTGTTTGCGGGAGGTGGTGGCGGTGGGGGTGGACTTGGCTGCGGAGCTGGTGGTGGGTTCGGTGTCGGAGGTATGGCGGGGTGGGATGGGGTGGGGGGGAATGGAGGTTTTGGGTCAGATTGTGGGCTGAGGGGAGCTCTTGGATGTGGCACGGCTCTTGGGGATGGAGCCGGCGTCTGTCACGGTCGGAGTGGTGGAATCGGTGTCTGGCGGGTCCGAGGGCCAGGGCTCTGTGTCATTGTAGGAGGTGGCCTTGGAGGTGGTTCCGGGTGGTGGTGGGGCCGGTGGGTGCAGTGCTGGTGGGTGGGTGCTTGACGGCAGGGCTGGTGGATTGGATTTCGGTGGGGGTTGGGACCATAACCCTTTGGCGGTGGCTGCGCGGCTGCCCCGTCGTGCGGCCTGATGTTTCTGTGTGGGCATGTGCGGGATTGAGGGGAATTCCGTGTATTATTTTGGGTCCGATTGGCTAGTTGGGCGGGGCCTCCTTTTTGGTGCTTTTCCTTACATCTCTACTTATTATGTATTTTGTGGGTCGTCTTGTACATATGGTTTGTAGTAATCAGTGGGTGTGTGCTTTTTACTTTTTCATGGTTAATTTCTGGGTTTCGCGTAACTGCTGAGAAAACTGTTGGCAATGACAACTGGGTTCTTCGGTTTCGTGCGCCATGCATGTTTCCTAGGTTGATGGGTATCAGTGAGGAATTTGGAAATGAGAGCTTGTGCGTTTGGTGTTCTATTTCAGTTTACGCTCCTCATGTTCCCTTCTCAGTTCCTTCAGTTATAGAAGGTTGTTTACCTTACTTGCTCTTAATCTGGAATGCAAGGTTTGAGGAGACTTTGACGGACTCATACTGTCTTGACACTGAATTCGTCACTGCTGTGCGGTTTTCGGGGCTTCACGCTACTCGAACGCATTATCATCACACATTTACTAGGTGTCTTTTCGTTGGTGTCATATGTTGGTTTCTTTGTATTTCCTGTTGTCTTTAGATTGTCAGCTGGTTCTGGGCTAGGGTTCGTTTGTAAACCGTCTTATCTTTTAATATAATATAAGTTTAATATATATAAAAAAACAGCAGTAATGAAGAATATGGCCAAAATTTTCGCACATGCAATTTTCCTGTGTCAAATTAGGGCCGTGTAAGATCATGGTGATCGATGTACAAACTGGTAGTCTGGATATTAATTGAAATATAAAGGTGATTTATTTTAATTCTTTCAATAGGTAACAGAGGAAGGACAAGGTTGGGAACAACCTAGAGAGCCCTATGAAGTTGAAGCTTGGTATGTAATATTTCTCTTGCACTTTCTTGCTGTTTCTCCTTGTTTGCACTCATTTCATACTCACCTGGCGAATATGTTGGAGAATTCTAGTGTCCTTTATGAAGAGTAAGATGCTCTTGTATAGTAGTTTTCACACTTCACATGACTGAACTCGATGGACATGATGCTACTAGGATATCGGCAAAGTTGGGAGATGGAAAATTGATTTTTAGTCATACTCAAGGAGATCCATTTTTCTTCAAGTATGGAAAAGCTGAGGTAAGTTCCCTATTTATATGCACCTTTGCTGTACTTCTGCATCATACCACATATCATAGATTTTGGCAGTATTTGGTGTTCTGCATGCTCTCTCTGTATTTCTGGTGTAAAATCTGACTGGTAATACCGTCTTCTTAAATTTTGCTATGACTTTGATCTGGGTTGATACACTCAAGTTTCTTTGAAAGTTTTGGTATATTATGATGTTATAAAAACGTAATTCAAACTGCCACGTTCATGATTGATTCTTAGCTAGGTTCCAAAAGGTCTTGAGATGGGAATCGGAACAATGTCAAGGGGAGAAAGAGCAGTAATATATGTCAATAAGCAGTATATCACTGAAGGCCCTCTGATTCCCTTGGTAGAAGGTATTGCAGAAGTCCACTTTGAGGTGGAGCTGGTACATTTTGTGCAGGTAAACACAATACTTTATGAACTGTAGTTATCTTCGGGTCGTTCATTCATGTGGGAAGAGAAATTATTGCGATCAGATTAATGTGATTACCTCAAAAATTTAAAAGAAACATTCGTTGCGTCGATAATTCTGAACAGATTAATATTTTTAAAAAAATTAACACATTTCTATATCCATGTAACTTTTCTTATTAGCCTGGAGAAGCTCATATATCCCGTCTAGTACGAAGTTTCTTTGAGATGATTGAGTTTTGATTTATAGGTGCGAGATGTGCTTGGAGATGGACGCTTAATAAAACGGCGGACTCGTGATGGAAGAGGTGCTGCTTCAAAATTTCTGAAATTCTTGAACTAGAATGGTCCAAGTATTTGTTTCTGCAATTCCATTAGGGAAGTCAAGTTATTGCAGAAAAGTGCACACAAAGAAGTCACCTCTAAAGCTTTTTCACGCATTTTTAGTGCCTAAAGCCCCACTAACTGTTGAGATCTTCCAGCGCCCTATGCCTTTGGGGTTGTGTAAATCTATTTGTTCCATTTATTCTCTTCGCTTCCATTCATGAATGAGTTTTTCGAGCTATTTAACTTGATACTTGATCTCTCTATAAGTTAATGGAATCTGCTTTCCATTTTTGTTGGTCAGGTGAATTTCCCATGGATTGCCCGCTTCAGGACAGTCTGCTACATGTTCACTACAAGGGGATGCTTCTCAATGAGGAAAATACTGTTTTTTATGTACAAGAGTTGATAATGATGGGCATCCTTTGGAATTCAAATCAGGAGAAGGGCTTGTAAGCCACTTTTAAGATCTAGTATCGTAACTTGGGAATTTCATACATATTGTTAAGAATATAAGGGGTTCCAACTCCAAACCAATTGGTAATTAGTGGAGTAGCTCATATACATTATAAAGAACTATGATAGTTTCAACACGCTCACTCATGTGTGATATTATATAAGTCAAACACGTGGATTGGATTGATAACGCAGGTAACAGTGAGCATGCGAGCGGAATAACCAATCACATGAAAAACCTGTTCTGATACCGTGTTAAGAGTACATATGGTTCCAACTCAAAACCAATTGGTAATGAGTGGAGTAACCCATATATCTCATAAAGAGCTAACATAGCTTGTAATCCCAAATGTGAGACAACACTCAACACACATTTGTGTATGTCTCTTGTTGTCTTTTCAAAAGTAATTTCTATTTTGTCGTAAAGGGAGGCCAAATATACTGTCCTAAGCCCCTGATTGCTTCTTTTTTTTATGGTATTTTTTACTTTAGTTCGGTTATTCATGGCACGGTTTTGAATGCTAGGTACCGGAAGGGTTTGAAATGTGCGCCCGGCTGATGTTGCCTGGAGAGATAGCTCTAGTGACATGCCCCCCTGATTATGCTTATGACAAGTTTCCTAGGTTAACTATTGTAATACGTTTGGAAATGGTACTTAAAACACAGAAGCCTTACTTTTCAAATTATCATATCAATTTCCCCCTTTTCTTTTTAAATTGGCCTAATTTTTTAAATCTTTCGCTTTTTACATTTACAGGCCAGATAAAGTACCTCAGGGATCCTATGTCCAATGGGAGATTGAGCTTCTTGATTATGAGAAGCAGAAGGTGTGGAAATGTGACTCCATAGAAAGAAAACTAAGTGGAATGAGGGAAAATCTATTCTATGTCCATGTGATTGATATCACATCTAACAATAATGGCTTTTTATTTATATACATGTGTGATTTGAATATGATTTGGTTGGTATGAATTCAAAAGCACATACTGGACAAATATGTCGGTCTTTTAAAAATAAATGAGAGTGCCACCAAACAACGTGTATGTAAAGTCAAGTACATTTGATACCGATTGAAAGAGGTTTACACGATTCATGTGTACTCTTCCCATGAAAGCACAACAATAAGGGATAAGGAACACATAATGCATGTAAAGTGTCTGTCACGAGGGATCATGATGACCCCATGAATTTACAAAGTGCAAAATTTTAAATTACAAACTCTTAGGATTTACTTGGAGAAACAATTGAACCAAAACTGTATCTCTTGATCGAGGAATAAACTGCCTGGCACATTATGTTGTCATTTTATGCTTTTGGCTGAAGTTGTTGCTTCAAATATGTCTTGTTTGTATTTAAATCTTTGCTGCAGGACTGGACGGGTATGAACTTTAGACAAATAATGGACGAAGTTGAGAAGATTAAAGGAACGGTAAATCTTACTTGATTACATATGAAAACTGCTTTCTAACTCTTCAAGAGTTTTATATGATTGATAAAGAATGGGAGGAAGTCTTGTATGAAAATATTTTATGTAGTCTCAAAAAATTGAAAGGAGTGGTTTAAGAGGAATTAATTAGGAATATTCTGCTAATTTTTGTACCTTTCTGAAGCATTAAGCAGGCACACAACAGTCGAGCATTTTCTAATGGCAAAACTTGTTATGTCAGACTTATATCTAAACAGTCTGTAGCGAGCTGATAGATTCACCAAACTGTTCAGGCAGAAGTTCCATGTAAAATGAGCTTGAGAACTAGTCAGTCACTATATAAAAAATTCTGGTGAATTTGTTGCCTTTGAGATATACCTCCTTGGTATATTCCCAAGTTAAATCCATGCTACGATGAATGGTTTCTGCCTTTGTCATTTACTGCATCTATGCTTCCTTTGATAATACTTTTAATTATTTTATATGTTGACATAAAACCTTATTCATCAATTTTTTTAATTTTATTTGGAACCAAATGGTTATTTTTGGAGTTTTCTTACTACAGCTGAAATATGGTATTGGTTGACCTCTGATCTTTTCAGGGTAACAGGCTATTCAAAGAAGGCAAATATGAACTTGCCAAGGCAAAATATGACCATGTATTTTTTCTGTTTCTCTTAACTTCAGTTGATATTACCTGTTGAACAATCTGGAGAAATTTCTTTATCTATTCGTTCTATGCTGATTGGATTTTCTGTACATCTTAATTGTTTCTTTTAGAACCACCAAAAGTTCTCATCTCCTCATCCTGCTGGTTACTATGGTGGTTAGCATGATGAAATATGAGCATGTATTGTTTTGTTCCTTGCAGTTTCCATTACGATCTTTGCATTAGCTGAAGTTGATTGTGCATTTCCAAAAGCTTGCAGTTCAAATTTTATTTTCCATTCCATTATATGGATTTGAAAAAGAACTTGAGGGATGGATTTCGATGACTCTATTTTGTGAGAATTTCAAATCAAACAATTTAAAAATGGAAGAAAAGAATTCAAATTCATGAAGTTCAAGAATACTCTTAACACGTGTAATGGAATGAAATATTGGATTTGAAATACTTTGATTTCAAACCTTTCAATCCAAATAGACCCTAATATTATTTCATCTCTGTGTTGTCTCTGCTCACTCCTTGTCAGAACCCATTTGTTGTCTCTCAGCACTTCATTATTCTGAGGCTCTCACACATAACACTATTCAGTATAATTTTCGTATAGAGAGTGCCCTAGCAATTCTTTTCCTTTTATCTGCACCAAAGAGGTCGAGGAAATTTGATTTGGGGAAAAGCTACTGTTTGTGAGAGTCCTTAGTCACATCTAACCTAACCCCCTAGTTATAACTTTTAACCAACATTCTATAACTTCTTTGATTTGGATATGCATGTTCTATCTGTGTTGTTTTTTTGTTTTTTTTTGTAAAATATGAGACAATTACTTTTACAGGTGCTTATAGAATTTAATCATGTAAATCCTCAAGATGATGATGAAGGAAAATAATTTCTGAGACAAGAGTATGTTTTAGAAGATTTCTAACTAATTATTATGTACTGATTCTATTACTTAACGTTAAAATTTGTTAAGGTCATGTTAGTTTCGCAAACTTAATTTGTTAATTTAAACATAGTGTCTCCTTGGTGATTTTTTATTATTTAAAATTGCTTGAAGAATTTGTTGCATCTAAATGTGGCTGCTGCGTTCTGAAAATGGGTGAATCCAGGAAGTCACTTGAAGCATGCAATAAGGTAATATTACAGTCTTTATTTTTGATCCTTGCTCAATTTAACTTATGGGAAAAATGTATGTGCTTATGCTGCACGCTTAATAACTTATTCTAGATTAGCATTATTACAGCCATCGTCCTCATTCTACTAAGGTTATATTCTCAAGAATAAGTTTCTAGTTTATGCTTATTTCATCATATGCATTCATGTCATGTAAACTGAATTGAGAATTCAGTTGGGTAGCTTTCAGGTTGATTGCTTTACCATTGTAATGTTGCTGATCATGTATTATTCTCCATAAATTTTCTTCTTCAAGACTATTTCATCCCATATGACCCTTTGAACATTAGTTGTTCCACGTTTAAAATAGTACTACAGATCTTGATCTGCATTTCAATCATATTATACAGGTGTTTGATGCGAATCCTGTTCATGTCAAAGCTCTTTACCGACGAGGAATGTCATACATCTCAGCTGGAGATTTTGAAGAAGCTAGAGCCGATTTCAATAAGGTAATACGTCTGGATGTATATATTGGTCAAAATTTCATCTCTCATTGTATGATTGTACTCAAATTTTTACCTTCATTTAGCACTCTTTTGTGAATTACATTTCATGACGCTTTTAGATGATGACCATCGATAAATCATCAGAATCAACTGCAAAGGAAGCCCTTCTCAAGCTTAAAAAAGAGGAGCAGGTTGGCCACGACAACAACTTCTAATTCCTTGTTAGAGTGATAATCTAGTTTAACTAATGCCTATCCCTATTCGAGCAGGAGGTTCATGTAAGGGCTCGTAGACAATTCAAGGGACTGTTTGACAGGAATCCTGGTGTGATTGCTGAGGCTGGTGACATTGATACACAACAAATTTCTGGTGAAACGACTTGAGATCGATAAGCAGGATGGTTTAGATGGTGATAGCGTTAATCTTCTTCAGGCCAATGCTCCTCCACCCCGGATGAACTCGTGGTCCAGATTGTGGCCTACTGGCGGAAGGCTTTTTTCAGCTCTTGGATTGGATCGATGCACCATATTGTGAGTTAGTTTCTTGATTTTTGTTCCTTCTTTACACATGCATTCGGATGACTTTGAATCTAGGACAGTTTTCTTCATCCTCGAAGGCCACTTTCACGCAATTTTTCCCTCGTGGTTTTTTCGTATATTTATGCTTTACGGGATAGTTCTTCTATCAAGTGTAATACGTTCCATTATAAAATGGTTCTTACTAGAAAAACTACGACCTTTTCCATTGATTTTGTGACTTGTGGTGAATCCTTTGGCAAGAATAAGGGAGAGAGCCTGCTCACAACCATGGCTTGTAAAGTATATCAAGCGTCGATGAGGAAAGTACGTCTCACACAATTTTTCATTTTGCAGAAAATCCCAATTTTTAAAATTAAGATTTATGTTCTCAAAGTGTTCCGAGTTTATAAATTAATGAACTATTAGATATAATACATATTAATTTTTACATATACCTTTTAATAAATAAATAAATAATATCAATATATCTTATATTTTTTTCTTAATTTGATTTTACCCTTCTAAGCACACCAACTTATTTAGCTATAATTGATACAAAAAAGAAAAACAATCTTCATTTAGTAAAAAAACATTATTTAAATTAAAATTTGGATTTCACTGGTGACTAATTTTTTTTAAATAAAATAAGAGTGGTTAGCAAATGTTTGCTTAGTTATTTTACATACTAATAAAATAATGTGATATTTTGACACTTATTACTTCATTTATTCAATATAACAGAACTAAATTAACTAAATTTATATGGATTTACGCGTCATTAATAATTATAAAGATACGTTAAATAAATCGAGTTAAATTGTGTTCATTTTTAATTCAAACTGATAAATTTGAAACTATTTATTTAAGATGCATATATTAAACAATCATAAAATACAAGTAACATCAATATTAAGTATAGGTTGATTTTGGACCGATTCTTTCCCGCAGCCGCAGCAATGATCTCTAGTGCTGTTGAAGTCCCTTGTAAATCAGAAAATACATATTTATGTACAAACTCGATATAATTGGTTTAAATAATTGGTATCTGAGTTTATATATATAGTTATTTAAAACATGTTATATTTAATATCTAGTTGGTATATAAGTAGAGTATAAACCGGATGCATATAAATATTGATGATCATCCACTTGAAAAGCCATAAATAAATAAATAAACATGTGAATAATCAGAAACTTTAATGTCCATTCAATAATAATTTACAATAAAAAGTCCAAAAGCCACCTCGAATAAGCACATGTATCCAAAATATCATCTCATGCTTTCCAAAAAGATGTTGATTATTTTTTGCAGAATCTTGCCAATCACGTAGATCAAGGTAATGTTAATAATAAAATTGTTTGTTTCTTGGCTGTAAATAAACTGTTAAGCAAACTAATTATGCTGCATATTTTTGTTTATAGTAAAGAATATAGAACAGGCTGCTGCAGCCCTACTACAAACAAAAAGGTACTGTAATCAATTCAACACAAGATGAGGCTACCAATCTTGATGGGCCCACTTGCATAACATTGTGGCCCAAATATGGGCCCTACGGCGAAAAACAAACATGCAAAAGTAAGGAAAGGGCCCAGCAGCGTAAACCATCAACATCTCCTGATTGATTTTGACCGCACATCTATTGTCATATTTATGTTTTTGGCCGTCCGATTCGCCGTTCAGCACTCTCACTCACTCTTGCTTAGCTGCAGACTGCAGTTGCACATTCAGTTCGCGGCAGTTTTTTTTTTTTTTTTTACTCTGTGTGTGAAGATTTGTGCCCATGCAAATTGCTCTTTTTTTAAAAAAAAATAAAAAAATTCTTCCGGTCGTTGGTGCAGATCCTAGAAGATTTCTTGCTTTAGTGACTCCGCGATTCCTTTCTTTGCGTTCAGTGTAAGTTCATTTTCTTATTCTTAATTATTTTCCTCTTTTTGTGTTTTTTGTTCTTTTAGTTCTGAGCTTAATGGGTCTATTGCATATGGATTCGGGGTTGGCATTTTCATTGTGGCACTAGTAAAGTGGTGCAAGCACTTGATTTGCTTGGATTTATATTGGATCTCTGGTTTTACTGGACTTTTTCTTGTCAACTCTGTGATATTATTTGGAATTTCATGTAAAATACTTGGGATTTTTCATGCTTATTGGCACCTCTTTAGCTGGAGATTTATGAATCTTTCCCGAGTAATCAACTTGGTTGTTTGACGTAGAATTTGGAATTTGTCTCGACTTCTTTGGGGACAATTGTTCTCAACTTTATGTAAGTCTTGTTCTTTATGTTAGCGTCCGCTAACTATCGGTAATTGCGATCTGAATACATACTATGGCTCCGTGGCAAAAAAATCTACTAATTTCTACCTTTTTCGGGTTTTTCCTTCCGATCATTGTGGAACAAATTTTGGACTTTCTGATTTGCCTCTCTGATCTTAACATCTGAGAGGCTCTTGTGGCCTGAGCTTCATTTCATCTGGATTCTCGTTGTTTACTAAGGAAAGTACATATGTTGGCTCTAATTTTCTTGCTTTCAGATTCCAAATGGCATAAATGAAAAATGTTTTCTCTCTATATACATTTTGTATTGCCATTAACGAATATCGTTTTCTATTAATAAAAAGTTATGTAGGCATAGAATGTAACTCGGAACTATGAACCGAGAAAGGCTGGAGACCATTGTATTACACCAGAGTAATCTACCTGTGGGTTGGCTGGTTGACCACCGTAGTAAAAGTCATCTTAGTTGCTATTTTAATCTGTATGGTTCCAACTTCCATTGTACTGGCAGCCGAAACTTATATGTTAGCATTCTTTTCCTTATGTTGCTGTCGTTACAACTGATTTCTATTACCTTTGCCTTATATTTTACTCCTGCTCTTATGATTATTGCAATTGATGTATAAAGATACATGTCTATTATTATGATAGCATTGCCTACTTCCATTATTTGTTTCTGTGTATGGTTACAAATGGATATATTTGCCACATAATGTTAACATCAGACTTCCAAAAGCCGAGTGAATCTACATAATTTCCTCTGCGAATTTTATATGAATGACCTCAGGAAATCTATAATCTTTGTACCTTAAAATGTGATTGTTTTCTCATTTATAATTTATATTATTAAATTGACTTTGTTTTTATTATCAGGCTCAGGAGAACAGATTCTAACGGCACTAATAAGATTGCAAGTTTCGAAAGGGACTTGTGACTGTAGTTTGTGACGGTCGAGCATATGAGTGATGGTGTAAACCAATGCTATCCACTCTATAACTTAGTCCTCAAAGGTATAAAAAGCTTGAATGGGAGACAGCTTAGAGCGAAGAAGTTTAACGAGAGAGAAAACTTCTAACGTGTCTAAAAACAAGCTTCCATTGCCCAAAACAGGAAAAGGATCATGGTTTTTGGACAAGCAGAAAGTTGAAATTCCAATTGTTCCGCCATTCCTCAATCCAAATTGTGAAGTTAGACAGAATGCAAGTACTGAGAATGTATCCCAAATCAAACCTCTGAAGAATAACCAAACGAGGCACTGCGGAAGTAAGGTGTGCAATGATGATGAGCTAGTTAGGCACATGTCAAATTTACCTGGTTTTCTCCAGAAAGTTGAGAAAGAAAAAAGTGTTAAAGAAAAGGCATTAAATTTTGGAGTTCTTGATTGGAAGCAACTGGAAAAATGGAAGTACAACGAACTTGTGCCTGTAAAATGTCATCAGAAAGCATCTTCATCTATCAGAGGCCATGTTTGTATGGCAACTGGACCTCCTAAAATGGGTCCCTATCTGAGAAATCAATTCTCCTCAAATGGTTTGAAACCCAATGTAACATCTCTAGGAAAACATCCAATTCCATATTCTCGTTTTAGTCCACCTCTTAGAAACCCTCCTACAGCACACATTTCAGCCCCCAGTTCAACAAAAAGAGTAAGAAATGAAACTCACTGCAAGAAAGAAAATTTCTGTGAAGGCCGAAAAACTGAAATGTGTGATCAAGAATATCAAGCTGCCCGGAGTGGCAGTATTTATAGGCATCAAAATTGTCATCAAAGATTTGACACCAGCTGTAGAAGTTGTTCAGAAACAACTGTGGACAACTGCCAGAGGAAGGATGCCGAAAAAAAAACTGCACAAGAAAAGAAAGTTCTGTCCATAGAGCTGGGCAAACACAAGTTGTCACTTCCTTCAAATGATACAGTCAACGATGGAGTTAAAAAGACTGAAAAGAGCTTGATTGGAATGCAATTTAATTCCCAATGTTTCCATGTAGAGCCGCTGCCACATAATGTGCTCTTGATACCTAAACTTCTTCAGAAGAAGAGTTGGTCGGTGAGTTATCAATTTACAGAATCTGGAGCAATAGGGAAGAGGTCCTCTGCTTTATCTTCTCCACAGGATTTTGGAGAGCTCTCAGTTGAATTTCCAAGTTCCTATTCCCATCCCGCTGATGCCGAGGTTCATGCTGAGTCTTACGTAGAGCCGCAAAACATGGTGACTTCGCAGGCCAAGAACGTAGAGATTTACAGCGGTGCATGCCCTGAGCTGAATCCTCTTTCCCCGGTACCATCTGAAGATCGGTGCAAGAATACACATGAAAAAACTACGAGGCCTCCATTTTCAGTTAAAGCTTTAAAGAGATCGGAAGCTGAGATTGCAGGGCAGCCCACTATGAAAGGAAGACGCCCGTTCCCTACTCGTTGGTTCAGTTTTGGTCTTGGAAAGATGAACAGGAGTTCTAGTTTTAAGGAAATCTCCACGGTTCCACAATTGAGTTCTACATACAATACTGTCAAAACTGTCCAAGCGATAGAGAGTTCTTCTGGTATGAAAAAATTTGGTCTAGACAAGGCAAATGCTAGTAGCAGGGGTAGGTCAAGCCCTTTAAGGAGGTTGCTAGATCCATTACTAAAGTATAAAGGATCTCAATCTACCAAGGTTGTTCAGCCACCTAGTGGACCCTTATATTCCACGACTTCTGGAACCCTGGCCAAACCGTCTCAAGGTAGGGAGCCTGAGGGTGTAACCAGTCAGGGTCTTCTGCAGCTAACAATGAAGAATGGGCTTCCTTTCTTTAAACTTGTGGTTGACAATAGCAGCTGCAACATGCTAGCGGCTTTTGTGAAGAGGCTGCCATCAAATGAAAAGAGCAATCACTGCATGATATATGCATTCTACTCTGTTCATGAGACGAGGAAAAAGAGCATGAGCTGGACTAAAAGCTGTGGCCTCGACTACAACATTGTAGGCCAGATGAAAATTTCAAGCTTTCATGTTCCAAAATTGCATGCTAAGGGTTCTAGTCATTGTGCCATTAGAGAATGTGTATTGTATGGTGTTGATCCAGAGCAGGACAAACAAGGACCTGAATTTTTATCCGACAAGGAGATTGCGGCTGTTGTTTTGAAAAGCTCTTGTGAAAATCTTAATGATGCAAAAATACCATACCAAGAAAGGGGGCTTCCACGGTGTGTAGTGGGAGCTACATTTGATGTGACAGAAGATGAAAACTCTAATAGTACAGCAGTAATCCTTCCTGGTGGTGTCCATGGTAACCCAAGTAAAGGTACACCTTCGTCATTAATTAGCCGGTGGAGATCTGGTGGATCATGTGATTGTGGAGGTTGGGATGTTGGCTGCAAGATACGGGTCCTCACTAACAATGACAAAAATGGCCAGATTCGTGAAGAATCAATGTCTAGCTCTTCCGTTGATCATGTTAATCTTTTTGTTCAGGTACTGTTTTTAATTTTCCTTGTTGCTAGTAACCTCTTCTACTTCGAATCATTATCCATAATTATTGGGACCTATGCAATGACAGGGTGGTGAAAGAAAGAGCAAGCCTATTTTCAACTTGGAATCATTTGAAAATGGATTTTACTCACTCGGGTTGGATCCATCAATTTCCTTTTTAGAGGCATTTGCAACATGTGTAGCATTTATAACTAGTCAGAACTTTTCTGACATTTTAGACACGAGTAGCCAGGAAAAAGTTCCCGAGGCCGTTGTTGGAATTAATAAGATGAAGACTGCCACCACATTCCAAGGGCAAGGCCCTGCAAAATATGTCACATGTCCACCCTCTTCACCAGTTGGAAGGATCTGAATGCTGAAGCAAGGTATATCATCTAGATAAATGTATTACGAGTAACTGTGGCAATGTCTC
Source organism: Haberlea rhodopensis (assembly GCA_907163345.1). Classification (NCBI taxonomy): domain Eukaryota; kingdom Viridiplantae; phylum Streptophyta; class Magnoliopsida; order Lamiales; family Gesneriaceae; genus Haberlea; species Haberlea rhodopensis. Next base: position 26,791,358 of record CAJQUN010000004.1, on the reverse strand, counting down.
TCTCTCAAAGAGAGCATATATTTCTTGGAAGTCGAAGGAAAATTGTGGCCACTGCTTTATGTTATGATCTTAGGCTTTCCTTTTATCTTGAATCATGTTCGTTGTTGTTAAGATTCCCGATACCTTTATTATTGGATTCAATGTATCTTAATGATTTGAGAACCAATCATGGTTGTAAAAAGTCCTCGCATGGCTCGCCTAGGCGATAAGGTCGCATTTGGCGTGTGAGAGGCCTCACACATACATCAAGCCGCGCTTATTCAGCGTCTAGGTGTCTGGGGCTTAACCATGGACGATGGCTTGATGGAAAGGAAGAGTGTTAATGAGATTGAGCTTAAATTACTTAAAAAGTAATAAGCCCAAATCCTATTTTCAATAAGCGCAAAGCTAATTTTAAATACACATAAACCCAATATTTATATATTAGAGTATTAACACGTCATATTTTATTAATTATATCAAATGTAAAATTTAAATATAACTACATTTTTAATTTTATGAATATGCATTAATAAATTATAAGAATTAATGTAAAACAAAATATATTTTGAGAATTAAGTAAGAATATTTTAAGAATAAATTGAACCCTAATTCAATCAAGCATATTTAATTTATTGTTTTTTTATAATTGTTTAATATTGAGTGAGATTCATTTTTATCAAAAATTTCTTAAATATTTATATTAGAAATGAACAAATATTACAACATGAGCAGCTTCTTAGCTATATAGTTTGGCTATTTTGGGAAAAAATCATATCTAAGTATTTAAAATTTATTTTTCCTAGAGGCCACGCTTTGCCTGTCGCCTAGCGCTTTGAGCCAGACCATGGTTCATCGCTTTTGGTGCTTAACGCCTTTAATAACTATTGAACCAATGTATTTAAAGGACAAAACTTGTATCTTTAGATAAAAAAAATAGGGACCATCATGTAACATATCATTAGATCCGTCCCCAGGCACACATGGGGACCTTTACAATGATGTTTTTGGATACTTGTATTGTAGAGAATTAGACATGGTTGATTCTGAAGGTTACCAGCTTATGAATTTTACAGGTTTGGTATCAACCATCTTGAAATCCATGAACTGTCTAACTATGAATTTCTTCATGTCGGCATCCTCGGATTTGTACTTCCTTTCCAACGGTGCCCAAACTTCCTTTGCTATTTGCACAAGATAATAAACATTATATAATTTATTGTATACATAGTTAGGATATAGTTCTTGCATAGGAAGTCGCTTTGATTCCATCCATCAAGTGCGGCCCTTTTTGAATGTCAGTCTCTCATTCTTCAACCGTAGGAGCCTCATCGGTTAAGAACATTGTCAAACTCAGTGTGGTCAAGTAAAAGAGCATCTTTTGTTCCCACCGCTTGAAGTCGTTCCCATTGAACTTTTCAGGCCTTTCACCATGATAAACAGGAGTCGTTGCACTCAAAGAAGCCATTTGTTTTCGTTATTGTCTTAAGGTTGTTGGTTAGTTCTCTAGCAATGTGTATCTTAGGAATGTAAGAAAAATAACTTTATGTCGATGCGAGATTTGTAATCTCCGTCCTAAGACAATATTGCCCCGCCTTGGTACTAACGGTTTGCTTTGACAATTTATTTCCAAAATACAACGACTATGAATTGTGATAGGAGCACTCAAAATCATAAGTTCTCAAACCACAAAGGTTCAAAGCACTCAATAAGAATAAATTTGATGAACAAACTAAATGTTCTCAATTTGATCTTAATTCTGATGTAGATTTCGAAATTCTATGTGTAAACAAATAGGGAATGTCTTATTTATAGTAAACCAAATATATGTGTCTAAAAGGCACCATTTAGATGCACACTATCAAGGAAAAATCGCACCACAACATGAATGAACACATCATTCTTGTCAATAGACACAGGGTTCGATCGATCGATCGGCGCCTGGTGTTCGATCGATCGAGCCCCTTATTCCAACAAATGGAATTTTTCTGTCTTGCTCGATCGATCGAGCACCCCTTTTTTTCTTTCTTTTTTTTTAATTTACTTCAAAATTCCAACAGAGGAATTTTATGTTTTCAATCATTTTTATTTTTATCTCAACTTACGTCATTCTTTTTTCTTTTTCACTGTCACTGAACGTTCACCAGAATGGATTTAAGATTTCAATATGATGATATATTACCAGATTGGATGTGAGAAATTGTGTTGTTTCTTTGGGCTACAAAACATTGTTGGCAGATGACAATCTTCAAGGCTTTTGTCTATGCATACCAATAAAAATACTATTCAAATTCTGTAATTTTTCACAAAAATACAAGTTTTTGTTTCAGATTCATTTTTTAGTTCTTTGGGAATCATGAATCTTTTTCTTTTCATTTACTATTTTTGTTATTGATTATTGGGTCTAGCGTCACATCTAGGCATGATATATGTTGCGTAAAATCCCTTACCGCAAGAGCACGGTAGTCAAGTTTTAGTATAAAAAGATGTCGAACCCACAGAGATTGATTAAATAGTTAAATATAAGTACTGAATTAAAATAATCTTTGCTTTATTTAGAGAATCGAATAGTTGAATGTTATGCGAAGAATAAAAATTAATTACTAACGATGATCAAATATTGAGTTGAAAAGAAATCAGTTGGAGACGAATCTAGGAGTACGATTTCACTTGTTCATCCACTACACTTATCATTCCTTGATTTCCATGTTATGGATTTCCTAGTTTACTAGCCGAGAATTCTTATTTGTTTCTACTCCCCCTCCCGAGTGTTAAGCAGAATTAATTATCTAACATTAATCTTGATATCCCTATCTAAGATTAATTATCAAACAATTGTAAAAGCGCAGTAATTCCTTTGACGACTTCTATGGAGTTATAGGCCTTCCGAACAATATAACTACCACGATACGAATTCCTTCTTTCCTATTCACAACCCCCTCTCCCGAGTGATAGATCACGAATATGGAATCATTCAATCCATGGCCAGTAGATTAAAAGCATTAGGAACATGAAAACATAAATAAACCATACGGAAATCCAAATAAACTTCAATCAATTCATAATAAGCGTAGTTTCAAAACAAGCTACATCGTCTCCTAGAAAATAAAATTAGCTCATGCTAGAAGTATTCAAACACATAGACATGTTTAAATAACCCATAAAAATTGCTAAAAGTTTAGAGATACAAAACGAATTGGACGCTATTCTTCGATCTCCGATGAACGCCGTCGTCTCGTGATGAATTCTCTCCTTTTTGCTCCGAGCCGTCGTCGTTATTCTTCTCCGTTCTTCAACCCTAGCCTCCTTCTCTCTATGAACGTGTGTAAGTCTGAATATCCCTCGAAAATCCTCCTCCAAAACCTTTTAAAAGTCCCGTGCATCAAATAAGGGAAGTCTCCAAAATTACCAAAATTCCATTGGCGTAATTACGCCTCCGAAGTGGCGTAATTACGCATGTCGATGTGTCAAAAGAACTGGCTTCCCGCGTGACTGGCGTAATTACGCCTGAAAAACGGCGTCTTTACGCCTGAACAAAATCTCAAAAGCCGTGGGTTAGGCGTAGCTACGCCTGATTGAGGCGTCTTTACGCCTAATAAAATCGTTTAAAAGCTCAAATGCCGTAAGCTAGGCGTAGTTACGCCTCAAAGTAGGCGTCTTTACGCCTGTTGCCATGATTGAAAGTGTAGATTTTTGGCTTCAATTCATCCGTTCTTTCGGTCATTTGCACCCTTTTAGTCCACAAAACATGTAATTACCTGGATTCCTGCAAAACAACACAGAACAAAACCAAAAGTGTAATTCTGATCGAAAACTAACACTAAACCATGCAAAATAAGAGGAAATATAAGTGTATAAAATACACTTATCAAACCCCCTAAACTTAAACTTTTGCTAGTCCCGAGCAAAATAGAAATGGAATAAGACTAAGAAATAAAAGAGAAAAAGAAAACACACTACTAACGCAAGTCATGAAATGTTATAATTGCAAATTGGCCTCGAAGATCAATTGTCTAAAAATTTTAAGTCAAGTATGCATATCAGTCTACTCAAGAGTTCTCAAGTGTGTGTGTCACCACTTCCATTTAACCATTAAAGCAATCTTTACTCACACAAATCAATAGGACTTTGCAAGGTGTATTGGTTCATTTGCATTGTTCACACAAAGGTGTATAACTTTGACCAACAGTGAACAATGCATCAAATCAAAGTAATGAGATGTGCGTGTGTGAATGTCAAAACCATATGCATTACAAGTGTTTCTCGAGAGTCCATAGGCTTACAATTCGTAACATTCTCCACTAGTATATTAGATGAATGTGGCTTGGTCAGTAGGTCTTAATAGGCTTGTAATGTAAGGCCTTGGCTCATGGCTACAATAAAAAGATAGGAATTTCAAAACAAGTGAGTAAGTCATATTAACCATGATGCGCACTCTCATCTCAATTTCGATTCCTTCTATTGATGATTCATCATTTTTTTTTTCTTTTCAAATTTTGGATTCACCCTCCTTTCTCATCCGCCTCATCATTCACCTCATTATTTTCTCATTCTTTCCATCACTTATTTCTTCACCTCTTCAACAATCTTTTTATGCATTCATTACCCTTTTTCTTTATTTCTCTCCTTCAAATTTTTTTTCCAATAAGAACATGAGAGATATTTGAAATTTTAAAGTGCAATAGGGGCTTACTTGAGGGTAGGAAATAGTGTATAAGCTTTAGTAAGGTGGTCGATGTGGGATTTTGAAATGATGCCGAATGGAGGTTATTATGTGCCTAAGCACATGCCATTCGATTTTCAATAAGCTCAAAAGGGTAACTACAGATGAAAATGATGTATTTTGGTGGCTTCAAAGGCTCAAACTAAGCAAAAATTGCCTAAATCCTTCCTAAGCCACATAACATCCGTATTTCGCCTCAAATGATACTAAAGCAAGTTCTCGACTACTCTCAATTCACAAATAATTTATATGGTATGACCAATGTGCTCAAATAGTATCTCAAAACCAAGGTGATATAAGAAAGAAATTTGAATGAGATTCTAAAACATAATGCAACAATTCAATCCTCATTCTTTTACGTTTAAGCTCAAAGGGGCTACTATGGCAAATTTATATCAATGAATAAAGGCCCAAAATATTATCAAAAATTGCCTATATCATATTTGTGTTCATTCAAATCAACTTTAATTGGTCAAATGATCATGGTCTCTAGTGCATGAATGTGAGAAACTCAAGAGCAAAGTGAACAAAAGTTTTAAAAATTTTCACAAATAAGCTCAATTCTTCATCATCGGCCTTCACAATTACTTCAATTCACGACTTATGACACAAAAAGAAAAAAAGAAAAAAACTAGAAAAAAAAAACACAAAACACAACACACATAGGAATCCAGGAAACAAAACATCTGCAATGTTTAAACACCCCCCAAACTTAAAATCGTGCATTGTCCTCAATGTACCATACAACGTATAAAATAAGGGACAACACACCTACCTGCGACGACGATCGTCAGTAATCGTCGCCCATCTCATGCTCATGGGTATGGTGAGAAGATGATGATAGGGACCTCCGCATAAGTATAGACCCTGCAATGGGAAAAATAATGATCAATCGGCTATGAATAAGACATGCTACCAAAAACTTGATGCGTGTGAAACGTACCGCAAGTGTACGGTGTCAAGTTTTAGTATAGAATTTTAAAATACGGATGTCGAACCGCCAAAAACTTGATGCGTGTGAAACGTACAGCAAGTGTACGGTGTCAAGTTTTAGTATAGAATTTTAAAATACGGATGTCGAACCCACAGGGATTGAAAATTAAGTTAAACCAAGTACTGTAATTAGAATAGTCTCGACTTTATTTAGATAACCGATAGCATAATTATTAAATTAATCTACTAAAATAAATAAATTAGCAAGATGAAGAATTTAAGTGGAGAAAATCAATGAGAACGGATTCTAGAGGTTCGACTTCACTCAACTATCCACTATGTCGTGTTCTTCTAATTTATTAACCACGAATCCTATGTTATCTATTACCTCTCCCGAGTGTTAAATAGAAATAATCATTCAACAATCATCTTGATGTGCCCACCTAAGATAAATTATTAAACAATTTAAATAGCGCTAGATTCGTTCTATGGCTTCGTTGGAGTTATATGTCTCCCGGCTATATAAACTTCCAACGATGTAAATTCCTACGGTCCTATTCAAAACCCCCTCTCCCGAGTGATAGATTCTAAATAATTATGACGAATCAACTAGTGATCAATTAATTGAAACGCATTCAAATCAGGAATCACAAATAAACCAAACGAAAAACCAAAATATATTCAATCAATAATCAACGACACAGGTTCAAGTCAATATCCGTCTAACTCTAGAATAATAAATTAGTTCATGAATACATTAAATAAACACATAGACATGTCTTTAATCATCATAAACATAAGGGAAGAGATAATCAAACGAATTGGATGATGGCCCTCCGTCCCCGGTAGTCGCCGTCGTCTTCTCCGTCGTCAAAATCTATACCCTTCGGTGTAAGCGCACCGCCTCAATCGATCTCCTCCTCTCTACGTTCACGTACTGCTCGGTTGTGTTGTTCACGTAATAGTTACGTGAATCTTCTCTCGGTTATGTCAATGTTGCTCGTCTTTCTTCTTGCTCTCGCTTGCTGCTCTTCAAAATGTCCTCCATAAGGTCTGGAGTGACACTTTTCAAGAATCTCTCTTGATTCCTCCTCAGTTACGCATCTCCGGACAATTTGGTCTGCACAGCGTCTGAATACATACGGTTCATCCCAGTAATAATTCTTCACATCATGAAAGAACTTCTTCCTTTGCTGATAAGTGAGGTCTGGAGGCAATATACCACACGACAAATAATTAGCAAAATCAGCGAACCACGGAGTTTTAGTACATACCTCAAAGAGATGTTCATCAGGAAAGTTCTCTTGTATGACTCCATGATCCATTTGATCCTCCAACTCCAAACGAGATAAGTGATCTGCTACCTGATTTTCACTGCCCTTTTTATCCAAGATCTCGAAATCAAACTCTTGTAGCAACAAGATCCATCTAATCAACCGGGGTTTCGCATCCTTCTTGGCAAAAAGATAATGAATCGCTGCATGATCTGTGTAAACTATGACCTTTGTCCCGATCAGATATGCTCTAAATTTGTCGAATGCATACACCACAGCTAGCATCTCTTTCTCGGTGGTCGTGTAATTCTGTTGGGCTCCATCAAGAGTTCTACTTGCATAGTAGATCGCCCTAAAAATCTTGTCTCTCTTTTGCCCCAAAACTGCTCCCACAACATAGTCGCTGGCATCACACATTAAAACAAATGGCTCCTTCCAATCCGGCACTATGATGATTGGTGCAGATATAAGTGCTTTCTTTAGCCTGTTAAATGCCTGCAAACACAAATCATCAAAGACAAAAGGTGAGTCTTTTTCTAACAAATTACACAAGGGCTTAGCTATTTTAGAAAAATCTTTAATAAAACGTCGATAAAACCCGGCATGTCCAAGGAAACTCCTAATAGCCTTCTCATTGTTCGGAGGTGGAAGCTTCTCAATTGCAACCACTTTTGCTCTATCCACTTCAAGTCCTTGAGATGACACCTTATGGCCAAGGACAATACCCTCTTGCACCATAAAGTGACATTTCTCCCAATTTAACACGAGGTTCTTTTCTTGGCAGCGCTGTAACACAAGAGATAGGTTATGCAAACAATGGTCAAAAGAGGAACCAAATACCGAAAATTCGTCCATGAAGACTTCAAGGATCTCCTCCACCATATCTGAAAATATCGCCATCATGCACCGTTGAAAGGTAGCAGGTGCGTTGCATAAACCAAAGGCATTCTTCGAAACGCAAAGGTGCCATATGGACAGGTAAACGTTGTCTTCTCTTGATCCTCGGGGTCTATGGCAATTTGATTGTATCCTGAATAGCCATCTAAGAAACAGTAATAACAATAACCGGCTAACCTGTCAAGCATCTGATCGATAAATGGAAGAGGGAAGTGGTCCTTCCTTGTGGCCTTGTTGAGTTTCCTATAGTCAATGCAAACTCGCCACCCCGTCACAGTTCGAGTTGAGATCAACTCATTTTTTCATTTCTTACCACTGTCATCCCTCCTTTCTTTGGCACGACCTGTATTGGGGAAACCCATGCACTATCTGAAATAGCATAAATAATCCCAGCATTTAACAATTTAAGCACTTCTGCTTTTACTACCTCCTTCATTGCTGGATTTAACCGCCTTTGACGATCAATGGAGGGAACGAAGGAATCCTCCATAAGAATTTTATGCATGCACAAAGACGGGCTAATCCCATTGATATCAGAAATCGACCAACCCAAAGCAGATTTATATGTCCTCAATACACGTAATAATTTATCCTTCTCTAAAGAACAAAGAGATGAAGATATAATTACCTGGGTATGTCGAATTCTCACCCAAGAATGCATAAGTAAGGTGGGCCGGTAGTTCTTTCAGTTCCGAGCTCGCCTTCGTATCTTATTTGACTGATGTATCTCGTACATCTTCCTCTTTGCCAGTAGTGTTGTTCTCCTTAGGCAGGCTCTTAAGTGCTTCCACTTGCTCAGCAAGATCAGGTTCAGTTGCATCCACTTTCATAATATAGTTGACCATGCAATTCTCCAATGGATCCTCCGGTATTGCTCCTACTTCAAAGTTATGGACACATGAGTCAATTACATCCAAAAACTTGCAAGTACTTACCTCGTCAGGTCCCTTGAGAGCCTTGTAAATATTGAACATGACTTCTTCTCCTCCAACTCTCAAGGATAATTCTCCTCTTTGGACATCTATAAGTGCCCTGCCTGTTGCTAAGAATGGTCTCCCCAAAATTAATGGAACATCTCCATCTTCCTCCATGTCTAGAACCACAAAATCTGCAGGGAAAATAAATTTGTCCACCTTCACAAGCACATCTTCAATTATCCCTCTAGGATATGTGAGAGACCTATCCGCCAATTGCAATGTGATTGTAGTAGGCTTTACTTCACCAAGCCCTAAACTCCTGAAAACAGATAAAGGCATTAAATTAATACTTGCACCTAAATCACATAACGCCCTATTAAATGTAGAACTACCAATAATACAAGGAATAGTAAAACTCCCTGGATCTTTCAATTTTTGTGGTAGCTTCTTTTGGAGTATTGCACTACATTCTTCTGTGAGATTCACGGTTTCAAATTCCTCAAGCTTCCTCTTTCGTGCCATTATATCCTTCATAAACTTTGTATAATTAGGCATTTGTTGCAACGCCTCGGCAAAAGGAATATTTATGTGGATTTTCTTGAAAATCTCCAAGAATTTGGCAAACTGGTCATCTATAGCCTTTTTCCGGAAACGTTGAGGATATGGAAGTGTAGGCTTGTACATAGGAATCTTTTCCGGTAGTGTGGCTTGCTTCTCCTTTTCAACTTCCTTAGGGGTTTCAACCTGAACTTGAGTCTCCTCAACAGATGGCTCATCAACATGTGCTGGTTCTACATCCCCAAGTTCCTTACCACTTCTCAATGACACGGCCTTGCACTGCTCCCTTGGGTTCACTTCGGTGTTGCTAGGAAATGATCCTCTTTGTTGGTTGTTCATGGCATTAGCAAGCTGCCCAATTTACACCTCAAGAGATTTCATTGTAGCACCCATGTTGTTCATGTGACCCTCAATCGTATCAAGCCTCGACTCATTCTTCTCAAGCCTCAATGTCGAACTTTGAACAAAAGTATTCACCAAATCTTCAAGTGAAGGTTTACCTTCATTCTTTTGTGGAGCATATCCAGGTGGTGGATTCAGAGCACTATTGTTGTTGGCATATGAGAGTCTATCATTGTTGCGGAACCCTTGTTGATACGGATTGCTTCGGTAGTTATTATTGTTGTTGGGATACCGATTGTTTATGAACTGAACGTGCTCTTGCTCTGCTTCCCTTGCCAACTCCATTCCAGCTGCCGCGGCGGCCGATTCAATAGTAGGTTGTGCTCCTTGCTTGGTCAGAGCTGCTACCTGCGTGGTTAGTGCAGACAGTTGTGCAGTAAGAGTACTAAAATGATCAACCTCATACATACCTATGGGTTTCTTTGCCATGGCTCGCTCACTGGGCCACTGGAAGCTGTTGGCCGACATCTCCTCAAGTAATTCAAAGGCAGCATCTGCAGTCTTAGAAAATAGTGTTCCTCCTGCTGCAGCATCCACAATGATCCTAGTTGGTCCATTCAACCCATTGTAAAATAACTGAATCTGCACCCAGCTTTCATAGTTATGTTGTGGGCACCTCCTCAATAAATCCTTGAATCGCTCCCATGCCTCGTATAGTTGTTCAGAATCAATTTGCCTGAACGTACTGATTTCAGTTCTCAGTTGAGCTGACTTAGCTGGTGGGAAAAACTTCGAGAGAAATTTCGATGCCATTTCCGCCCATGTGTTAATACCAGTATATGGAAGAGATTGTTGCCAGCTCCTTGCATGGTCCCTAAGAGAGAAAGGGAACAATCGCAGTCTCACAGTATCTTCTGGAACACCATTCATCTTCACAATATCAGCTATCTCCAAAAATATCCTCAAATGTAAGTTGGGGTCTTCAACAGGGGATCCACCAAACTGATTCTGTTGCACCATACTTATCAATGCCGGCTTAAGTTCAAAGTTTTTGGCATTGATAGTCTGGCGAGCTATCCCAGAGTAATTGTTGTTGACCAAAGGTTTGAAATAATCTCTGATCGCCCTTTGAGGTTCAACAAGTTGTGGAGGTGGTTCGTTGTTGTCTCTATTTGCAGCCATTTCTATCAATTCCTCCCTTCTCGTTTTTCTCAGTCTTCTTGCAGTTCTCTCGATCTCAGGATCAAACAGCAACGATTCAGGAGTAGTGTACTTTCGCATGCACTGCAAAAATTCAGAAAAGACAAAAAATCACTCCAAAATAAAAGGAATAAAAGCTCTAAATTAAAACCAAGATAAATTGGTACAGTATCAGATTGTACTAAATAAATCAATCCCCGGCAACGGCGCCAAAAACTTGTTGCGTATAATCCCTTACCGCAAGCGCACGGTAGTCAAGTTTTAGTATAAAAAGATGTCGAACCCACAGAGATTGATTAAATAGTTAAATCTAAGTACTGAATTAAAATAATCTTTGCTTTATTTAGAGAATCGAATAGTTGAATGTTATGCGAAGAATAAAAATTAATTACTAACGATGATCAAATATTGAGTTGAAAAGAAATCAGTTGGAGACGAATCTAGGAGTACGATTTCACTTGTTCATCCACTACACTTATCATTCCTTGATTTCCATGTTATGGATTTCCTAGTTTACTAGCCGAGAATTCTTATTTGTTTCTACTCCCCCTCCCGAGTGTTAAGCAGAATTAATTATCTAACATTAATCTTGATATCCCTATCTAAGATTAATTATCAAACAATTGTAAAAGCGCAGTAATTCCTTTGACGACTTCTATGGAGTTATAGGCCTTCCGAACAATATAACTACCACGATACGAATTCCTTCTTTCCTATTCACAACCCCCTCTCCCGAGTGATAGATCACGAATATGGAATCATTCAATCCATGGCCAGTAGATTAAAAGCATTAGGAACAGGAAAACATAAATAAACCATACGGAAATCCAAATAAACTTCAATCAATTCATAATAAGCGTAGTTTCAAAACAAGCTACATCGTCTCCTAGAAAATAAAATTAGCTCATGCTAGAAGTATTCAAACACATAGACATGTTTAAATAACCCATAAAAATTGCTAAAAGTTTAGAGATACAAAACGAATTGGACGCTATTCTTCGATCTCCGATGAACGCCGCCGTCTCGTGATGAATTCTTTCCTTTTTGCTCCGAGCCGTCGTCGTTATTCTTCTCCGTTCTTCAACCCTAGCCTCCTTCTCTCTATGAACGTGTGTAAGTCTGAATATCCCTCGAAAATCCTCCTCCAAAACCTTTTAAAAGTCCCGTGCATCAAATAAGGGAAGTCTCCAAAATTACCAAAATTCCATTGGCGTAATTACGCCTCCGAAGTGGCGTAATTACGCCTGTCGATGTGTCAAAAGAACTGGCTTCCCGCGTGACTGGCGTAATTACGCCTGAAAAACGGCGTCTTTACGCCTGAACAAAATCTCAAAAGCCGTGGGTTAGGCGTAGCTACGCCTGACTGAGGCGTCTTTACGCCTAATAAAATCGTTTAAAAGCTCAAATGCCGTAAGCTAGGCGTAGTTACGCCTCAAAGTAGGCGTCTTTACGCCTGTTGCCATGATTGAAAGTGTAGATTTTTGGCTTCAATTCATCCGTTCTTTCGGTCATTTGCACCCTTTTAGTCCACAAAACATGTAATTACCTGGATTCCTGCAAAACAACACAGAACAAAACCAAAAGTGTAATTCTGATCGAAAACTAACACTAAACCATGCAAAATAAGAGGAAATATAAGTGTTAAAAATACACTTATCAATATACCAATTTGGCTGGTCCGCAATCATTAAAGATCTGGATTCGATTTAATATAAGTACCATATAAAGGATGCCTCGAGAATATATTATATGAGTTTGATATTTACAAACATCAAGACACATGCCAAATCTCTCAAAGAAAAAGCATAGGCTAAAGTCTTTTCAAAATTAAAATAAAAGTATCTAAAGCACGTTGAAACGACAAGTTAATTTGGATAAAGAAACACTTGGTTTTAAAAAAAATGTTTTATTAAATTTCACTTTTTAAGTGTTTTTTATAAAAGAAAACAAAAATAGGTTTATATCTGGATATAAGATTAAACAAATTTTCTCCCCATTTAAAGAAGAAATTGAAGTAGAAAGGTAAAAACCAATATTGGATTTTTTAAGTGTTTTTAAAATATATTGGTTAGTTTCGTAATCTTAATTTTTTTTTTTAAAAAAACACATTCGTTGATAATAATTATAATACACATTAAATTTTGATATATAAAAATATAAAAATATAATACATATAATTAATTTACACACACATAATATACCATTGATATATATAATTACTGCTATATTTTTAATGTGTCGCAACATTGTATTAGCGTATATATCTACCTTGTGAGTCAAATTTGAAATCTCACCCGTGAGAGAATGGTACACATTTTTTTTTAATATAATATATCCAAACAAGTTACCAACCTTCATCTAATAAAAAATATTTTAGTATTTAAGGTTAAACAACTTTTAACGAACACAGACAAAACCCAAAACCCAAATACAATTTTTTTTTTTTTTTAGTGGGCATAGACTAAAACAATTTTTTTGTGCCAAAGGCGGTCTCAAACTTAAGTCTGTCCAAAATGGCATGAGCTCTTATCCATCCCGACAAGGCCGAGGAGCTTCAAATACATTTTTTTTAAGACATCTTGAAAGCCAATGAACTACATCATGTGAGTATACAATTCATTTTGTAATATTATAATAGTCCAGAAATAAATTATTAAAATAAAAAAGAAGGTAATTTTGGTTCACATCTGGAAACGTTGAACTTCAAAAACGGTATTACCTGCTTCGATCCCTTTCGAATTTATCAAAACATAAAAAAAATTCACACTTAATATTTGATGACCAACTTAAACAGTTAGGTAACGAGATTTTCTCTAACACACCAACTTCCAATTTCCCCTATCATTTATTCAGAGTATTCTTTCACGCAATCGCAGGAAAAATTAAGGTTTTATACTATATTTATTTGCAGAACGAAAGTGCATGTATAAATATACTCCATATGTAAAGACTACATAACATTTTATTTCTTAAATACAAGCATACACATATCCTCCAAAAAGGGAGTTTTTGTCATAAATATTAATGGCGAATCTTGGTCTCTTGTTTGCATGCGCTTTGGCTTTATTGGCTTCGTCTTCTTCATTTGCTTCAGCTGCCTTGGTTGAACATTCTTTTCATGTAAAGTTTCTTTACTTACTTCGACCTATCATAACTGTATCATTAAATTTGTTTCTCAAATTCAGAAATCTCTTAATTTTGATAGTTAACTACCATGCATGAAATATATATATATATATATATATTTCTGCATGTTAAAGAGTTTAGCTAAACTAGGGGTGGAGTCACTGGGCTAGTGTCGGCTCCAGCCGCAAATTGTAAAACAAAAAATTTTCTTGTGTTAATTTTCGGAAATATAAATTTTCAGCCCAAATATGATAGCCATTTAACTCTACTAGAGCGGTGAGTAGTAAGTATTTTGAATCATGCCTCCGCCCGTGGCTATACTACAGCGGGAAACTTATGCTTAGTACGTATATTGATATACATTTCTCAATCTAATAATGAGAAACCAGATTATAAATTCCACTTACGTTAACATCAAAAGTTAGGAATATATTTAGGTTGATGTTAATTTTGACAAAATTTATTTACGCTCCCACAGGTACAAAATTTGACCATCAATCGACTCTGCAGAAACCAGGTGATTACTGCAGTAAATGGCAGTCTTCCGGGGCCAACCCTCCGCGTGCAAGAGGGCGACACTCTAGTCGTCCAAGTTTTTAATAAGTCGCCATATAACCTATCCATTCATTGGTATGTCGCAAGTATACACACAACTGAACAACAAATATAAATATAAATATTTACTAATCATAGCATATTATTAGGTCTGATTGATAATAAGAAATAATGACAATGACATATAGTTTTATGATATATATTACAAATCACAGCGATTTCGTCAAAAAATCCGGTCAAGAAATTTGGATTAGTTGATAGTTGTTATCGATTCGATGTGCAGGCATGGGATTTTCCAGTTACTGAGCAGTTGGGCCGATGGTCCAGAATTCGCCACCCAATGCCCAATCCGTCCCGGACATAGTTATACCTACCGGTTCGCTGTCACCGGTCAAGAAGGTACCCTATGGTGGCACGCACATGCTCAATGGCTTCGAGCCACAGTTTATGGAGCTCTAATCATCCGGCCTAAAACTGGTCGATCATATCCATTCCCAGAGCCACATAGGGAAGTCCCAATACTTCTTGGTAATTGTACACAGAAAAAAATTTCCGCTCAATTTCATCTAAAATAAATATTTTGTCGTCTAAATATATTGAACTACTTGGTAAGTTAATATGATAATAACTGTAGGAGAGTGGTGGAACGCAAATGTGATCGATGTGGAAAATCAGGGGCTAGCCATAGGAGCCGCACCGAACATGTCCGATGCCTATACCATAAATGGTCGGCCCGGTGATCTTTATCCATGCTCCTCAAACCGTAAGTGTTGCACCAAAACAATATAAAAATGTCGAAGCATAATATTTAAATTTGAATGTTACTATTTTAATTACTAATTTAATGGGTTGTGATTATTATTATTGTCTTAAATGTAGATACATTTAAGCTGAGAGTAGAGCAAGGAAAAATATATCTCCTCCGAATCATCAATGCTGCACTCAATAACCAACTATTCTTCAAGATAGGCAATCACAAGATGGAAGTCGTAGCCGTTGATGCAACTTACACGAATCCATATAAAACCGAAGTGGTCGTGCTGGCACCAGGACAAACTACCGATGTACTATTAACAGCTGATCAGCCGGTCGGACGATACTACATTGCCGCAAATCCTTACGCTAGTGCGCCAGGCCTTCCATTCGCCAACACCACCACAACCGGTATCATAGAATACAAAGGATCTGCGCAATCTAAACCTATTATGCCTATTCTTCCTGCATTCAACGACACCCCCACAGCCCACAAATTTTTCACCAATCTAACTGCGCTTGTTACTGGGCCCTTCTGGAGCCCGGTCCCACGCAATATCGACGAACACATGTTCATAACAGTTGGGTTGGGACTATCGGCTTGCGGGGCACCTGGTAACTCGTCATGCTCGGGACCTTTGGGCCAAAGACTGGCTGCAAGCATGAACAATGCTTCCTTCCAATTCCCTACCAGATTGTCGATGCTTGAGGCATTCTTCGGAAATGTTGGGGGGATATACACCACCGATTTTCCCAACAATCCGCCTTTGCGATTTGACTACACCAACACCAATAACAGCATGAATCAAGCGCTCGTAATGACCACAAAATCCACCAAAGTCAAGAAAGTGAAATTCAATGCAACAATAGAGATTGTGCTGCAAAATACTGCCTTGATCACGATAGAGAATCACCCTATCCACCTACACGGGTTCAATTTCTTTGTGTTGGCTCAAGGATTTGGGAACTTCAACCGTAAAGTCGATAGCAAAAAGTTCAATTTCGTGAACCCACAAGAGCGTAACACTATCTCTGTTCCGGTTGGAGGGTGGGCAGTGATTAGGTTCCGAGCGAATAATCCAGGTGTTTGGTTGATGCATTGTCATTTGGATGTGCACTTGCCTTGGGGTTTAACGACGGCTTTCGTGGTCGAAAACGGGCCGACCCCTTCCAGTAGGCTGCCTCCGCCACCTCCAGATTTTCCCAAATGCTAATTGCCATTCCGGATTATTATTCAGATCGTTCTTCTTGTTATTATTTGCAATTTAATTATTTTGATTGCAATCATATTATGTTGTTTTCGAATTCGAATAATTTGTTTGTAGTGTATTGTGACAAAGCCAGTCAACCCTGTAAACCTGTCCACAGTTTATTAATGAATTTTTTGACCAAGCCGAATTGTTTTTTCCTAGATTCTTGTAAGTTGCCAAAGTGAAATTTTGATTTTATTTATCTACAAATCACTCGCGCTCCAACATCTACGCCTATACATTATTTTTTTTATTTAAATTTTTTGTTTATTTATGAACAAAATGATTTTTCTTTGAATTACTCCCCTTGTACTGATGCGTGAAATTCATTTAACAATCGAACCTTTTAATGGTCCAGTGGACGGAATGACTAATCTATTTTGGAAATACAGCAATTCACTTCTGATACAAATTTAGGGGGTGTATTCAATAATTACTTTTGATGATTTTTAATGACTTTTTTTTTATTTTAAAAATCTACTGGTATTCACTCTAGACTTTAATAAACTCTGCACAAGTCTATTGGTATTCAAAATAGATTTTTGTAAAGTCTTTAAAAGTTAGATGGTATTCAACATTGACTTTTTGAAAATCTATAAAAGTCATGTGGTATCTAAAATTTCAATTGATTTGCTACTTGTATGGAATTATTTAGGTACAAATTTTAAAACACAATGTACAACTATTAAAAGTAGAAAAAAATCTTTTCCCCTACCAAGAGATTTATGTGGACTTATATCAAAGAGAGAGAGAAGAAAAATTTCTCATTCACTCTTGTCATCTTCATCTTCAAGGGCTCTCAACTTTGGGGTTTCTTGCCTCTTCGACAGCACACGGAAGCAATACGGTAAGCTTTCATATATCGTGTATTTGATCTCTGTGTTTCTCTTAACTTTTATGAACTTCTGCAGATTCTCTGTAATTTTTGCTATGTTGATTACTTAACTTGGATTGATCGAATCTGATCTATACATGCTTATCGATCACGCTTTATTTTGTTGCGCGTCTTTTTGATTAATGAATTATTTGATATTTCGTGTATGGAGAATCAAGATAAATTTTTACACGGCCGCAAAGTTGAGAGCCTTCAAGTGATTATAATTTAATTACTGCAAGTGATTATAATTTAATATCTTCACCATTTTCTAGATAAATTGTTGTTAGGGTTCACCATATTCTTCATATTATTGTTCTTGCTAACACATTTATCATTATTTTGGATGTTTGCCCTTAGTTTGGATCTTTTCTATCATAGTCAATAAGTTATTATCAAATTCTCTCGTTATTTTGATTATGTTAAATATTGATAAAAATATTATTATCTTGCAATAAAAGTTTACAAATGGCTAAAAATCTTGCAAGTTATATAAAAAAGTCCACAAGAGTCTATAAAATTCTACATAATTCTATGAAAAAAGTCTACAAGAGTCTATGAAAATCTTTTAACAACTCTATGGGATTCTATAAAAGTCAATAAAAATCCACTAACTCCACAAAAGTCTATCATTTAAAAAAAGTCATTAAAAGTCATTAAATCTCTATAATGAATACACCCCCCTTAATGTAAGATGGATGTTGCGCCAAGGTGTTGCGTATGGCTAATAATTCAGGGTCTGAAAGATTTTACTAGCTGGGAGGCTAGGGAGATAGGGGGGTTTTTACTAGCAGAACTAGGGAAGCATTTATCTTACTTGTAGAGATATTCATCGTTGGGAAAAACATGTATATTCAGTACATTTCAATTTCAATACCAGAATTCATTTCAGCTCCATTGTTTGTGTTGATCTTCCATTATTAATCTGCTATAATTTCTCGAGTGTATGGCCAGAAAACCAGAACACAACAATTGGTACAACCTTCCATGGCTGCATCAGACTATGACTTGAGATTGGAAGCCATCGAAAAATCGCTCCAGGAACTCAGAGATACGGTGAACAAAAGTTTTCAAGATATCAAATGATCAAACCTCTTGTTGTCGGAATCGATTTGTTCTTGAAACCTTTCGTTCACTGCATTCTGAGTTCCTGGAGGGATTAAAATGCCCTGGGGATTAACGCTTTGGTATTTCAAATTGCTCTAAGGGTGAACTTCATATATACAACTGGTTTTCATAATTATCATTTTAGCTTATATAGTTTGAACAATAATATCTATATTTTTATATCTAATCACAAGGAAATAGTTGTAAAACCAGGGGTGTTATTGTAATACGAAACGAAACTAGAGTATTTCGTGGGATTGGATAAATCAACTTGCACACTTCTATTTGAATAACAAGGCATAACATATCAGTAGACAAAAGGAATAATAGCTTTCCTGTTCTTGGGATAATCCTCCGCTAACTTCTCCAAGTACCATCTGTGATTAGCCCCAGCTCTGGTTACCAAATTAGCACACGTGTATACGAAAAAGCCAAATCCGGCCCATGACCAAGTCATCAAGCTCCAGCCCAACCACTCTAAAATCTCCCCCAAATAATTTGGACAGCTAACCCACTCAAACAGCCCACCTCTCGGTATCTTATACCCCCACCACTACTCTTCAGGCCCGTCAGCAAATTATCCGACCAAACATTCGCCGCCATACCGCCACCGAATATCACCATCCCGGCGGCGCACCACCACCAGAACCATCGATCAACGTCGAAATCAGCATACTCAGACACCCATCTGGCCTGCAAGTAAGTATTCAAGAGGTTGAACCCGAACACCATCAGGGCCACACTCACCGGGAAACCACCGATGGTCTTCTTTTGCCGATGGGTCATGGGATGAGAAGAGAAGTTTGATGGGGGTAGATGACTGTCCGGTGGAGGTAGTGGAGGAGGAAGACGGAGATGAGGATGATTGCACGTGGGTGGCGGTGGTTTTGGCCGCGGGGGAAGAGGAGGAGAGTGAGCCACACGGTAGTGCTCTCCACGATGAACCAGGCGAGCGGCAGAGGAATTATGGTTGGTGGTGTGATGAAGAAGAGGGTGAGAAGCTGTAGGTGAACAATCTCCATCTGCGGCCATTTTTAACAACTAATTTTTGGTGTTCAGCTACAACGAGAGCGGCCAGAGGGTCCTGGCGGACCTGGCTGAATTTAATATGTAATTTTTAATGTTTAAATTAAATAAATCGTTCATACTTTACTTGTTAACGTATATATTATGTAACTTTCAGTTCTGTAAAATATAAGTTAATATTTTGTTCTATTAAACTAAATAGTGTATAAGTTAATATCTAATGGAAACTAATAAGGTATAGATTAAAGAAATATTCATATATGGCGATTTATTGGATTTTATCCAATGATAAATTCAAATAAATTAATACAATAATTATCAAACATGATAGTCAATTATATTGTTTGCTTAATCAAACTTTGAAGCATTTAAATAAAATTTCATAACAATAGTATATAATAGATGAAGTTGATGGGGTTTTCTATCTCTCATTAGCATTTAGGATGGATCACCTATGTGGTAGTATCTATCATATGAGGTATTAGCCAATACTATTTCATGAATGAGATTCAAATGGGATTATAAGTTTGTCAGAATTCTATTTGGCTTATTATATTTTTATGATGTATATTATTCCAAGATTCAATTGACTTATTTTAAGTGATCGTTTCAATAACGCCTTTTTTACTCTCATAGTCTTAAAGATTATAGGTATATCAATTTTTCATTTTGTTTGCCTATAGCTCTCATAATAAATTGCATATTATATCCTTGTAAACATTCTTATATATATCTCCAGGTAAGGTATTACATTTACGCGTGATATTCTCAAGGATCATTTGTAACTAGAACCATATAACCATTGGACTCGAGCATTTTTAGATCAATTAAATTTGATGCAATTTCAAGAACTTCTAAATCGCAACATGATGTAGGTGCAGCTCAAACTCTGTATATCTTTCTAACCTTTTTTATGCATCTACGACAAATAGGGCAAGTTCCAGAAGCTTCGGCTATCCTGTAAAATACATATCAGATTATGCTTATTTCCTTCTGACCAAGAATTTCTTCCTAACAAGTGTGCTGACCAAACATCGAGTTGCTCGAGCTTGAGAAACTAGAATTTTTCAAGCGCCAAATAACTTGATCAGTCTCACACATAGGTGAAAAAGTCCTTAAGCTCGGTCAAAACATGGGTCTGGTCGAGCTGTGACCAAATTGTCGCTCTTTCAGCCACAATAGATTAAGACGAGTGTGGTGGTAGAACCATAGAAAATTACCTTGTGGCACATCCAAAACATGCGACACAATGTGCACATGGAAGGAAGAAACAATCCCTGGGAGCATCAAAGCATATTGCACAAAGACGCCGCATGCTGTTGTGCTCACCGTCTTTAACATGCTTCCCATCTCGTGCATCTTCAAGTGACTTGTCGTCCTCTGAGCCAGACAGATACGAGGAACCCCAACTCGAAAGATCATCATCTTTCTCAGAGAGCAAAGGGCTTCTCTCATGTCCCAAGTCGCCCACTTGTTCTCCTCTCCTTTCTTGATCGGTGCTCTGGCAATTGTTCAAGGTGTGATTAATGAGTAGCACAAGAACAGTCATTCCACCTGTATTTACAAGGGATTGAAGAAATCAAAGATATTTGATTGATATAGATTCTACAAGAGTAAATTTAGCAGGAAAATAAGTACCTAGGCCCACAATATAGGTAACCCATCGAGGTTCATATGAGATTTTAGCATACCAGGCATCATTAGCCATGCCCTACAAACATAGAGAAGAATCCTCAGTTTATGTGTCTTTCCTATCACAACACACACACTACACATGTTTACATATGAGGCATTGCTTTGACAATTTCTGACGAGGAGCAAGGTAATGACCAGCATAATGAATCGGTTGTGTTATAGTGGCACAGATTAATTATTTATTTGTTGCTAAAAAACAATCAGCCAAAAAAGACTCACAGATTTCCGACCAGGAGTGGTAAGAAGGGCAGCACTTTCACTTGGGATATACAGTTTGAAACTACATTGGCCCTGCACAAGCATACACTGGTAACTTGCTTCCGTTGTATTGTAGAGGAAGGCCTTTATTTGGATCTGCAGCTGTACCTGTTTAGCGCATTCAATTTCAGTAAAAAACGCAACAAAATAAGAAGTCATGAAAATTCTAAACAAGAAAAATGAAATCTATTAGCAGCTCCATGAAAATTCAACTGGTGGATATTTAATATGGAAAGTTGGAAATTTTTGCCCCGATTCTAAGAGAAAATGAGGGACTCCACGACCCTTAACTTAAAGCAAATAAGTGTCACTAAGATCAAATGATCCAAATTGAAGTGCTTCAACAACAGGCTCACGACCAATGTGCCAATGGGATCGTAATTTCATTTAAGTTCCAATAGTTTAAAAAGTGACCGTACTACATATTCATTCAAGACACTTGCCTTTACTACATTAGAATTCAAGTTGCCAACAGCAATGTAGTAGGAAGAAGATTTTGACACCTTTTTCTGAACCGAGCCATTTCCTGTGGACAATAAATCGATGAGATTCAATCCCTAACATAACAAAAAACGAAACTTGACCTTATTTTACCTCACCGCGAATGATATTCCCAAATAAGGTTGTATTTGGATACAATGGATTCTCAAGCCACACATCTAGACATTCTTTTCCTGGAAAAGTTCAGCATGCAGGAAAAACTCACAGGATATCCAAAGAATAAGCAACCCACAATCTAAAAATATTACCATTAATATGAGTTGTCAATATAAAAAAATATCAACCATCCTAAGAGTAACATGTTTTGAAGATCAAATCCTAGATACTCCTTGCAATTTTATATTTTATCATTAGGATTTTGTTTATTTTTAAATTCAAATTAGGATTTGATTTTGGTTGGTTGTTGATAATTTTAAATTTATCGGGTAAGGCTCCTATTTTGTGTATAAATAGGATGAATTATTAATAAAGATTGAGAATGAAGTTTTTGAATTAAATAAATCCTTAAGAAGGTTTCCTGCCTTGATTGCTCTATCTCTCTCTATTTTTCCCCGAACACCCGTCCAACAACATAGGTGAACAGTACCATAGCCGTGAACAGTACCCCGACCCTTGAATAGTAATATCATCATCACATAGCGCGATCCTGCGTACATAACATTGGCATCAGAGATAGTCGTTATGGGAGACTTCCACGTCTTTGGAAAAAGGCATCAAGAGTTCAAAGCAGCGGCTGAGAAATGACAGCAAGCTCTTTTCGAGAAATTGGAGGGAATTTATGAATGTCTATCAACCCTGTCCTTGCAACAACACGATCAGCCTGTCAAACTGTTGCAGGATTTCTGAAAATGGTGTAAAAAGTCATCATGGAGACATCGACGACTCCAATTTTGATACTAGAAAGATGGGTGTTTTGTGTCAGAGCTTGACTCCAATAAACAGATACCTTCAAAATCAACTATTTTATCGTTTGCTCCTGGGGAAAACCGAGGAATTTTACGATAAAAACCTAGGAAATCAAAATATGGAGGAGTTCAAGAACCACCGCCACCGGTGCTTACTCTTTGCATCGATCCAACGACAACTTATATTTTTAATCGCGGTGGTGTTTGCGGACAAACACTATCTCGAGGAAGGGAGTGATGTTATGAAGATCAAATCCTAGATACTCTAGCAATTTTATCTTTTATGATTAGGATTTTGGTTATTTTTAAATTCAAATTAGGATTTGATTTATTAGGATTTGGTTTTGATTAGGATTGGTTGTGGATAATCTTAAATTTATCGGGTAAGGCTCCTATTTGGCGTATAAATAGGATGAATTATTAATAAAGATCAAGAATGAAGTTTTTGAATTAAATAAATCCTTAAGAAGGTTTCCTCCCTTCATTGCTCTATCTCTCCACCCGTCCAACAACATAGGTGAACAGTATCATAGCCATGAACAGTACCCCGGCCCTTGAATAGTAATATCATCATCCCATAACGTGATCCTGCGTACATAACATTGGCATCAGAGACAGTCGTTATTGGGGAGACTTCAACGCCTTTGGAAAAAGGCATCAAGAGTTCAAAGCAGCGCCTGAGAAATGGTAGCAAGCTCTTTTCGAGAAATTGGAGGGAATTTATGTATGTCTATCAACCCTGTGCTCGCAACAACACGATCAGCCTGTCAAATTGTTGTAGGATATGTTACCGATGATAATGCTGAAAATGGTGTAAAAAGTCATCATGGAGACGTCGATGACTCAAATTTTGATACTGGAAAGAGGGGTGATTTTGTGTCAGAGCTTGACTTCAATAAACAAATACCTTCAAAATCAACTATTTTATCGTTTGCTCGTGGGAAAACCGAGGAATTTAACGATAAAAACCTAGGAAATCAAAATATGGAGGAGTTCAAGAACCACCGCCACCGGTGCTTACTCTTTGCATCGATCCAACGACAACTTATATTTTTAATCGCGGTGGTGTTTGCAGACAAACATCATCTCGAGGAAGGGAGTGATGTTACGAAGATCAAATCCTAGATACTCCTGCAATTTATCTTTTCTGATTAGGATTTTGGTTATTTTTAAATTCAAATTAGGATTTGATTTATTAGGATTTGGTTTTGGTTTTGATTAGGATTGGTTGTTGATAATCTTAAATTTATCTGGTAAGGCTCTTATTTTGTGTATAAATAGGATGAATTATTAATAAAGATCAAGAATGAAGTTTTTGAATTAAATAAATCCTTAAGAAGGTTTTCTCCCTTCATTGTTCTATCTCTCTCTATTTTTCCCAAACTCCCATCTAACAACATAGGGAACAGTACCCCCGACCCTTGAATAATAATATCATGTAACACTTTCATTAATAATTGCTTGTGTTAAACATGCGTCATAAACAAAATGCTTGTCCAGGCATGACCCGCATCTAAGCAAACATTACCGGTGAAGGTAGAACACTTTCCACTGGTGAAGGTAAAACACTTTTCCATCTTAACTTTATGAGAAATCACCAAACAATGATTTGAATAGGTCAAGATCCAAGAGATCAGTATTACTTTAGATCCAAGTCCCTTTACTGCTAATCGAGCAATTAAACTACACCCAAAAAACTATCATGCTACTCCTTGATTTTTTTCCATCATCACAATTACTGGTGCCTTTCACCACCTACCAAAGTTATTTAGCTCAACAATATGGCTTGTGAACATGGTTTGCCGTGGGAACGGTGCCCGGAACGGAGGCCTCCATTCCAGTTCCAATAACATTTCATGAAACGGTAATGGAACGGATTTTTTAAAAAAATTATCAAAAAAATTAAAAAATTGAACAGTTTAGGAAAAAAATATTTATTGAATGCACCCAAAAATGGTCGTTCCGCTGTTCCAGAGCAAGCAAAACGTCCGTTCCACCGTTCACTAGCTAAAAAACCGTTCTGCTACCAATTTTGGGGTGAAAAAACGCCTTTAGAAGGCGATCCGGTTCCGGAAGGGCCGGAACGGGCGTTTCGATACTGATTCTGTAAACCATGCTTGTGAAGAAGATAAACACTAATCTTGCACACGCTACAAGACTTTTGCGTGTCTGTCAAATTCTCATTTTGTTAGTTCTAATTTATATCTGCAGCATAGCAGCAATCAGTATTATACATGTCCTCCTTGATACTTCAAATCTCCAGCTTCTTCAATATTTTTCAATAATATATACATCCTTTTTATCATGTCTCCAACAGTTAAAAAATTAACTTATGTGTAGACATTAACGATTACCTTCAGCAATTACCAGGATGACACAGGATGAACTTGGGGAGTTCATGGAATAGGATATGTTCATTTGAGACCCTTCATTTAGGAAAAAATTCCATTCCTGTGATAAGAAGAAGTAAAAAGTTAAGTCCAAATGTCACCGAACAGAAATCAAATATATGCTATGCTCTCTTATCTAGCAACAAATGAACTACTTGAAATCAAATTCAGTCTTACCTCGTGGGTTCTGGAAGGGAGAATAATCATGTGGTTTTCTGACCACGTAATCACAACATCAAGAGGAGGAATTTTATAAAATCCATACAACATCATCTCTTTACCTGCTTTGAGTTCCTCTACCTGGCACAAATTAATATTACCTTTTTCGTGTCTCTATTTCAGGTGCTAAAATGTAGCAAATATTTATTCAAATGTGAAGGCATTCCATTTCCATAATGTAAAAATAAACTAGAAAACAAACTAAAATTGCAAGTTAATTTTAGTTAGTTACCTTTATAGACTCCACAAATAAATGGCTGGGACTGATCAAGATCGATGAATGAGGTCCAAGCAGTACATTTTCAGGTGCATACACCCCAAATAACAGTGCCATGGTGCCTGAAATCAGAAACGGAACAAACAAACACACCATTGTTGGACTTCATTATTCACCCTTTGCTATTCATACTAAATCGTTTCATTTTTATAATTTTAGTAATTGCAAAGTCCTACATTATCATAATAAAAAAATCTCCAAAGATCTCGAAACTTGTTTTATCTAAGGTTGTGTTCGGATTGAAGGATTCGAAATGGGTAGTTTTTAAATTCTCCACACAAATCCATTATTTATGTTTGGATATGAAATTGAAGTATGTATTTCAATTTTCTCATTCTTTTTCAATATAGATTCCTTGCATTAAGGAAGGATTTGAAATGACAACATATGTCATTTCAAATACATAAATTTTAAATGATTAATTTCAAATCATTTCCACCAAATCAGATCCTGTCTCGAGCAACAACTAAGCATTTAATCCTAATAAATTCGGGTAGGCAGATTCTTTCATCCAAATGCATTTGATGACTTTTTAAACTACACGTTATATTATCACCTAGATATATTTTAATTATATAAAAGTTAGCACGAAAGAAAATAAATTTACCAAAAAAACAGAAACTGAGCACTACAATGACGCAAGACCAAGAATCGGTTTGCGTAACCGGGGAACCCACATTTTCCGTGGCAGTCAAGTGATCTCTATTAGAAGAGTTGTCGGTATATTCGTGATTCCTTTGAGGAAACGGCAGTGGCGGCGACTCTTGAAAAATCTCCCACTCTTCTTGCACCCGGGACCCCGAGGCCCAACCAGTGGCGTCACCGAAATATCCTTCGCTTATCAATCGCTGCTCTTGGTGTTCCATTCAGAATTCAATTACAGACAAAAATGATAAAAACATTAAAGAACAGGATTCGCGGAATATGAGAATGAATCCTTGAATATAATTACCGTGATTTTTACCCGTCGTGTGGGAAATTTTGGTTTGAAGATGACCGTTGGATAGCAACAGAAAATCTTCATTTATCTTCATATTTACCAAACAAAACGGCGTGCTGAGGCTTTTGGGTATTGAAGGTTGGTTGTAAACGAGGGGCGACGGTTAGGTCAGTTTAGATTATGTAAGGCATACATGTACACACACTGTCGCTGTCAACCAATAATTTAATGACACGTCTTTTTATATGCATTTTGTTTGGTGGGCCTTTGTTCTATATCCTCGATTATTTTTTTTCTGGGCCAACATATCCAAATCAGGGTTTTTTAATTAAATAATTGATTTTTTAAAAAATATTTAACAATATAACTGAATTTTTTTTTTATTAGCAAATTAATCGAAGTCGCCATCTGACATGGTGACTTTCTTGAAAAATCTTATTTTTATTGAAGTTGTCATGTGAGATGGCGACTTCAGGTGAAGTCGCCATCTGACATGGCGACATCTTTAAAAAAATAATTTTTTTTTAATGTCGCCATGTTAGATGGCGACATCTTATTAAAAAAATAATTTTTCACCGATGTTGGTATATAACGACATAAATTTATTTTTTTTAAAAAATTGTCGCCATTTCAGATGGCGACAATTGAAAAAAAATATTTTTTTATTTGATGTCGCCATCTTAGATGGCGACAACAATCAGTTTATTCGTCTAGAAAACCGAACACAATGTTACTCATTTCATAAACCAAAAACTCTTTGGCTTTCAAATTCTGTTCAGAAATCGTAAACATTTTCTCTCCAGAATTCGTAAACCATAATCTTCATTATTTCCTCCAGTTGTTTCCTCCGGTCGACACATTGCAGGTACTGTCACACCTCAAGGTCGGAGCGCGTAACACCGACGTTGGATCCAAACATGATATTCGGACACAACAAGCCTCTTGTACAGATCTATACTAAAACCAGCCTTTTATTCCATAATCAGATAAATTGTCATTACAACTTCAAATACGAGATCCAAATGTCTCGTACTAAAAACAAAGTGCGGAAAACGTAAATAAATAATAAATCTTCTTGAGAATCCTAGTGGATCACCATCCCCAGGATTGCTCTTGTTCTTCTTCTTCGATATCTTCTTCCTCGATTTTGTCTGGGAGGGGAGGTAAGGGAGGTGAGTGTTTGGGAAAACACCCAGCAAGTATGGGCCTATTGAACATAGTAAAAACACATATATTTTCATAGCAGAAATCATTTTAAACAATTCTTTAACAAAATCATAGATCTTGGCATATAAACACATAAACACATATCTTACACATATCCACATAGCGACTTATTGGATTCAAGAGGTGGCTCCCGTGTGCATAGCACTTTGCTCTGAAGGATCAAGAGGTGGCTCCCATGCATGTGGCACGTCCACATCATGTAGCACTTTGCCCCGCCGAATCAAGTAGTGACTCATACACACGTAGCACTTTGCTCCGCAAAGTCCTTCGTTCGTGATCATGTCACATACTTGTCTGATTTAAAAACATACTTTTCATAGTGTTGTTCAATCGAATTTAAAGTATACATAAAGTTTGAAAACGAATGGAATGATAGCAAAAACTCACTTACTGTATTGAATAACCGAAGCGAGATCCGAGTTGAGAAAATGGTGTGAAACTCCTCCTCTCTTCCTTGAAGGTTTTGAAATTTGTGTGTGGTGTGAGTGTCAATATTTCGAAAATGGTGAATAATAGTCTAGGATTAAGGCATGATGGTTATATGTAAGCTAGGGTGGGAAATTAGGGTGGAAAGTCCCAAGATTCTTGTTCTTCAATGGCAAGG
This sequence comes from Haberlea rhodopensis, assembly GCA_907163345.1. NCBI lineage: Eukaryota > Viridiplantae > Streptophyta > Magnoliopsida > Lamiales > Gesneriaceae > Haberlea > Haberlea rhodopensis. The sequence continues at coordinate 26,762,828 of CAJQUN010000004.1, read as the reverse complement.
ATTAAGGTGTGTGTAAGGACCCTAATCCTTAAGTGCGGAATCAAGGCATAATTAGGGCTAATAATATGATCAGAGTAGAATAAACATGTTGAGTCTATGAGCTTAAGCCTTTACATGCCAAAATAAGGACTACCAAAAGGATTAATTACATTCCAATCAATGAATGTTCACCTATAGTTTTATACTACTCCTAGAGTAGATACTATCAAAAATAATCCTGTCCTTTCTGCCTCAAAAGAATGCTTCATAAGCTCACCACCTCAACCCGTTCAAGCCCGTCTATCATGCCAAAAAGGTACCTACAAGGACAACCCCCAAACATGAGCAATAATAATCATTCATATTCAACACAATATGAAGATAAAGCGTAAATGCATAATCAATATAAAACACTTCCTGTTTTCCCATGCATTTCAAACGCTTCCCGTTTGGTTGTCCCTGTACCATAACTCATGAGTATAATCAACAGATTATTTTTAATGGCCAAAACATGTCATGACATCATATACCATCTCAACTGTACCACATATTGGTCACCATTCCCTAGTCTGTCCATCACAGTGTATTTTAATGCCCCTCGCTTATATTCATATGGGCGGCATAGGATAACCTCGCTACAATGGACATGCGGCGCTCCCACCCCTCGCTTCACAGAGAGCGGCAAATACCCTTTCCTCGCCCCATATGACAACCACGCTCAAATGTGACATGCGGCGCTCCCACCCCTCGCTTCACATTTAGCGGAACCAATACAAAAAGCGGCAAGCATTAAAATCATCAAAGGATGACCACGACTCATGGGATGTGCATCCAATAATCATAATATGCATCTATCATCAATATGCATAAATTACCATGTATATGCATCCACAATGCAATACCTCATATGGCATAAATCAACATGTATATGCATCCACAATGCAATACCACATATATACTCGCATCCACAATGCATAAACAATGAGTATATAAAATACATGTTACCGTTGGGTGCCCGTACGTCCACTACGTACCTTTCCAAAATGTGGAATGTGGTTGGACCTCAATTCCTTGGCTGCGTTGCCACCTGGGTTGGTTCTACATATTCACAAATACCAATATTAGAACCCAATAATAGTCCAATACCAAAAATCCCACAAAAATAACCAAAAACATCATTTTTGGCATCTCGCGATCGATCGCCATCAAGCCCCGATCGATCGCGAGATCACACTGCCTCGCCCAACAAAATTGCACAATCCGCGATCGATCGCGAAGCTAGCGCCGATCGATCGCGGCCTCGCCGATCGATCGCGCCAAGCTCGCGATCGATCGCTGAGGCTTACTGCCTCAGCCCTGCTGCTCGCGATCGATCGCGAGAAAAACGCCGATCGATCGCCGAGCTGTGGGCATGCGGGGTTTGGGCACTATTCACCCATCTTCAACCCCATCTCATACACACCCACATACACCAACATAAACCAAACTCAACAACTCAAAACCACCCGTAAACCTCAACATAAACCCATATAAACAACATCCAACCAAAACACTACCAAAATCACAACACCCAACACAAACCCATTTTAAACCCTTCAAAACCAACCAAACTCAAATAAAACCTTACAAAATTAAAACATGAGGTACCCATACCTCTTGGGGATCTCAAATCACCCAAAATGCTCCACAAATCAAGATTTTTGAAAGGTTTCTCCTCAACCCTAGGCTTGAGCTCGAAAATTGAAGAAGGGAAAGGGTTTGGTGTGATATTGGTAAAGTAAGAGTGAGGGATGTAAAGTGGGTTTTGAGTATTAAAATGTGAGTTAATTTAAAATGATACCAAAAGATTCCCATGGTGTATAAAACACCCCAACATGATATTTTTCAAAGCATTTACTCAAAATGCACCAAATATCAATTAAACACATGATTTCCAATTAAATTGCTAACCAATGCAAATAAATCATGCTTCCAATATTATTTACCCAACATGCACCACATGCACCCTGAAATGCAATCCCGGGTCATCCTAACCACATGACCATGCATTTCCACATAAGGTAAATAAATCCCAACACATAATCAATTACCACATAATTAATCATGTAAACATAATTTAAAGCCAAATAGCAATTAACCATTTCGGGGATGTCACAATACTCCCCTACTTATAAGATTTCGTCCCCGAAATCACACGCACTTACCCCAACAGAAACTAAACATAAACTCATACCAGAGAATAGTTCCGGGTAGTGCTGCACCATATGCTGCTCCGTCTCCCACGTAGCCTCCTCGACACCCCTGCGATCCCACTGAACTTTGATCATCGGTATCACTTTGTTCCGAAGTCTACGGTCTGCTCTGTCCAGAATTCTAACAGGCCGTTCCACATAAGATATATCTGACTCTAACTGAACTTCGGAAGGCTGTAACACGTGAGACGGATCCGGCTCATACTTTCGCAGCATCGATACATGAAACACATCATGTATACCAGATAAAGAAGGCGGCAAAGCCAGTCGGTAAGCCAATGTGCCAATGCGTTGCAAAATCTCGTACGGTCCAACATACCTCGGAGACAGTTTCCCGCGCATCCCAAACCGCACAACGCCTCTGAAAGGCGAGATCTTCAAAAAGACCTTATCTCCCAACTGAAACTCTAACGGTCTCCGCCGTTTATTTGCATAAGCTGCCTGTCTGTCTTGGGCTGCTTTCATTTTCTGCCTTATAGTCTTTATCTTCTCTTCCATTTCCCGGATCAACTCAGGCCCTCCGACTGATCTACTGTCCAAATCATCCCAACATAAGGGTGATCTACACCGTCTGCCATAAAGAGCTTCAAACGAAGCCATCTGAATACTTGCCTGGTAGCTATTGTTATACGAAAACTCTACCAAAGGCACTGAATCCTGTCAAGAGGCATCGAACTCCAAAACACAAGCTCTTAACATGTCCTCGAGCGTCTGAATAGTGCGCTCGGTCTGGCCATCCGTCTGAGGATGATAAGCAGTGCTCAATCTGACCTCAGTTCCCAAAGCTGACTGAAGGCCTTCCCAGAAATGAGATGTGAATCGCGGATCCCGATCTGACACAATGGAAACGGGGATCCCATGCAATCTCACCACATCTCTAATATACAACTGCGCCATCCTCAAAAATGTGAACGTCATGCTATAGGGGATAAAATGAGCCACCTTGGTCAATCGATCCACGATCACCCAAATAGCATCGAAGCCTGAAGCACTCCTCGGCAAATGAGTCACGAAGTCCATGGAAATGTGCTCCCACTTCCACTTCGGTATCTCCAAGCTTCTCAACTCGCCGCCAGGTCTCTGTCTCTCTGCCTTAACCTGTTGGCAGATCAGACACCTCTTCACAAAAGCGACGACATCAGACTTCATTCTCTTCCACCAAAACTGACCACGCAGATCTCTGTACATCTTCTTCCCGCCTGGGTGGATGCTAAGTCTGCTACTGTGAGCTCGCTCCAAGATTCCCTTACGCAACTCCGGCGTACTCGGAACTACCCAGCGGTTACCCAATCTCAAAGATCCGTCGTCTGCCACTCTGAACTTCGTCGGCTGACCAAGATGCACTATAGACAACCATCTCCGAACCTCAGCATCTGATCTCTGAGCTCTCCTGATGTTCTCATAAATATCTGGCTCAGCTAATAAGGTAGAGACATACACTGGTGATGCATCTATGTCAAAATCATAGCCGAGATGACAATAGGAGGTCATCATAGCCGACAAATGGATGACGTCCTCAGCAGAACTCCTCACTTTCCGGCTCAAAGCGTCTGCTGTCAAATTGGCCTTCCCCGGATGGTACTCAATCTCGCAATCATAATCCTTGAGTAGGTCCATCCATCTCCTCTGTCTCATGTTCAGCTCCGCCTGAGTGAATAAAAACTTGAGGCTCTTGTGATCCGTGTATATGGTGAAGAAGTACCATACAAATAATGCCTCCAGATCTTCAGGGCGAAGATGATAGCCGCCAATTCCAAGTCATGAACTGGATATCGGGTCTCATGCGGCTTCAACTGCCTCGATGCATAAGCTACCACATGCTTATCTTGCATCAGAACACATCCAAGGCCCTGCAGTGATGCATCAGTATACAGAACAAATCTGGAGTTCTCCGTCGGGATCACTAACACTGGCGCCGTCGTCAACCGGTGCTTCAACTCCTGGAAGTTCTCCTCACAAGCTTCTGACCAAAAGAAAGGCACACCCTTCTGAGTCAACTGAGTCAGCGGCTTGGCAATCTTCGAAAAGCCCTCGACAAAGCGCCGATAATACCCGGCCAAACCAAGAAAACTCCGGATCTCAGGCACAGAAGTGGGAGCAGCCCACTCCATCACAGCCTCAATCTTCTTCGGGTCCACTGATATCCCGCTGCTCGAAATGACATGCCCCAGAAACACTTCACTGCTCAGCCAAAACTCGCATTTACTGAGCTTAGCATACAACTGATGCTCTCTGAGAATCTGAAGCACTGTCCTCAAGTGTTTCACATGATCTTCCTCACTCCGGGAGTAGATAAGAATGTCGTCAATAAACACGATGACGAACTGATCAAGATACTGCTGAAACACTCTGTTCATCAGACTCATAAAGACGGCCGGGGCGTTCGTCACACCGAACGGCATCACTAAGAACTCATAATGCCCGTATCGAGTCCGGAACGCTGTCTTCTGCACATCTTCCTCTCTGACCCGAATCTGATGATACCCGGATCTCAAATCAATCTTGCTATACACCCTGGTACCTTGCAACTGATCAAACAAGTCGTCTATCCTTGGGAGAGGATACTTGTTCTTCACTGTAGCCTTGTTCAGCTGCCGGTAATCGATGCACAACCGCATCGAACCGTCCTTCTTCTTCACAAAGAGAACTGGTGCGCCCCATGGCGACACGCTCGGGCGTATATACCCCTTGTCCAAGAGATCCTGCAACTGTTCTTTCAACTCTCTCAACTCTGCCGGTGCCATCCTATAAGGTGCACGAGAGATAGCGGATGTCCCTGGCAACAACTCGATCCCAAATTCAACTTCCCTGGCCGGTGGAAATCCTGGGATCTCTTCTGGAAATACATCAGCAAATTCTGCCACAACTGGTACATCCTCAACCCTCAGTTCTTTACTCTTTTCAGACGTGTCCACGGCATAAATAAGATAGCCCGTGTGCCCACGTTCCAACAGCTGAGACATCTTGATCGCTGAAATCAACGGAATCTTCGCACGAGACCCGTTGCCAAAGAAAGTCCACTGACTGCCCAACTCAGGTCTGAACTTCACTGTCCTCTGTCGGCAATCTACCACTGCCTGATATCTATTCAGAACATCAATTCCCAAGATGCAGTCAAAGTCTGACATACCCAGCACAATCAAGTCTGATCTCAACTCGTTGCCCTCAAAATAAATGAGGCAGTCTGCCATAAACTGATCAGCAACAACATTTCTTCCAGTGGGTGTCGAGACTAGTAGAGGCGTGGGCAAAGAAGACGTGCGCATATGGTGTCTTTCCACAAATCCCACAGACACAAAGGAATGGGAGGCACCTGTATCTATCAAAACAAAAGCAGGGTACGTAAATAAATGACACGTACCGGCAATCACCTCCTCTGGAGCTGCCTGAGCCTGCTCCCTGGTCAGTGCATATACTTGCCCCTGGGGTGGTCCCACTGTCTGACCTCCCGATGGACGAGGCCCAAACTGCTGCCTCTGCTGCACTGTCCTGTCCTCAAACCTTGGCCTGTTGCCCTGATACTCTGACTGGCCTCCCCTGGTGGGACAATACCGAGCAATGTGACCCATCTTGCCACAGACATAACATGCAGGACACTTATTTGAAGAATGCGGCCCTCCACAATTGTTGCACCTAGGCTCTCCCGGCCTCTCCCCTTGTGAAGATCCTCGATTGGCCGACCAATTACCCTTCTTGTTATCCTGCTTCTGTCCAAAGTGTTTCTTTCCACCATACCGCGAAGATGAAGAGGCACCACGGGGTTTAAATGGCTCACCCCGAGGCCTCAAACTGTCACTAATCTGCCTCTGTTGCGGTACCGGTGGTGGCATGGCATAAGCTCCCACTCCTAGCTCAGCAAGCTCCGCTCTTGTGAGAGCATCATCAAAAGAAGTTGGGTTATTGATGATAACCCGGTCATAGAGCTCCGGTCGCAGTCCTTTCATGAAATTTCTCATCTTGGCACGTCCATCAGAGGCAATATGGGGGACATACCTCAGTAGTGATGAGTACTGTGTGGCATAGTCTGCCACTGTCATGTTCCCCTGCCTCAGACTTGCAAATTCATCCTCCTTTGTCTGTCTTGCTGCTGCGGAGAAGTATCGGTTCAAGAACCTGGTCCTGAAGAGCGTCCAGTCAATCACAGCACCCAGTGCTCTCATTTCCATTACTGTGCTCCTCCACCACATCAGAGGTTTCTTGGCTAATTGAAACTCCGCTAGCCTCAGCCAAGCCGTCACAGCACAAGGAGCCGATACAAAGATCTGCTCAAGTCTCTCCAGCCACTCTTCAGCTTCTTCTCCGGACTCTGTCCCCTCAAACCGGGGCGGATGATAAGACAGAAACTGAGTCAAGCTAATCTCACCCGGTAGCAATAACTGAACTATTGGTTCCATCCCGACAGCCGGTGGAGGTAGAGGATTAGCCTGTCCAATACTCGCATTTACACTCCCAACATCTCCGACTTCCTCATTAGCAGCCATGCTGTAACACAAATGTTAACAACAATCCAAAGCAATATATATATCATGTCGTTAGATAACAGGAGTGATATAAGCATGTTAGTATAACCAAATATACACCAATATGCACCACATGCATAAACATGCTTCAAATGTAAGCACCTAGCCAAACATGCTAAGGCTACCCTTCACTCGTTCCCGGGTTCTCTAACCACTGCTCTGATACCACTAATGTAAGGACCCTAATCCTTAAGTGCGGAATCAAGGCATAATTAGGGCTAATAATATGATCAGAGTAGAATAAACATGTTGAGTCTATGAGCTTAAGCCTTTACATGCCAAAATAAGGACTACCAAAAGGATTAATTACATTCCAATCAATGAATGTTCACCTATAGTTTTATACTACTCCTAGAGTAGATACTATCAAAAATAATCCTGTCCTTTCTGCCTCAAAAGAATGCTTCATAAGCTCACCACCTCAACCCGTTCAAGCCCGTCTATCATGCCAAAAAGGTACCTACAAGGACAACCCCCAAACATGAGCAATAATAATCATTCATATTCAACACAATATGAAGATAAAGCGTAAATGCATAATCAATATAAAACACTTCCTGTTTTCCCATGCATTTCAAACGCTTCCCGTTTGGTTGTCCCTGTACCATAACTCATGAGTATAATCAACAGATTATTTTTAATGGCCAAAACATGTCATGACATCATATACCATCTCAACTGTACCACATATTGGTCACCATTCCCTAGTCTGTCCATCACAGTGTATTTTAATGCCCCTCGCTTATATTCATATGGGCGGCATAGGATAACCTCGCTACAATGGACATGCGGCGCTCCCACCCCTCGCTTCACAGAGAGCGGCAAATACCCTTTCCTCGCCCCATATGACAACCACGCTCAAATGTGACATGCGGCGCTCCCACCCCTCGCTTCACATTTAGCGGAACCAATACAAAAAGCGGCAAGCATTAAAATCATCAAAGGATGACCACGACTCATGGGATGTGCATCCAATAATCATAATATGCATCTATCATCAATATGCATAAATTACCATGTATATGCATCCACAATGCAATACCTCATATGGCATAAATCAACATGTATATGCATCCACAATGCAATACCACATATATACTCGCATCCACAATGCATAAACAATGAGTATATAAAATACATGTTACCGTTGGGTGCCCGTACGTCCACTACGTACCTTTCCAAAATGTGGAATGTGGTTGGACCTCAATTCCTTGGCTGCGTTGCCACCTTGGTTGGTTCTACATATTCACAAATACCAATATTAGAACCCAATAATAGTCCAATACCAAAAATCCCACAAAAATAACCAAAAACATCATTTTTGGCATCTCGCGATCGATCGCCATCAAGCCCCGATCGATCGCGAGATCACACTGCCTCGCCCAACAAAATTGCACAATCCGCGATCGATCGCGAAGCTAGCGCCGATCGATCGCGGCCTCGCCGATCGATCGCACCAAGCTCGCGATCGATCGCTGAGGCTTACTGCCTCAGCCCTGCTGCTCGCGATCGATCGCGAGAAAAACGCCGATCGATCGCCGAGCTGTGGGCATGCGGGGTTTGGGCACTATTCACCCATCTTCAACCCCATCTCATACACACCCACATACACCAACATAAACCAAACTCAACAACTCAAAACCACCCGTAAACCTCAACATAAACCCATATAAACAACATCCAACCAAAACACTACCAAAATCACAACACCCAACACAAACCCATTTTAAACCCTTCAAAACCAACCAAACTCAAATAAAACCTTACAAAATTAAAACATGAGGTACCCATACCTCTTGGGGATCTCAAATCACCCAAAATGCTCCACAAATCAAGATTTTTGAAAGGTTTCTCCTCAACCCTAGGCTTGAGCTCGAAAATTGAAGAAGGGAAAGGGTTTGGTGTGATATTGGTAAAGTAAGAGTGAGGGATGTAAAGTGGGGTTTGAGTATTAAAATGTGAGTTAATTTAAAATGATACCAAAAGATTCCCATGGTGTATAAAACACCCCAACATGATATTTTTCAAAGCATTTACTCAAAATGCACCAAATATCAATTAAACACATGATTTCCAATTAAATTGCTAACCAATGCAAATAAATCATGCTTCCAATATTATTTACCCAACATGCACCACATGCACCCTGAAATGCAATCCCGGGTCATCCTAACCACATGACCATGCATTTCCACATAAGGTAAATAAATCCCAACACATAATCAATTACCACATAATTAATCATGTAAACATAATTTAAAGCCAAATAGCAATTAACCATTTCGGGGATGTCACAGTGTGACTTAAGACATGATATTAGTTGGGTGATATTATTAGGTATTTAAAAGAAAATATTAATTGGGTAATGTTTTTGGATAATAAAGTGGGGCACAATTTGGGGTCTTCACATCCCTACATCCTTATTGGAAGTTTCGTCCTCTAAACTTGAATCAACTTGGTTTTGAAAGAGGTATGGATATTTCTCTCGAATCTTTTCTTGTAGTTCCCAAGTGGCTTCTCTTTCTGTGTGATTTGACCATTGAACCTTGACGTAAGGGATAGTTCTCCGCCTCAGTATTTGATCTTTAGCGTCCACGATCCGGATTGGAATTTCTTTGTACTTCAGAGTCTCATCCAAGCTCCCTTGATCCACCAGGGATGCTGTTTCGAGTATATGGCTGGGATCGGCAATGTACTTCCTTAGTTGTGGCACGTGGAAGACATTATGTATTCAGGATATACTTGGAGGTAGTGCTATTCGGTAAGCCAATGTTCCAACTTTCTCAAGAACCTCGAAAGGTCCCACATATCTTGGTCTCAGTTTTCCCGCCTTGTCAAATCGAATGACTCCTTTCATAGGTGAAACCTTCACGTAGACTTTTTCGCCAAAGTTGAATCCTAATGGTCTTCTCTTCATGTCGGCCCAACTCTTTTGTCGATATTGGGATGCCTTGAGCCTTTCTCAAATGATAATGATTTTGTCAGTGGTGGTTTGTATTAGTTCAGGTCCGGTGACGGCCCTTTCTCCTACCTTGTCCCAGTATAGGGGCGATCGGCATTTGCGCCCATTTAATGCTTCGTACGGCTTCATTCCTATGCTGCTATGATAACTGTTGTTATATGCAAATTCGACTAAAGGTAATAGTTCGCTCCAATTTGCACTGAAATCCATGGTGCAAGCTCTCAGCATGTCCTCAAGAGTTTGAATGGTCCATTCTGTCTGCCCATCGGTTTGCTGGTGGTAAGCTGTGCTAAGTGTCACTTTGCTTCCCATTGCTTGTTGAAAACTTTTCCAAAATCGGGATACGAATCTGGGGTCTCTGTCTGATAAGATGTTCACTGGAACTCCATGCAGTCGTACAATTTGGTCCATGTACAAGGTTGCCAGTTTGTCGAGGTTGTAGTTCATGCGGACCGGTAGGAAGTGCGCGGATTTGGTGAGTCTATCTACAATTACCCATATTCCATCTTGACTTTGTCTTGATTTTGGTAAGCCCACTACGAAGTCCATGGAGATGTGTTCCCACTTCCACTCGGGAATCTCAAGAGGTTGAAGTAGTCCTCCAGGTCGCTGGTGCTCGGCTTTGACTTGTTGGCATACTAAGCATCGGGCGACGAATTCGGCGATGTCCTTCTTCATTCAATTCCACCATAAATTTTCTTTAAGGTCTTTGTACATCTTTGTGCTTCCAGGATGGATGGAGAACTTTGATTTATGTGCTGTAGCCATTACTTCTCGTCTAAGGTCTTTCACGTTTAGTACACATAACCTCCCTTTCATCCATAAAGTTCCATCATTGTCTGTCGTGAAATCGGGTAATTTCCCTTCCTTAACTTGTTCTTTTAGTTTAGTCAGGCTAGGATCCTAAATGTGATCTAACTTAATCGTTTCTCGGAGGCAGGGATAAGCTGAAAAGGACGCTAAAATCATCTTCCCTGCGCCCTTCCGGCTTAGTGCGTCTGCAACCTTATTTGCTTTCCCTGGATGGTAGCTTATCGTAAGGTCATAGTCCTTCAAGAGTTCTATCCATCGTCTTTGCCTCATATTCAATTCCTTCTGGGTGAACAAATACTTGAGACTCTGATGGTCTGTGAAAATTTCACACTTGGCACCGTAGAGGTAATACCTCCATATTTTCAAGGCAAGGCTGCTAACTCAAGGTCATGCGTAGGATAGTTTTGTTCATATGGTTTGAGTTGCCTTGAAGCATATGCAATCACTCTCCCTTCTTGCATGAGTACACACCCAAGCCATCATTTGATGCATCACTGTAGATCGTAAAGTCCTTGTCCTCGGTGGGTAAAACTAGTACAGGTGTGGATGCTAGCTTTTTCTTCAATGTCTCGAAGCTTTCTTCACACTTTTTGCTCCAAATGATTTTTGAGTTCTTTTGTGTGAGTTTGGTGAGAGGTATGGCTATTGAAGAAAATCCCTCGACGAATTTTCGATAATATCCTGCTAATCCCAAGAAACTTCGAATCTCTGTTACTGTCTTTGGTATTGGCCAATCCATGACTGCTTCCACCTTTTTAGGATCCACTGACACGCCTCTTGCTGATATGATATGACCCAAGAATGCGACACTTTCTAGTCAGAATTCGCACTTTTTGAATTTGGCGTATAATTCTTTATCTCTTAAGGTTTGAAGGGTAAGACGAAGGTGCTCTTCGTGTTCTTCTTTGCTCGGAGAGTATACGAGGATATCATCGATGAATACTACGACGAACCTATCCAGAAATGGCTTGAATATTCGGTTCATCAAGTCCATGAATGCGGCTGGTGCATTTGTCAGCCCAAATGGCATTACTGTGAACTCGTAATGCCCATATCTCGTCCTGAAAGCGGTTTTTGGGATATCCTCCATCTTGACTTTCAGCTGATGGTAACCCGACCTCAGATCGAGCTTTGAAAAGACGTTAGCTCCTTTAAGTTGGTCGAAGAGGTCATCTATCCTTGGGAGAGGGCACCGATTCTTGATGGTGATCTTATTTAGCTCCCTGTAACCGATGCATAATCTCATGCTTCCGTCTTTTTTCTTCACAAATAGGACGGGGGCTCTACATGGAGATGCACTTGGTCTAATTTGCTTCTTGTTCAAAAGTTCTTGTAGTTGCTCCTTAAGTTCTTTCAACTCAGCTGGGGCCATGCGATAAAGTGTCTTCGAGATTGGAGCAGTGCCTGGCATTACGTTGATTTCAAACTCTATTTCTCGGTCCGGCACTAGTCCTGGTAATTCTTCAGGAAAAACGTCCGGGAAGTCTTGTACCACTAGAATATCCTCTATTTTAAGTTCGGCTCCTTCCCTTGCCTCGCTTATCATGGCCAGATACAATTCTTCGCGGTCTTTCATGGCTCTCCAAGTTTGAGCCGCAAATAACAATGACCTCCAAGCTTTAGTTCTACCATGGAAAATGAATTCTTCGTTGTCTGAAGTCGTTAGCTTGACGTCTTTGTTGTGACCGTCAACTATTGCATGGCGTTTAGCTAACCAATCCATACCCAAAATAACTTCAAATTCTACCATGTTGAGTTGAATTAGGTCGGCGCTAAAAGTTTTATCGTTTATGCCAATCTTGCAGTCTAGATGGATCTTACTTGTCTCTAGAGTTTTGTTGGCGGGGGTCGCCACTCTATATGGCTCATCAAGTAATACAGGCCTAAGTTTTAACTTTTTAGCAAACCTTTTTGACAAAAAGGAGTGTGTGGCACCACAATCAAACAATCATAAGCATATAATTTCTTCAGTAAAATGGTACCTGCCACGACATCACTCGCATCCTCCCCTTCTTCCTGAGTTATTGCATAGACTCGGGCATTGGGTTTGCTTTTTTTTTTTTTGGCTTGATCGGTGGACCTCCATTGCTTGTGTTAATTCTCTTTTTATCATCCTCAAGACAATCTGCGATTCTATGACCAAATTTACCGCATCGGAAACAAGCTCCGCTCACCCTACAACACTCTCCAGTATGTGATAGATGGCATAAAGAGCATTTTGGGATGGCCTTATTAGTCTGTGCGAAAGGAGGTCCCTTGTTGTACTGGTTCGGTCTCTTAAATCTTTGGTCATTGTCAGAGGGTCGTTGAGGTGGTGGTCGTTTGCGTTTGAATTCTTACTCTTGACGTTGGATATCAGCTTCAGCTCTAATGGCTACCCCCATTAGGTCTCCGAAGTTTGTGGTTTCAAATATTGCCAGAGCTAACTGTATTCGACTATTCAAACCCTTTTTGAAACGATGTAGTTTTAAGCTTCCATCTGCCATGATGGTTGGGGCGTAGGTTCCAAGGGCATGGAACCTCGAAGAATAATCTACTACTGACATCCCAGGGGTCTGCATCAGATTGTCAAATTCACTAAACTTTTGGATTCGAACTGCAGCTGGAAAGTATTGCTTCAGGAATACACTGCGGAATCCTTGCCAAGTGATCGGCCCTGTTTCCGCCAACGATGGGGATATGCTTTCCCACCATTTTCGAGCTTGGTCCACGAGAAAAGGTGTTGTGACGTCAACCTTGATATCCAGAGGTACTTCAAGCAATCGATGATGATTTTCAAATTCTTTTAACCATTTTTGAGCTACTTCTGGGTCCGGATTACCATCGTAAGTCGGTACTCGATTTTTTCGAAGGGACTCGTTGATACCGTTAAATGATGCTTTGAGAGGGGTAGCTCGCGGTGCGTGGAGAATTGTGTAGAAGTAGTGGTCGATTGTGGAACAGATGATGGGAACTTGGATCCGTAGAATTTTTAGTGACTTATACTTTTCAAAGGAATCCACATAAGATTAGTATAATTTGTGTATGATTCAATGTCTAGGAATTCACCAAATGACAATTGAATTAATCAGAAGAAATCCATCTTCACTAATAATCAAAACGATTAATATCTTTCATGTCTCTCCCTTTCTTTGATAATACATGCAACTATTTAAAGATTTTTTCACACTTAACATGCATGAATCTAATTAACACATTTTAACACTTAACATGCATGAATCTAATTAACACAAATACACTTGTACCTAATTACTTAACATGCATGACTCTAATTAAGACAAATACATTTTAACATAATTACTTAACATGCATGATTCTAATTAAGACAAATACACTTTAACCTAATTACTTAACATGCATGACTCTAATTAAGACAAATACACTTGAAGTGACTTTTGGCTATTTACTTCCGTCATTCGATAAGTTCAGATTCTGGATCACTCGTAATGATACTTGATCCCTTGTGGTTGCTGGACCAGTGGTAGTGGCGGCTGGTTGGCAGTTGAGTTTAAAAATCCTTGGAGAGTTGTAGCCACGATGGTCGCGATTGCCATCAAATCCTCACGGCTTAAACCCACCCTTGGAGGCGATGGTGGAGGGTTCTGGTTTCCGTCTGTCTCGTTAACATTGTCATTGTTGGGAGGAAAAGCATAACGAGGGTTCGGTTTGACGAGGAGGTCGTCCAGCCATTTCCTACAATTAGTATAATTCTAAGGTTGTCGTGCAGAGGTATATATGATAAATATACAAGCAATTCACGTTGGAAGTAGGTTATAGATGGGAACAAAATCAATACTTTTATTAATAATTGGGATGCTTACAATTAAATCAAATGAGTCAAACGGCTTCCAGCGAATTTATTTAAAATTTAAAGTGCTTCTAAAACATCGTAGCATAATTCGTCCTACGAGCTAGTCTATCACTTCTCCGTCACCTAACTCTTCCTCGTCTTCTCCATCTTCCATAGGCTCTTCTTCATGGTTTTCTTCATCTTCCATAGGTTCCTATTCGGGGTCTTCTTCACCTTGAAGGTTATCGTTGATCTCTTGCAAGTTGTTTAGGGCGAACAACATTCCATTATTGGTCTCTGTCAAGTGTTCGTTAGTAATCTCCAGTGTCTCATTTCGAGCTCTTAGTTGTTCTATCTGTTGATTCGACGCCTGAAGCCTTGCATTTGCGACCCTGTGTAGTGTATCGAGCCTAGCGATTTCTTCCTTTGCTTCCCGGAGCTGTTCGTCAGTGTGGTGGTAGTAATAGGAGAACCGTTGAACTTCTTGGTGTAGATGGTCCCTTACCTCGAGGAGCTCGGTTATGTTTTGCTTGAGTCCCTCTACTTCACATTCTAGATTACGTATCAAATTGGTCGATGTGCGGGTCGTCATTATCTAATTTCAAGGGAGTTGATATATATTAAATTTGGGGATTAATAACAATGCTAAGGAATAATTACAAGAAAATTGGTCTCATATTTATTTATTTATTATTATTATTTTTTTTTATATACATGTTAAGGGGTCCATAACTTTGTTTTAAATTTTAATTTGGTATTTTGTGTCAAGAGGAATCAATGCCCAAATTTTTTTTTACTTCATGGATTTCTTGAGCGACTTTTCAATTTGTAATCGACCATAAGTGTACCTTTTAAATTTCGAAATTGACTTGGGGGTTTTAATGGGTATCCTAAATTACTCAGTAACCCATAATGAATTTAAAAATGGCTTACGAATTTAAAAGGAAACGTTGGTTGAAATTTTGAATAATTAGGGTTCATTAGAGCGTGAATTGTAGTTCCAAATTGGCGTCATTTCCTTGTCTGTAATCCGACAAAATCATGAGCCTTTACTACTGGCATGATTTCTAGCAAGATCCCGAAATTAATTGGATTATTGTGTTCGAATGTTCGATAAAATAGGTAGTTAAATTTTTCGTAAATTGGGGTTTTACGGGGCGTGAATTTCGCCTTGAAATTGATCGCCTTACATCATTTATAATTCGAATTCAGTAAGGGGCTTTTACTATCAGAACAGTTACGATTGACATACCGAAGTTAATTGGAATTTCGTGTTCGAATTGTCTGTCAAATCGGATGCTGAAATTTCGCAAAAATTAGGGCTCTTGAGCGTGATTTTAGGCTCAAAATCGGAGGCCTTCCCTTGTTGTTTATTTGAATTTTCCAGAGGGCTTTTGATATATACGTAATGTGGAACATTTACCCGGAACTAATTCAAATTCTATGTTCGGACTGATGGAAAAACGAATTTGGCATGTTTCAAAATTTTAGGGTTCTTGGGGCTAAGTTTTCGGTCCTCGATTGACGCCCTTGCTTCGTGGGAGTCATTAGGAATATAGGACTTTTATTACTCATACCATGAATGGTAATACTTTGAATTTAATTCGATTTTTATGTTCGGATTCGAGAGAATTTAAGGCTTAAAATTTCGGCTAGGGTTCCGGATTGGGGTCGGAATTTCGATGGAAAATTAAGCATTTTCCTTTGTTTGTGAGTTAATAATAATTGAGGGGTTTTGTGATTCATAAACAGACGATGAGTTACACTGATTTGATTCAATTTCCCGTGTTCAAATTCAGGGGTACTTTGATAGTCGAAATTTTCGCGCTTTTCATTTTTTTTAAGGTTCATATGTGCATAAATTTAGATCCGAAATTACTTACTTTCCTTAATTTGTTAATCCGATTGGTTATAGGGCTTTGGTTCGATGTATTTCAAGGAATAGAAACCCAGATTTAATTTGGGGTTGGTGTTCGGAAATGGGAGGAATCGATGGCTAAATTTTAGGGCAAAATTAGGGTTCTTGGGCATGAAATGCGATCAGTAATTGTTGACTGAAACTCGAAATTAGTTTAGGGCTTTTGTTCTACAAGTAAATTCGTTCACGGTGATGGGTCGCATGTCCAGATACATGGCCGAAGGCGGCAATTACAGGAAGTAACATTTTCGAAGGGTTTTGGGTTTAGGTTGCGAATTGGTCGGAAACGAAGTCCATTGGAGCTGATACTTTGAATGTGAGGTCGTCCCGTGGAGGCGCTTCCGGTCGTTGGTAGGTCGTCCTTTCCCCGGCCGTGGCGTGGTGATAACCATAGATTTAGGGTTTCGAAATTTGAAACTTGTATCTTTGATTTTTTTTTTTTTGACTTTCAGATTGTTAATTCATGATTCCCAACTTGTTTTCGATTCACTCAGTTGGTCTATTAGATTCTGGATTTATAATTCGGTTGATTTATATCAACCAAAAATCTTTTCCCAACGGGATCATGGAACCTGGTTTTTGCTCTGATACCACTAAAATGTCACGCCCCGAGACCGGAGCGCGTGACACCGACGTTGGATCCAAACATGATATTCGGACACAACGAGCCTCGTGTACAGATCTATAGTAAAACCAGTCTTTTATTCCATAATCAAATAAATTGTCATTAAAACTTCAAATACGAGATCCAAATGTCTCGTACTAAAAACAAAGTGCGGAAACGTAAATAAATAATAAATCTTCTTGAGACTCCTAGTGGATCACCATCCCCAGAATTGCTCTTGTTCTTCTTCTTCGATATCTTCTTCCTCGATTTTGTCTGGGAGGGGAGGTTAGGGAGGTGAGTGTTTGGGAAAAACACACAGCAAGTAAGGGCCGATTGAACATAGTAAAAACACGTATATTTTCATAGCAGAAATCATTTTAAACAATTCTTTAACAAAATCATAGATCTTGGCATATAAACACATAAACACATATCTTACACATATCCACATAGCGACTTATTGGATTTAAGATGTGGCTCCCGTGTGCATAGCACTTTGCTCTTAAGGATCAAGAGGTGGCTCCCATGCATGTGGCACGTCCACATCATGTAGCACTTTGCCCCGCCGAATCAAGTAGTGGCTCATACACACGTAGCACTTTGCTCCGCAAAGTCATTCGTTCATGATCATGTCACATACTTGTTTGATTTAAAAACATACTTTTCATAGTGTTGTTCAATCGAATTTAAAGTATACATAAAGTTTCAAAACGAATGGAATGATAGCAAAAACCCACTCATTGTATTGAATAACCGAAGCGAGATCCGAGTTGAGAAAATGGTGTCTCCTCCTCTCTTCCTTGAAGGTTTTGAAATTTGTGGGTGGTGTGAGTGCCAATATTTCGAAAATGGTGGGTAGTAGTCTAGGATTAAGGCATGATGGTTATATGTAAGCTAGGGTGGGAAATTAGGGTGGAAAGTCCCAAGATTCTTGTTCTTCAATGGCAATGATTAAGGTGACTTAAGATAGGGCATTAGTTGGGTGATATTATTAGGTATTTAAAAGAAAAATATTAATTGGGTAATGTTTTTGGATAATAAAGTGGGGCACAATTTGGGGTCTTCACAGGTACGTTATACAAATAATCAAATTTAACAACATTATATATAATGTACTAATTTATAAAATTTGTCTTTATTTTGTAAGGTATGTCAATTAAAGTTTTGTTATATTGTGGAGGCGATATAATACAAGATTCAGAATCTGTTAGATATGATCGTGGTCAGTCGAAAGGCATGACAATATCTCGCACTATTAATTATTTGCAGTTATTGAACGACGTATATGATATTACTGACATCGACCGTAACCAGTTCATTCTGAAAATATATTGTAAATATATATTTAGTGATTTTTCTGGGATGAAACAAACAATTTTTTTCGTTGACAGTGATTACAATTTATCATGGTTATTGGATTCTGAACAAAATTATAGTTGTTTGGAGATGTATATACAAACAGAACGAAGAGCTTATGATTATATTAGAGAAATGCCAACAAGTGGTAGTGGTCCGTTTGTAGTAGATACAGAAAGACCAACTACCTCTAGGATTCAAGATGATGCTCCTATAGTTGCTGACAATATTGTTCCCTAGCCACTAGCAGACAGTTTTGTGGAATTTGGAGATGAAATCCAGACTGAACCGGGGGGAATTCCATCTGAGGATGAGTCTGATGACGATGAGGTTGATATTGAAGAAGTGCCAGTGAATGTACCAGACACAACCACGACAAATACTCATGTCCTTTATCCAACAATTCCATTCTTCTCAATGACACATCCCGAGGTATTTGGAAACTCAGTAGACATTCCAACATGTAGATGAGGGAGTTATTACGACTACTCCAAAGGGGATATCCATCTAGATATGGTCTTTAAAAATTAAGCTCATCTGCAGACAGCTGTAAAAGATTACTCTGTACGTGTTGCAAAACGGGAGTACCGCGTTGTCAAGAGTACAAAAACATTGTGAAAAGTGGTGTGCAAACACAGTACAGAAGATATGCCTTGTAGATGGTACCTGCGGGCCTCGTTGAAGAAAAAAGTTGGATGATTCAAAATAAAAAAGTATGGAGGTTCTCACACTTGCCTTTTGAGTAAACTGTCGACCGATCATGCAAATTTGGAGAAAAATATGATTGCTAGCTTGTTAGTGGGAATTGTTCGGCGTGATCCAGCTTACGAAATAAAGTATGTAATTCAACAGTTAAAGATAAATATGGATTTGAGATCTCCTATGTAAAAGAATGGTTTAGTTTGCGACGTGCTGTTGAGAATGTGTACGGAACATGGGAGAGCTCCGTGAAGAAATTGACTTACTACATTGGAGCTTTGCAAAAATGGAATCCGGCACAGTCGTTTAGTGGGTTCACCATGAAAATGTCAGACCAAGATAAAAGACTTTGAATTACGTGTTTTGGGCCTTCCATCCATGTGTAGAAGGATTTCAACATTGCCGCCGGGTAATAAGTGTTGATGGAACACATTTGTATATGAAATATCAACATAAGATGTTGATTGCCGTGGCAATGGACGCTAATAATCAAGTCTTTACTTTGACATTTGGAATTGTTGACGAAGAAAACTTTGTGTCATGGATATGGTTTTTGGAGATGATTAGCAAGCATATTGTGAGAAGATCTGAGGGTGGTGTATGTTTGATTTCTGACCGTCATCCAGGCCTCATTGCAGCAGCCGATTGTATTCCTGACTTCAAATCACCCCGTGGAGTACATCGATTTTGTTTGAGACATGTTTGTTCAAACTTTAATAGTCGCTTCAAATCAGTTCATTTGAAAGACTTATGTTGGAGAGCGGGATCAGAAAATCAGGTCAGAAAATTTGATCGTACAATGGAAGAGATAAAACTTATAGAACCAAGGGCTTTTGATTACTTGAGTCGTATTGATAAGTGTCAATGGTCTCTTGCTCATGACGGGGGCTGGCGTTGTGGTATCATGACCACAAATATGTCAGAATGCATAAATGGAGTTATGAAAGGTGATCGTCGACTTCCAAGCACCGCGATTGTGTAATTAACTTTTGATCGTTGTGTGCTATATTTTTTCGATCGGCTTAAGAAGACGGAGCGAATGAGTCAAAATAATCAAGAATGACCAGATTATGTGTTTGAAAGATATGGTCGTGCTGACTATCATTCCATTCATCATGATGTCCAGATGTTCGATCGAAGACGTCTAACAGCTTATGTTATCACAAGAGTACAACCAAGACGTGGGGGTAATACGCATGTTGTGCATCTAAAATCAGGGGAATGCTCTTGTGGAAAATGGAAAGAGTTCAGAATACCTTGCTCACATGTGATCCAAGTGTGTCGAAAGTATGGCTTAAACGCCAAAACATTTGTGAAACCATATTACAATATGAATGAATATTGGAGCACATATCAAGGATGATTCGAACCAATGTGGGGGGAGGAGTATTGGGACACCCCATGTTTTGAGTTGTACTACAACTCCACTCTGCGAAAAAGCAGAATAGTAGGTCGAGATCAAACAACGCGTATTCAGAATGAGATGGACTGGCCAGAAGCCCGTGCAAGACAACAAATGGCTTCAACCTCTCGAAATCAATAAATTTTTTTATGTGTAATTGATTGTATGTTTATTGTGTAAATGATTTTACGTTATTGTGAAAATTATTGTACGTTTAATTTTTTTATGTGTAATTGATTGTATGCTCACAAAACTCATAAACAACTTGATGTAACATAACTCATAAATATTTACAACATAAATGATGACTTCAACGATGACAACGAGCTAAATTTCCTCCAGTACCACAAGGAGGAGGATTCGCTGTCTTCCAACTCTTCGTTGTTGAACCACTTCTTCGCCTCTTTCCCTTGCCGCCGGTGTGTTGGCAGGCTGCTGAATTGGCGTCAATTGAGGGAATAGAACTGGCGAGATATCAAAAGGTGAAGTCATAGATGCATATGTTGCAAATCCAAAATTGACAGTTGTATCCACGCTGCTGAACTGGGCTTGAGTGGACATTGGGGGATATGGCGTGAATGGAGATAGATCATATGATGGTACAGTCACAAGAATATAATAGTCTGTAGACATATCTGCCTCTGTCCACGTAGATGGACCTGCAATATCTGTCTGGATATGTGCAGATGGACCTGCAATATCCTTCTGGATATCTGTCGTCATATGTGTAGATGAAGTGCCTCTGTGGAACCGACGTGTATCAACAGACTGGACTTCATTGTATGCCAGGAAGATTCTGTCTCGTCTTTCACGAGCCATTCGCACCACATTGTCGAACATACTCCTGTGTTGCCTCATCGACTCTGTCGTAATAGGCACTCCATCAGCCAGATGTCGGTCATAGTTTGTAGTTAACTGCTCCATCTGCTCAATCTGCAAAGTCCAAAAGTCCATATAAAATTTATACATCTAAACACAATTATAAAAACAAAATTTCACGTAATTAACGTACCACATGCTGCCATGCCGGGCCATCACCATGCTGATATCATGTCTGTACAAAATATTCTTGACGTCCAATGTATATACGTGTGACTTGTTCATACCACTCACTGTATCCGCCAACAACGTAGTAACCACCATCAGTAAATCGTGGTCTGCCTACACGTAGATCATTTGCCCTCTTCCAGCAAAGTATGTATGCTCTATGCCGAGTTGTCCAGTCTTTGTTGATGTTTCCCCTTCGACCAACATTATGCAATGCCTCATCCCCCGATTGTGGATCTTCTGGGATGTCGTGTAGCATCCCAAATTGTCGAAGTACTCTATCAGACCGTTGCATTTCAACTATGTCGAAGAAAATCAACGGACTCTTATATGTCCCTAACTCGGTGATTCCTCCAGTGCACTCATCAGGGTACGACAGCCAATTAAAAAGCAAAACAATATTGCTTTACATACTACCAAAAGAGTGCATGTATGTACACACTAATTTAACAGCATGTTTACTTGAGTTACTGGCTACTTATCGAGGATGTCCCTCATGATGCGTACGGAATGACTCCCAGTTTCTGTAAAGTTTAAATGACATGACCACCTATATATATTCAAATAAATGACTAAATGCATTAACACATAAAAACAATTATAAAACAATGCATATTCGTATTACCTTACACCATATGAAGCATAAGGTAACACATTGTCTGGGCCGACCATTATTTGCCCAATATAAGATCTTTGGCTACCTAATTGCGGAGTCAAACTTGGGATTCGTGACCATGCCTAAATCTCATTTATTGTAGTGACATCAATAATACAAGTTAGATTGACAAGAAACATATTTTAATTAAAAAACCAACAAACATATTGTTTACCTGTAAGAGTTGCAATGCACAACCTATAATTTTTTTCCCTCTCTCTGATGACGTGCACAACTCACGATACAAGTATGTCAACACATCACTGCCCCAACTATATGTACGGGCAGAGTCGATATCCTCCAACTTTTGTAAATACAATAACCTAATAAAATTGCCTAATGAATCAGGGCACATAATTCCCCGTAACATCAATAACGCACAAACCCGTGTAAACTTAGCAACATCATCTGGCATACTATGTATCTCCAAGGGATTTTGCAGCAAATGATTTTTCAAAACAACCAATCTTAACCTCGCACCTTTAAAATCTTTGATATCTGGTGTGATCCTAAATATGTATGTCAATAATCTTGACATTCGGGTGGAGTCATATCATAATCTATCCCAGACACTACGATGCCATCTACTGGCAACGCCCATATTACTGCAATGTTTTGCAGTGTGATGGACGCTTCTCCCGATCTAACATGAAATGTGTGTGTTTCACGGCGTCATCTCTCAACTAAAGCCGTGATCAGGTGCATGTCAAGTTCAATCTTACCACACCTATGTATACCATAAAATCCAATAACGTGCAATAAATTAACAACACGTATATCTAGTGGACACATATCCAAAAATAGCTATCTGGGTTTCTCACACGAAGTATGCTATCCACATCATCTCCCCATACACCCTCAGATCGATGTGAAGACTACAATGACAAGAGATGTGTGTCAATCGGGTCTGGTTGTCTCATTTGATCCATCCTGAAATATAATACAAAAAATTATCAACATTAAGCTCAACATTACAAAATCTACCCGCCGCCGCCGCCCACGACCGCCGCCGCTGCCCACGACCGCCGCTGCCGCCCACACGACCGCCGCCGCTCTCGCTCGCCGACCGCTGCCGCCCTCGCCCGCCGGCCGCCACCCGCCCACGCCAGCAACCGCCCGCCCACGCCGACCCCGAAGCACCAGCCACCTCAAACCGCCTTCTTTCGGAACAAACTTTTCACCATCCACATCACCAAAATATATACCAACAAATAATATACTCCCAATACATATATCAAAATCATAATTTATCTAAAATCAACATATAACAAAAATAAACTTACCTTAAATAATTTGGAGAGAAATCGGACGATTTTCGCGAGCTTGCAGATGGAGATGGAGAAGAGAAATATGAAATGTGTTGTGCGCTGGCCGTGTAAGATAGGAAACTAGGGTTATAATTTTCATCAGATTGCGACACCAATAAAAAAATTTAATTTTTCATTGGTGTCTCATCTCAGATGGCGACACCAATGAAAAAATATTTTCCCATTTTCAGATTTAAAAGATGTCGCCATCTGATGACGACATATTTTAAAAAATAATGTTGTCGCTTTTTTGCAAAGTCGCCACGTCAGATGACGACTTCAATTGAAGACGCTATCTGACATGACGACTTCGGTTAGTTTGTTAATAATAATAAAAAAAGGATTATATTGTTAAATACTTTCAAAAATGGATTATTTAATTAAAAAACCCTCTAAATCAAATGAGTGATTATAATATCATCATGCTATGTTTCTTATTTCACGGTTTGTTGTCTAACACAGCTTGCTATGGTTCGTTGCATTGCCTATTGTCATATAAAATAAAATAATTTATGTGTGTAGTAAATTTTCAGAAATTATATTAAAATTAAATTTTTTTTGTTAAAAAACTGTCGTAAGATCTTCTGTCATTATATAGAAGAATTGTTTAAAAAAGACAATTCTAACCATTTCAAAACTTGCAGTAATTTGTAATAATTGTCGAATTGGTATGACATTACCATTTTGCGATCACATGACGAAACTAAATAAGTAGTTGTTTTATCTGTATTTTGTCATAAATAATAATGTAATGTGTTCTGCTCGGTTGATTAGAGTGGGTTTAATTATTTATAATGAGTCATCTATTGTTCTTCTGGAATATTGAGAAGCCCGTGAAAAAATAGAGGCCCGTGATAAAACCCAAACCCATGATATAAAGCATTATTTGTGGATGGTGCGATGTATAATATAATACTAGCAGACGACGCACACGCGTTGCGTGTGTAACGTAATATATAATGCATACGTATTGATACGTGTAATAAGATAAATGAGATATATACATTGATTAATATTACAATTCAAAAGATACATCAAAGAACCACAACAAACCATTGAAGGGGGTAGTTTGGTAATTTCAAATTTGTCATACCAAGGTAGTTAGTATAGGGGGCTTAGGCATTATAATATAGTAAGATTATACAGTGATATGGATACATATAAGACTTTACATAAATACCCTTTTTATTATTGTTAAATCGAGCCATGTTTATAAAAAGGAAAGGAAAAAAACAATTCTTATTTTGGGAAAAAAATTAAATTTATGTTAAACTTTTTGTCCCACAAGATTATTAAAATGGTCAACTAAAATTGTACCTCCTCTCATGTAAGAGATATCTCTGTGTAATGTTGATTCCGATAAAATTTGGTTCCATTCAATTAGCTCAAAAAAGGCTTGTCTTGTTGCCACGTGCACATACATCAGATATATAATGTAAATTCCTTCAAGGGCGCAGTGGCGGGCCTAAAGAAGGGGCTAAGCTGGGCTTCAGCCCAGCCCAGCCAGCCCCTTCTCTGGTATGGTATATATCAATTTTATTTTAAGCCCAATGTCTATTTAAATTTTTAAACAACCCGATTTCCTATCATTTTTTTAAAACCAACCCATTAGTATTTTAATTTCTTTAAATCTAACCCAAATCTCAATAACTTTGAATTTCTTATAACATTCTTTGGTTTGAATAGCCACCAACGAGAACATCAAAACTCCAAGCCTTGAAGAAACCAAATTCTCTAATTTTGATTCAGGTTAGTACTAATTTGTCATTTATATTCATATAATTCATAGTGCTTTTTTTATTTATTTTTTATACTTTTGGATGAATTTTTTTTGTTTAAAAATACTTAATTTGTTCATGTGCTTTTGTTTTGTTTGGAGGAGTGAAATAATAGTTAATGGATTTTTTTATTAAAAATGATACAATACTTTGTAGTTACACCAAATTAGGTATTATTAATAATGAGATTAGTTTGTGAAATTGTTATTTCATGATTATGATTATTGTTATTAAAATCTCAATATTTTTAATTATTGAATCAAAATGATGGTTTGGAAATGTTTATTTATAGGTGAATTAAAATGTCAAATAGGAGTATGAGCGATTATTTTATCTAGAAAAATAGTGAGCAATTATCAAAAATTTCAAGAGCTCTAAACGACCCCTCTTCGTCAAGTTCAAGATCTATGGTGGAAACCAAAAAACTCAAACTTGATAATGAAGTTTCTCTCAATCCATTAGAAGGCGATAATCCCTATTATGAGCGAGATCTTGGTAAACGAATTGGAATTTTGCAATATCCATGTGACAAACAAGATGATGTTATGAGAGAATATGTTGGGATGGGACCATATCAACCCATATATGAATATCCACTTGTTGATTTTAAGCAACACAAACGTAGTTTTCAATCTTCTTGGTTTATAAAGTTTCCATGGCTCGAGTTCTCTAAAATAAAGGAAAGCGCATTTTGCTTTCCGTGTTATCTTTTTGATACTCCTTCATCACTTCATAAGACATTTATAGTTGAAGAATTCAAGAATTGGAAAATAGTTAATTGTAAAACTTGTCCATTGAAAAGGCATGAAGGAGATTGCAACTCATCACATAGCAGTGCTATGCAAAAATGGGAGGGATTGAAAAATGTATCTCAACATATTGATAGAATGATGAACAAACAATCAGAAAATGTTGTGAAGCAAAACAAATTGGTTCTAAAGACATCGATTAGAGCTGTGATGTTATCTTAGACAATGCAGCTAAAAATGCCAAGTATACATCACGATCAATTCAGCAGGAGATACTAAAAATTATTGCCGATATTGTGCGAAGTAAAATTCGTGATGAAGTTGGGGATGCCAAATTTTGTATTCTTGTTGATGAGGCAGTTGATGAATCTCATAAATCACAAATGGCTATTGTTTTGCGATATGTAGATTGCGATGGGTTTGTGAAGGAGCGATTTTTTGAAGTTGTTTGTGTTGATGACACGAGTTCCTTGACATTGAAAACATACATATGTAGCATATTAGCACAACATAAGCTTTTAATTGAAAATATGTGAAGCCAAGGATACGATGGTGCTAGCAATATGCGAGGTGAATGGAATGGATTACAAGCATTATTCGTCAAAGATTGTCCATTTGCGTATTATGTTCATTGTTTTGCTCATCGACTACAACTTACCTTAGTTGCAGCAGCTAAAGAGGTATCAGATGTATGTCTATTTTTTTCTAAATTGAGTCCAATTGTCAATTTTGTGGGTGCTTCTTCAAAGCGACATTCTCAACTAAAATCAATTCGAGAAGATGAGACTATTGATTTGATAGCATCATGAGAACTTGGGATTGGTAGTGGGGTTAATCAAGCTAGTACTTTGCAACGACCTGTATCTATTCGTTGGAGTTCACATTATGCTTCTGTTAGTCGAGTTATTGAACTGTTTGGTTCAATTTGTGCACTTCTTGAAGATCTCATGGGGGGGGGGGGGGAATCGAACTTAAGTATACGTGCGGAGGCTAAAGGTTTGCTTAAGGGGATGATGACATTTGACTTTGTATTTATCTTGTTGTTGATGCATAGAATCTTGGAAACATCTGATGTCTTATGCCAAGCATTGCAAAGAAAAGATCAAGACATTTTGTATGCAATGAGTTTAGTCAAGACTACAAAATTACTTTTCCAGAAAATGCGAGATGATGAATGGGATGATTTTCTATGGAGTGTGAATATTTTTTGTGAAATTCATGACATTGAAGTGTCTGATTTGACTGATCTTTATAGCGAAGGTACTAAGCGTTCTTGTCAGCAGAAAAATAATTTCACGTTGGAGGAATACTATCATTTTCATATGTTCAATGTTGTGATTGACAAACAACTGATGGAGTTGAATACTAGATTTATGGAGGAAACAATGGAGTTTCTTACCCTGTGTGATGCCTTAAATCCTAGTGATGGTTTCAAATCATTCTCTAAAAGTGCTATTTATTCTCTAATTGAGAAATTTTATCCCAATGATTTCTCCAAAGATGACATGAAACATTTGAAGAGTCAACTGGATCATTACAAGCTTGATGTATTTGAGGACTCGCGATTTAAGGATATTGATTCTCTTCCTAGATTTTGTCAATTGCTTGCTGAAACAAAGAAGTCGATGATTTATTTCGTTATTGATAGGTTGATTCGTTTAATCTTGACTCTTCCAGTTTCTACCGCAACAACAGAGCGATCATTTTCAGGGATGAAGCTTCTTAAAACACCACTTCGCAACAAAATGGAGCAGGAATATATAAACAACACAATGGTTTTGTACATTGAGAGAGAGATTGTTCATGGCATTGATTTAGATTATATTGTTGATATGTTTGATCTTTTGAAAAATTGAAGATTGCAATTGAAGTAGTATTTATTGAATTTGGATCTCTTTTGGCATATATTGTAATTATTTTTGTTTATGCATACTCGATTGTGATTATTTTATAATAAATGTTTGGAGCATTATTGACTTGCACTTAATGTTCAGCCCTCCCTATCCAAAAATCTTAGCTACGCCCTTGCAAGGGCGTCATCAAAGAACCTCGAATATATCCATCTTTGATATAATTTAAAATCCATCATTAAAATCACTTATCAAATCAAATTTGTCAACTCAAAATCGATCAATCCAAATGCAACCCAAAAAATTTCACAAATTGATCATTTTACACGATTAGAATTATTATAGTTAAAATTAGTTTTTACTATACATATTTCAAGTTATTTCAACCAGATTATATTATTGTATTTTGGCATCTGTGAATAAGTGTTGTCTTAAATTTATTTTTAATTTTTCTACAGAAAATTAAAGAGATGAAATTTATACAACGAAACTAAAGTATTGTGGAGGAATGTAACATTTCGAAACATTCAAGGGGTAATCTGTATTAACAGAAACTAAAGCCCCTCACAAGTAAATAATTGTATTTTCCAGCCTTCGTCACCCTGAATACCTAAAAAACCAGACGAGATCGAAAAAGACAATCCTCCTCTGAGGGCTACAACAGTACTTTCCATCTCGCGTCAAACTCATCTTGTTCGATAATCCCACCTTCACCCGTTAAACAGTATCGGAGGAAATCGCCATTTTCACATTCTTCTTAACAAAATTGTGAAGAAATTCGTCGAAGGAAGTCCCAAATCCAAAACCCTAATTTTCGCAAATTCATTTCGAATCGAAAGAAGTGGTCTCATTGTTTTTATCCCACCAGAAATGGGGGATTTCAATCTGGCTCTGGTGATCGTGGCGATTGTTGTTTGTGTACTGGTGTTTCTGTTCAACGTGTACCTCCTTGTTAATTATCAGCACCCAGATGATGTTAATCAAGCATATTTCCCCAAATTCGTCGTCGTTTTGGGGCTCTCAGTCGCCGCAATCTCAATTCTCATGCTTCCAGCTGACGTGGCTAATCGCCAGGCCTGTCGCCACGCGATTTACAATGGCGCGTGCAATCTGACTCTACCCATGAAGGATTTGTGGCTCGCTGTTTATATTGTGGACGCTATCCTTGTTTTCTTCGTTATACCCTTCGCTATGTTCTACTACGAAGGAGATCAGGACAAGTTAGAGTTTTTCCTTTTGCGGGTTTTTAAATTTGAGATAATGATTTTTGTATGTGAATTTGGTCCTAATTGATTGTGGCATTCGTGTTTATATTTTTCCAGGAGTTTGTGGAAGAGGTTGAAAAGTGCACTGCTGTGGGTGGTTGTGACTGCTGTTGTCTGTGCTCTCGTTCTTGGAATTTTGTACGGTAAGTTATTGAGAGAGATTTTGTTGCGCTTTTGTGATTTTTATGGGTTTGAAGGTGTGTGATATTTGCTGAAATTAGATACAAATTGCCAAAAACGAGCTTTGAAATAAGGAATTTGCTTGTCAATGAACTTAAATCGGGAAACTTCAACTCTTCGGTTCCAACTTTATTAGTTACTGAGAGATCGGATAAATTAATGCTTGCAGATAGATCAGTGCGACAGATTATTATTCATTGCCTGTGCAAAGTATCCTGTACATTGTAGATATCAAACTCTCTGCCTGCTTGTTTGGTATAATGTATTTAGTGGTGGGTTATTTGTGCTGGATATCATGTTGTTTTCACCAAACGAGGAGCTGATTAAATATTTGTCGACACATGAAATTGAGAAAGGAATCTCTTCTGTAAGTTAGATTTTTATTAAGATTAAGAATTGAACAGGATATTTTGCATAGGCAAATGAAATGATTAATGCGTGAGCTTAAAGTGGGAAAGATTTCACAAAGAGGACCCTGTTTTTTGTTGACTTTCCTTTTTATTGTGTCCTAGGCCTTTTGGGGAAGGTGGACTTCACGGTTAGGCACCTATCCTCATCTACTGAATCTTTCCCACCATCGTGGACCTTCTCCAGTGGTCAACAATGTGTTGGAAGTGGGGCAAGACAGGTCAGGGAAGACATCAATCAATCTAATTACTTGTCATCTTTTTTATTCTTTCAATAATTATTTTTCTTGGTTCAGTGCTCTGCATATTCTGCCAATGCTGCATCTGAGACTACATGGACCATGCGAGCTACCTTCCCAGAATACATTGTTGCACTCGCAACAATTGTTGGATCTGTCCTGTTCACTGTAAATTCCTCAATACAAAAAAAGTTCTTATATATGTGCATCACTTCGATATCGATACATCATGCCAAGTTTTTATGTACTGCAATCCCAGATCTTTGGTGGTGTTGGAATTGCCTGCCTTCCGTTGGGACTTATATCTTCATTTATCCACCGTCCTAAGGCTGTTATCACACGTTCGCAGTATATCAAGGTACTCATGTTTGTAAATTGTAATTTACTTCATTCTTTTCTACATCGACCTTGGAAAAAATTAATTTCTCAGAATTTTGGGTGAACGTGTACAATTTGCATTTGAGACTTAATTTTCATGGCCTGTAGGAAGCAACTGAACTGGGAAAAAAAGCAAAGGAACTGAAAAAAGCAGCTGATGTTCTTCATCAGGAAGAAAGAAGTGGCAGCAAGGGAAGAAAATGGCGTAAAAATGTGAAAAATGTAGAAAAGGTTTGTGTGTAGTGTCTTTTTCCTGTTCTTGTTATCTTTTGTGTGTGTCATTGGACTGTTTCGGTTCTTGCATGGAGTTTCTTAAGACATGGCTTCAAGGCCTCGAGATTGTTATCTGTTTTGACAATCAACTGAAAGGACAACTGATTTATTAGTTTCTTGTGCCTGTTTTTTTGGTCCTCCAGAATCTTTTCCTTATGTTTTGTTTTCTTTTACCTCTCTTTGGAGATATTTTTTTTATTCTAAATTTGAAAAAGTGGGATGTGTGTCATTTTAACTATTAAAATAACTATGCAGGAACTACTACTTTTGGAAGAGGACGTGAAATCTTTGGAAGAAATGTACCCCCAAGGCGAAAAGGTGATAAAATGAAACTTAAAAAAATTTATCTTCCTTCCTGAGGTTAAAGTATAATTTAAAAAAAGAACAGAAAAGGAGGGTAATACAAAGAATAACCTAATGAAGATGTCTAATCTATACAGGCTGAGGCATCTTGGGCTATGACTGTGCTTGGTTACCTTGCCAAACTAGTGTTTGGAGTTATTGGGTATGTCCTTGTTTCTTGTGCAACTTTTCTGACGCGTTCTTGAATTTCCTTTCATAGTTATCTATGCAAAACTAGTACTTTTAGGTTGTGGATCATATTTTTTGAGAATGGAAATATTGCCGATTAAATACATCTTTGGTTTGATGATTGGTCTTTTCACCCGCAAGTCTCTTTGCCTCGCTGTGTGCATCTGTTCTGCAGGAGTGACCCATTCGGATATCTTCTTTTTTTTTCCTGCCTTGTTTTGGTGGTTTTGCTTCTGAGTTATTGAATTGTTGAGCAAGTAATGTTGCCTTGTACAGGTTCATCGTTTCAGTGGCTTGGGTTGTGCATATTGTGATATATTTGCTGATTGATCCACCTCTCTCTCCTTTTCTTAATGAGGTTTTCATCAAGTTGGATGACATTTGGGGTAACCAGAAAACTTTTGTTTCTCATGTGTGTCTTTATCCTCCTTTAAATTTCACATTTGTTTTGAAAAGCAGTATCTTGTACTTTTAGGTCTACTGGGTACTGTGGCATTTGCATTCTTCTGCTTCTATCTCCTTCTAGCTGTCATTGCCGGGGAAATGATGCTTGGCATGAAATTAGTTTTTATCACAATCCATCCTATGAAGTATGTATTAACAATATCGATTTTCTTTTTCCTCTTTTTACATGCTTTATTTTCACTCATTTGTGGACTTGACTTTGGCTTTTAAAGTTTGTTGCTTGACATTTGGACCAATATTTTGCAGGTGGGGAGCTACACTTATGAACTCGTTTCTTTTTAACGTGGGTCTTATTCTTCTTTGTTCAATCAGGTAATGCCTTGAATATTGGCATCTCACCTTTGCTTAGCTAGAAACGTTTTATTGAATTTTTTAAGAACTCACTCGAGGCTAGCATCATAACATCACTTTGGATCAAAATACATAGTTACACCGAACTTTTCACATGATTACTTTTAAGCAGTTTCTTGTTTCTTGATACATGATTGTGTCAGCAATTTTCTGTTTATGTAGCATTAACAGATTTGTTGCCCAAAAGATCCGAATTTAGTAGTCACTATTTTTTAAGATTTCCAAGAGACTCTAGGTTTATCAAGGAACTTATAGAATGCAACTTTTTATTCTCCTTGAACTAATCATTATCTACTCTGATGGTGCATTCTGTATTTAATTTCACTTGTACTTATTGTGAGCTTTTACTGGCATTGCTGTACTGCAGTGTGATTCAGTTCTGTGCTACTGCATTCGCATATTACGCACAAGCTACGGCGGCTCAAGAAATATTCGGTCACACCCTGCAATCTCTTAGGGGAATCAAATATTTGTACAAGTTAGTTGGCATCTTATACTATTGATAAATTTTTGTGCTCAAGGTTTCATGGTATTAAAAAATCATTTGCTGCTGCAGGTACAACGTGTTTCAAATTGCATTCATTGTTTTAGCAGGGCTGACATTTATATATTATGCAGCTTTTGTAAGTTTTCAACATCCGTGCTATTCTTAGTATCTTTTTCTTTATTCACGTGAAGCGTAAGCTCAAATCTGTGATAACCTGTGCTTTTCAGGGATGGAGAAGAAAACGGCCGAGCGGCAGGTTCCAGCTTTCCACATAACATTCCAAATTTTAACGCATGAATCTTCCGTTATTGAGTTATCATTTGTTGAGTGCTTTTAATTCTCTGATATGTGGCGCGGGTTTGTGCGACTTCATTGCCTGGAGTAGAAGACTAACACTAACACCATCAAGAACCAATTACACTGACTGGAATTTGTACTTGGATGTTAGTATTAGTACTGCTCCTGGCATAGCTTGTTTATAACCCAGTGTGTATGCATCGATTGTTCTTTCGTTAAGTTGTAAACCATCATTTCATGTTTGTCTGTACTGTGAGGAATTGGTTTGATAATTATCCTTGGTGTAGTACTAGAATCAGTGAGAGCAAAAGTACTTGTCCGTTATCCTGTTTGCAATTTTATCTCTTTACTTCGTGAAGCTCTAGTACTTGTATAAACTGTTAATAGATTTCAAATTCAGTTGTCAAGCGTTCGTTGATGCGATGAACTTATTGTATAGTATACAAGTTTGGGTTCTAATTACGCTGTTTTCATGACATGTCTGTAAAAACTACTACGAGGGAAACACATACTATCAGTCGCCGAGTCTTTGAAACGATGTTAAATATCTTTAAATAGTTCAGGTCTGAAAATGGAAATGTTCAGTTGGTCATACATAACCGAATTTCAAGCATGCAAATAAAATTCTAAAGATAAAATACATCTGGGCAATAACTCAAAAGAAAAACCTTCCAGGACAAGAAAGATGTGAATCAAATCAACGAATTATACAGCAAGAAGTCCTGTGTGTTGTACGCTATCTGAGTTCTTTCGACTACTCGATGTTGAGCCACTGCCTTTGCCAGGTACAAATATGACCAGAAACATTGAAGGTGTTCTTGCCATCCGGACCTACAACATAATACGGTGAATCCTCAGAAAATTCAGGAGTCATTGCCAACCAATATAGACTTGGTTCCCAGTCTACTCTTTTCAAGACCTTGAGTATCTCCTCCAATACAACTTTGGACCCATCAGAAGACAAATGGATTCCGTCTCTGCGTAAGAAAATAAAACCATGAGTTTGAAGACCACAACTTCAAGAATGGGCAAACAAAGGAGCACGATAAAACGGGATAAAAAAATTCCTTAACATTTGCACAAAAACAAGAATTTGAGAGTTGTCCTACATTGAAAATTTACAAGCTATGTTAGATCTTTATAAGATACATGGGTTACTCCAATCATTACCAATTGGTTTTATTCTTAAAAATTCATTCAGATAACAACATTTTCCCTTGGTTCCTTCTCCATCCCTGAGTTGGTTCAAGCTGTTAAATGGGACACATGATGAATCGCGTATACGACAAACAGTTATTTCAGCAATTAGGAAACAAGAAGAAAATCATCAAAAGTTTACTCACATAAAGCAAGATGCTGCCCAGTCATCTTTCCCCTGAATTGCAGTAAAAAGATCGACAACTTTGACATCCATTTCTTGGCACAACTCCGTTAAGGCTTCATTATATTTGCTTAAACCTTCATTCGTACGAGCTTGATCATCAAATGCAGTTCTGGTTATAAGGGACAATCAAGATGAGAAAACTTTAATGTGGAAAGTGTAGAAATCAAGAAGTGGATAGGAAAATAATATTCTGATTTCATTAAAATCATTCGTTGTATTTTTTATACAACTTGTACATACATTTATAGTATGTATAAAGTAATTAAAGGCAGAAAACATGGTCCGTGAAATGCGGAGTAAATTATGCTACTTTCCACATCCGTGAAACACAGAGTAAATGCTCAGAAACTTTTCCAGAAAGAAAACTAGTAACTAATTATCCAAGTCTTGCTCACCCAAAAATTTCACTGATTTTCGCCTCGTTCACAGGAGGAGAACTAAGGCATATTATCCGTGTCTTATTAGCGGAAAGACCCTGGAATTGGTTGAAAGCATGGTCAGTGCACAGAGTAAACTGATGTACTTCCCTCAGAACAGAAGGATAGAAAACATTTTATGTAATCCTTTTAACAATAATTCATCTTAACTTTAAAAACAACCGAATAGAATTCAAATATGGTTGCTATTCCACAACAGCATAAACATAGTGAACAAAAAGTAAGAGGTGTCATAAAAAAAAATGGAACGGACCTTGATATGAACAATCATTTTTTTCATGTTTGCAATATATTCGGGAAGAGGTACATGACCACCTAGGCCACTTGGATGAGGATTCGTTGCATCATTACCACCAAAATATAATACGACAAGAGAAGGCTGAACAGCTGCATCCTGAATTCAAATTTTAAGAGAAAAATCTGGCGTTATATAGTGAAAGGAAAAAAAACAGATAATATGTCAAACTAAAAATGAAAGTTTTCAGTACCCTAGGACCAAGAGATGTTGTTGAAAAATTTAACTTACTCAGGCTGCATATGAACTGGATTCAGTATGTAACATGTACCTTGGGAAAAACTTGATCCAGGATTTGAAGAGCCATCCTTGAATTCCAACCAGAGTATCCCCGTAGTAGTACATCCGCCTTCAAAGATTGGGGCAGAAATAAACATTTATTTGACATGGATATAGATTACAAGTAAAGAAACATTAGAGTCGAAAAGGATAGCGCAGCCCTTCAAACAAACCATCAAAGGTCAAGATCGTATCCTAAAAATTTCTCTTTTACCAATTGCTAAAAACAATAGGTGATTACCAATAATCAAGGCTGTCATTCATATCGATTTCCTAAATCTTATGTTGGTAGTTGGCAGCAAAATTTTCCAAATTAAGACAGGAAGATAGAGCATATGCCATACAATATACAAAATTTTCCAACGCAACAAAGTATGTACAAAAAGAAAGCAATTAATGGATGAATTGCCTTGCGAGAGTAAAGATCGGCAAGCATAGTCCCCCAACCCCCAACATTATAGCTCATCTGAACTATGGATGACCCGAACAACACGAACTGCGGCCTATTCAAACCCACCATTTTCTTCACTATTCTAGTTTGTGTTGTGTGTGCATATGTAGAAGGAGTTTGATGCTTATATACATAATATATGCAGTTTCTTGATTCAGCTCTCTGTAGTAGGTGGAGCCGTGGAGGTTCGTTCTCAACTATCGGTGCTTTTATATTTCCTTATTTCTTCATGTTTTTGCTTGTTATTTGATAAAAATGGCCTTTGAAGGACATGATACGGGTTTGACTTATAAAAAATATTCAGGTCCTCTCTACCAAACTTTAGGGGGCTAATATTGTAGTGAACTTGTTCCATATGATGAGCATTAAACTAGTTTAAAATGTTCTTTATGAAAAATAAAAAAAAAAAATTTATTTTATTTTTATACTTATTTTGAAAAACCTTATGTATCACGTTCCGACATTGGCGTGCCATCCACCCGTCAAATTCTTTAATCAAATCAATTACGTTGACAACGAGTTATGTATATATGTACACGCAGTTGTGGAGATTGTGTTTCAATAGACTAAAGTTCCATTCAACGTTGTCTGCTAAACGGCCAATTAAGACGGCCAATTGGGATTGTGAATATTTTAATATATTAAGAATATTTTATTTAAAATATTCTCAATGCATTATAAATGCATAATGTATTCTTAGGACAGTACCCATTAGATTGCATCAAATATAATGCATGCATAATATATTCTTAGGACAGTACCCATTAGATTGCATCAAATATTCCGCCAATTGGATAATAGGCCGAACGTTTGCATAAATAATTATTTAAATTAGATCTTCCAAAACCAAAGATAGTGAAATGCTGCAATCAGACAAACATACAAATTCCAAACGAAAATTTCAACATGTCGTCATCTGAGATGGCGCAACCAGAGGCCCTGCCCGGATCAAAGTAGGAAAACCGGCACTGCATCAGTTAAAAAAATAGGGAATTTGTGGTCCAGTACCCTTTTCAAATACTATTTATACATAAATCTCCATTTTAAAAATGTCTACAAATAAATATATGGTGGAAAAATCTTTATTCACACAAGTCCATTTTCCAATATTTTGCTTTAAAAATGTCTTTTTCATTTTCTAAATACCGTTACTTTTTGCATCTCTCTCCTCTTTTTGGCATTCTATCCCTTTCTTTTTGCATTCTATCTCTTATTTTTGGCATCAATTTTTTAGTTAAAAATTGAGATTATGATTGACATGAAAATTTGAAAAATAACTGATGTATGAAAATTTTAATTTTTCATATACTAGTTAAAAATTCATGCACTAAAGTCATGCACCATTTTATAGTCATGCGTAATGTCATGCACCAATGTATAATTATGCATCGGTGTACCGCACTCCAATCTTCTCAAACCTGAGCCTAGTTCGAAGATCGAGAAATCATGAACTTAATTGTGTTTGGTTGTATCAGTATTTGGTTTAGTTTCACTGTATATAGGATTTGACACTCACACCTATCCTTTTCTTCTTAAAGCAATTGCTAAATTGATGGTCCTTAGAGAGGGTGAGAAGGTACATTGCTGTGTGATGTGATTCGAGATTTTGACTATAAGGTAAAATAAAGTGTTAATGCAAAATAACGATAAACACACCAAGATTTTTTACGTGGAAAACCCTCAAATTGAGAGAAAAACCACGGGACCTAGTCCAGTATAAAACTTCACTATAAATGTTGATGATTTACAAGACTTTCTGGACACAAAAAATAATCGTTCAATGACTTACACGAATATTTTTAGAGAAATAACAAAAAAGACCGAACAGACATAAATTTGCTCTCTTCGGAGTCTTTTTGCCCAGAAAAATCCAACCCCTGCTATGAGATTATCTAAGGGTATTTATAGGGCTGTCCTCAGTAACTAATTCGCGGAAAACCAGCAACATGATGTCCTTTGATGGTGGCTTGATGGGAGCCAAACGTGTCCGAGAAATCCGCCCCATTAATGCACGTTCAATCCCAGCCGGTTAATTAGTTTTAATTATGACCGGGTCTTCCGCTACACTTTGACCAAAATCCCGAAGAGGGTAAAGGATGCTCGATAATATGCTGATCAGTATCCTGTGTTCGGTAATCATCTCTTCGGTCTAACTTCTGCTCGGCGTTTTTAGAGTTTGTATCTTCATAAATGGATTTTACCCGAGAAAATCAATATGTCATATGACATCACCTCACCCCCCTAAAGTAAAGCAAGATGAAAGTAATGAAATCTTGGTTTATTGTCTTCGGGTAAAATCCTGACATGTTCGGGGTATTTTGATCGCCTAATTTTCCCGCCTAAAAATTTCAAAAAAATCTTGCGACGTTTCGTTTCCCGAGGCACATCTATAACCAGTTCATGGGATTTATTTTGAACGGTGTCGATTCAACGACTGTTCAAGTGGCCCCCCACTATAAATACTCGCTCATTTCGTCGATTTAACTTACTTTACTGCAATTTGCTTCCGAGCTAGCATTAGACGTCTGACCAACTTTTCCTTCATACTTATTTTCTTTCCATTCATCGAGTATGTCTTCTTCTGACGATTATTCGAAAACTATAGACATGTTCGAGGAGGAGGGTACCCTGAGTCCCTCTCCTCGACATTCTTCTTCCTCTGATAGCGAGGAGACTTCCAGCTCGTCGTCAGCCCACGATGCTCGTAGAGAAGAGCTCCAGGCTGCGACAGAGTAGGTGCTGATAAAAGCCCGCGTTCCCTGGTTTGAGATATTTTAATCAGGGATTAAATCACAACGGCACCTATCCAGTATCCAAACTAAATGGGGGATTTTCGAGGGGACATCTATTATTGTTCCCCCTCCCGGATCTCGCCCCCACCTGCCTCCCGAGGGTTATTTTCCCTTCTACCTAGACCAACTCTGAGGGGGACTTCGTTTTCCTATTCCTCCTTTTTTTGTAGATGTTGCCTCCTATTTTGCCATCTCTCTAAGTCAGTTATTCCCCAACAGTTATCGATTGTTGGCGGGTTTTTACATAGTCTTATCCTTTTTGGCTTTTCTCCGACTCCCGAACTCTTTCATTGTTTCTTTCAATTAAATCGAAAGGAGATCGGGCTTTTTTACTTTTCTTCTCGAACAGGGATGGTTTTCTGAAAAATTACCCATCTTCCATAAAAAATTGGAAAAGATTTTTCTTCTTTGCTCGCCCACTCCAACCCTGGGATTGTCCCATGGAGTGGAAAGAAAACTTACCGAAGAGCAAGTCGATCAAGGGGCTACTTGAGGGAGAAACATATCTATCGGTTCGTCGTAAGCTTGGCGATCAGTGTTTTAACCTTGGGGAGCTGATTGACGACGGACTGCTGTATTTGTTCCAGCTTAGTCCTAAGGGTGTTTCCCTAAAAATGCCCATCGGTGAGTATTTACCGAGCATCTTGCTTTGTTTGCTTACTCTGTTTTAACATGCTTGAATAATTGCTATGATGTTTCTTTCTTGCAGAAACCAAGATGCTGAAAGCCAAGATTGCTGCTAGCCTGAAGAAAATTACTGTTGAGCCTTAAACGCATGGTTGCGTTTAATACGTTAAATTATCCCCAGTCAATCTTTGAGTTTTGATGATCAACAAAACTTGTGTTTGTTATACTAATGCATCTACTTAGTGTGCAGATTAAGTGATGAAAAGTGGTTTGGTATGAAGAAAATCGAGTGTGCATATTCTGGCCTGGATCGCCCTAGGCGATGGTGATCATCGCCCCAGGCGATGGGTGTCAGGCGAGGCATCGCCACGCACATCGATAGAGGCGATGGCTAGGCGAGCATGCGAGGAAGATCGCTCCAGGCGATGATGACCAACGCCTGAGGCGATGGCAACCATTTGACACTTCGCCCCGCACATCGACTGAAGCGACACCGAGGATGCGCGGGCATGCGCGCAGGGGGAGATCGCCCGAGGCGATGGCATGATCGCCTGAGGCGATTCGCTGAACGCCTGAGGCGATCTGGACTTCGCCTGAGGCGATGCAAGGATTTAAGCTGCTGAGGCTACGGCATTGAATTTTTGGCTGGATCGCCTGAGGCGATCGGGACATCGCCTGAGGCGATCCGTGATTTATGCTGACCGTTGGAGCGCGGCGATGGAGATCGCCTGAGGCGATGGCTGAGGCGATCGAGGAGTGATTTCAGCCTTTTGTGTAGCAACGGCTAGTAAGAGCCTAGGGGGGCCTTCTACACTATAAATATGGATGCTTTGGAGCATTTTGAAGCGAAGGAACAAGCCTACAAACTTCTACAAAGTCTTGATCATTTATATTTGAATTAAGCTTTGCAATCTCCATACATTGTTATTGTATTGG
This sequence comes from Haberlea rhodopensis, assembly GCA_907163345.1. NCBI lineage: Eukaryota > Viridiplantae > Streptophyta > Magnoliopsida > Lamiales > Gesneriaceae > Haberlea > Haberlea rhodopensis. The sequence goes on along the minus strand of CAJQUN010000004.1, from coordinate 26,723,070 downwards.
AGCTTGTAATTCTTTTATTGTGTGTGAGTCTTGTTCTCTTCGTGTTGGTACACCGTGAATGTGTGTGTTGAGTTATTGTAAAGGTCCTCCAACACCAAAGCAAGTTGGAAAATTGTAAAGTCATCAACAAGTCTAGTTGGTGCAAGTGTGTGGCTATTCTTGGAGCCCTTAAGGCCAAGAAGACTCGTGAAGAGTGTTGGTAGCTCGTGAAGAGCGTTGCGTACTCGGGAAGAGTAGTGTGCTCGGGAAGAGCGTTGTAAACTCGGGAAGAGTTGTTGTGTGGCTAACTTGGAGCCCTCAAGGCCAAGATCTATTGTTCTAGTGGAACCTCGGTTGGAGGTTATCTAACCGGGAAGAGGAGACGTAGGCGATTCATCGCCGAACTTCTATAACAAATTCTTGTCTCATTTTATTGCTTTATTTCCATTAAGCATTTATTTATTTTGTTCTTTCTATTTATCGATTGACTAAAGGCTTCCGCAAGCGCAAAATTATTTTATTGCTTTATTTCCATTAAGCATTTATTTACGTACGCTTGGGTTGCTTCTGATGGTCAAGCCGAAGACCAAAAATCAGCGCTTCTTGGGAGGCAACCCAAGCGTATCCTTTTGTTATTTAGTTTTGTTTTATTTTTCAGTTTTCATTTTAGTTTTTTTTTTTATCTCTCAAGTCGAATATTTTACCATATGCATTCTTCTCTTGCTAGGTACTCAGTTGGAGCGATGAACCCCTACAACAGTGGAGCTTTCAAAAGCAAATCTTCCTCAACCCTCATGCAAGCATCTTGATCAGGGGAGTTCACTTTTTCCCTTTTGATTCTTTTAAACATTGAGGGCAATGTTTGATTTAAGTTTGGGGGAGTAGTAGCTTGCATGTTTTACTTGTTTTAACCACATGTTGTGTGCTTAATTGACACTTGAATCGTCCGATTATTATGAGCTAAAATTTTTTTTTTATGAGTTCAAACTTGAGAAAAGAATGAATTATAGTAGTGACTATTCAATGAGGATTTTGATCTCACTATGCATATGAACTTGATTTGTGATTGGACTTGTACATGAATATCCTAATTTGAGTTAGCATGTCAAGAATGAGGAATACTTTGAGCACAATGAGTCATGATCTTGTGGATTGCATGTTGAATAGTGATCATTGGTGTGAACTTGATGATTTGTCTTGAGCATCTTAGAGTTATCCTAGAACTTATTTGATGATGACACTTTGAGGCGAAATTTTATAGTTACAAACTTGACTTGGAAATGATCTAGGCGATCTTTGAAACGTTTGAGCCTTTCAAGCTTACCATGATTCATATCAATCCCTAGTGTCCCATTTGAGCTTTATTGAAAAAAGAATGGTATATGCATTGCATATAATTAGACCACATTCGACATTCTTTGGCAAACTCATTATACTTACCCTTATTTGAGCCTAAATGAAAAAAGTTATCCTTACCCTAAGGGAGTATAATGAATATCATTCGATGCACTTGAATTGTTATATCTTGATGAGCTTATTGGAAAAAAAATGATGAATGAGAAAAGAAAAAGATAGATAAAAAGCCTTGAGAAAAAGATTGACTAAATAAGACCCAAAGTGGCCAAGGCTATAAAAGAAAAAGAAGAGAAGCTCGATGTGTGCGAAAAATTTGAACTGTAAATGATTATACTCTCTTCTTTGCGCTTATCCTATCTTTTCTTTGAAGCCAACACCAAAGGCCTTACATTACAAGCTTAAAAAGTCCTTTTGATCCAAGTCTAGAGAGTAACTATCATTAGTGGAGAAGTTGTTTGAAAATAGGCCTATGTAATGCTTGATGATAATCTCGACTTTGAGTTGATTAGCATGATTTGATCTTGAATATGTGCATGAAACTTGAGATTGACTAGAGCACACACACACGTTCCGATTTTGAGAGATGTTGCTTGAATTAGGAGAAAACATGTCTTGTCAACTTTTGTATATGTGCATGAGATTTCTGAGAATAAGCAAGTCATGAAATAATTGTTTCAAATATCAAGAATGAACTCTATTTTATGATTTTAATGCTTAATCGAGGACGATTAAGTGATAAGTTTGGGGGAGTTGATAGGGTTGAATATTACGCGTTTTTAGGCTATGATATGTATATGTTTTGGTGTTGATTCTTGGATTATTTTACGGTTTATGGTATATATTTCTATATTTCAGGAATCAATGTTGAAATGCATAAAAGTAGAAGAAATGAACCAAAAATGATGAAAGAATGAATAAAGTTGAAGAAAAGAGGAAAAAACCAGAATCCAAGACACATGTTGCTCCTTTCTCCTCAAATTACTATATGTTCGAGCCATGTTTTGGAAATGTGGTCCATATAAAAGTTGTAGAAATTTCTCTTGTCTTCGCGTGGACAGCTGATTCATCAAATTTGGAGTTCATATGAAAACGTTATGGCCAAAATACGAAACTCGCCAGAAGCTGAAAAAAGGCGAAGAAACATCATTGAATTAATTCAACAGGCGTAATTACGCCTACTTTGAGGCGTAACTACGCCTAGCCCACGGCTTTTTAAAATTTAAGTGGCGTAATTACGCCACTTTGGAGGCGTAATTACGCCTATCACGCGGGAAGCCAGATTTGTTGACACATCGACAGGCGTAACTACGCCACTTCAGAGGCGTCATTACGCCTGATGAATTTTGGAAATTTTGGACTGCTTTCCTTATTTGATGCACGGGATTTTTAAAAGGCAGGAAGGAGACCTACTCAAGAAAGGAATCAGATTTTAACCTAGGAACCCAATCACCACAGCCTCCATCTCAACCCCCCTTTCCTTCACCATCAAAAACACACCTTCTTCACCAACGTCAAAAACCACACGCCTCCTTTCTTCACTCTAACCTCACGCCTCCTTCACACGGCCAGCAGCCATTCACTCCACCATAACCTCCATCTTTCTTCCATATATCACCATCACCAACCTTCAACCCTTCACCCTATGTCTTGGAACAAGCCAACAAGATAATCGAAGAGCACGATCGAGAAAGAAGCGAGGAAGGATCGAGAATCAACGAGCGAAGTCGACTTGGGAGTTTGCTTTTACTTTTCTATTATTTGTTTAGAATTATTATTGGATTTATTGTGTTTTGAATGATTGAGAAATATTCTAAACATTGTTTTCCTTTAATATTCTTGATTGATTGAATTCATATATCATCTATGAGCATGTGTTATTATTTTTAATGCTTTTGAAGGATTGATCACCTTTGAATGATATTTTATTATAATTGAGATCGAGAGATGAAATTATAATACGATATAATAATTCATGCCGTGTGTTAAAGATTGAGATCGAGAGATAAAATCACACACGAGTGATAGCTTTGGGTTGTTTAATCTAAAGTTAGTGGTTTTCATAAATCGCATTCAATGTTAAATTGTTAATTAAGTGAACGAGAGTTACTAGTTGCAATTTGATGTTAGACTTAATATAGCTCGAGAGAGTATATTGAATAAATTCGAAAAACCCGTCACCTTAGAGATGTATGGAGAAAAGAATTGTAAGAGTTGGGTTAGGTGAATAATTGTCTTGATACTTACTTGTGGATTTTTCTCGTGATCGTCGACTATTTTGGTTGGATTATAGTAGCTTAATTTAGTTTAGTTTAATTATCAATTTATTATCGTAGGTTAAATATAGTTAAAATACATCTTATTTGGTACTTACTTGTTAGTCCTTGTGGGTTCGACAATCCGTATCTTCCTATCTATACTAAAACTTGACACCGTGCACTTGCGGTCTAAAATCGCTAGATTGGAATTAATTGTTTAAAATAAAAGCGATCACCGAGCTAATCCACCTCTTCAAACTCGAGCTGTTTCTCAACCTGCTCCTGGTGGTTCTAGCTCTTCTCGGCCAACCTCCCGATATCATATACCCGATTGGATTTATCCCCCCAACGTCCCCATTCTGAGAAAACCGGACCCCAAAATTTCTCACTCTATCATTTGCAATTGGGCCAATTCTCCCGACCGTAAATACCTCGGAGGATTGGCCTTCAGCAACTTGATAAATGATTTTTCCACTTCCCTCACTCAGGTAACTTACATCCATTTCCATCTGATAAACTCTTTGTCTTCGGTATATTAATTTCATTTATTCTCTTGCAGACCAATCTGATGGCCGGCGAGATTATGACTCGCTTCCAATCTATGAGATCCTCAGATGGGGAGAATCAGAAACACCTCAAACAGCTAGAAGGTATCGGCGAGGAGATGAAGAAATCCATAAAGCTACTGGAGGAACGATACTCTGCTGCTGTTGCTACTCGGGATAAGACAGTGGAAGCTCTCGAGGAAGCGCACAAGAAATTAGCCGACTTTGAGGAAGTTAACACCACTTTATCCGGGCAGTTCAGGTCCGTGACTGAAGAGAATAAATCCCTCTTAGAGCAACTTTCACAGGAGAAGTCATTGCGGGCTGAAGAGAACAAATCCCTTTCTGAACAGCTTAACCAGGAGAAACTATCTCGGGCTGCTCAGATCGAAGAATCCTGGCTCATCAAGAAAGAAGAGTTTATGAAGTCTGAGGAGTATGGCGATATTTTGGGCGAACGCGCTGCCAAGTTCCTTAACTATGGCTTTGAAGCGTCTGTTCGTCAATTTAAAACCGCTGGCTATCCTCCTGAAGGAACTTCAACAGACTTTATAAATGTTGATGAGGCCCTGAATACCGTTCCCGATGAGTTCCTCCAGCTGTAGATTTAGGGGCGTACCCTTCTTGTTTTAACTTTTAAAATTGTAATCTTTTGGGAATGATATTCTGACTCTCCTTGTCTTCTTACAATCTTGTGCAAGCTAGTCTCTCCACCAAGCAAAATTTTAAGCAAATAAAGTTCGGTTGGAAAATATTCCGAAGTAATGAATATAACCGAGCTCGGGGAAAAGACATCCCGAGCAGATAAAATATGGTCGGGCTTTCGAGAGAACATCCCAAGCATAATATGTGAGGGCCCAATCCTAATCATGTGATTAATGATCACACAATGATAATTATAGCGTAAACAGCGGAAGATGGGCCCTCACATAATAACATGATACATTTAAGTTTAAACGTTGACCAAACATCCCGATCCAACGAGTAAACCGAACATTGCTCGCTACCCCGAGCATAATCACTTAGTATTTTTAAGTTTAAACGTTGACCAAACATCCCGATCCAACGAGTAAACGATGGTGCTTTTAAGTTTAAACGTTGACCAAACATCCCGATCCAACGAGTAAACTGAACATTGCTCGCTACCCCGAGCATAATCACTTAGTCCCATTTTAGGTTCAAATACAGACCAAACTTCCCGATCTTGTATTTAACCCGCCAACAATGGACTATAATAACATAAGCTCGCTACCCCGAGCACAATAACATGGTATTTTTAAGTTTAAACGTTGACCAAACATCCCGATCCAAAGAGTAAACGATGGTGTTTTTAAGTTTAAACGTTGACCAAACATCCCGATCCAACGAGTAAACGATGGTGTTTTTAAGTTTAAACGTTGACCAAACATCCCGATCCAACGAGTAAACCGAACATTGCTCGCTACCCCGACCATAATCACTTAGTCCCATTTTAGGTTCAAATACAGACCAAACTTCCCGATCCTGTATTTAACCCGCCAACAGTGGACTATAATAACATAAGCTCGCTACCCCGAGCACAATAACATGGTATTTTTATGTTTAAACTTTGACCAAACATCCCGATCCAACGAGTAAACGATGGTGTTTTTAAGTTTAAACGTTGACCAAACATCCCGATCCAACGAGTAAACCTAACATTGCTCGCTACCCCGAGCATAATCACTTAGTCCCATTTTAGGTTCAAATACAGACCAAACTTCCCGATCCTGTATTTAACCCGCCAACAATGGACTATAATAACATAAGCTCGCTACCCCGAGCACAATAACATGGTATTTTTAAGTTTAAACATTGACCAAACATCCCGATCCAACGAGTAAACGATGGTGGTTTAAACGTTGACCAAACATCCCGATCCAACGAGTAAACGATGGTGTTTTTAAGTTTAAACGTTGACCAAACATCCCGATCCAACGAGTAAACCGAACATTGCTCGCTACCCCGAGCATAATCACTTAGTCCAATTTTAGGTTCAAATATAGACCAAACTTCCCGATCCTGTATTTAACCCGCCAACAATGGACTATAATAACATAAGCTCGCTACCCCGAGCACAATAACATGGTATTTTTAAGTTTAAACGTTGACCAAACATCCCGATCCAACGAGTAAACGATGGTGTTTTTAAGTTTAAACGTTGACCAAACATCCCGATCCAACGAGTAAACGATGGTGTTTTTAAGTTTAAACGTTGACCAAACATCCCGATCCAACGAGTAAACGATGGTGTTTTTAAGTTTAAACGTTGACCAAACATCCCGATCCAACGAGTAAACCGAACATTGCTCGCTACCCCGAGCATAATCACTTAGTCCCATTTTAGGTTCAAATACAGACCAAACTTCCCGATCCTGTATTTAACCCGCCAACAATGGACTATAATAACATAAGCTCGCTACCCCAAGCACAATAACATGGTATTTTTAAGTTTAAACGTTGACCAAACATCCCGATCCAACGAGTAAACGATGGTGGTTTAAACGTTGACCAAACATCCCGATCCAACGAGTAAACGATGGTGTTTTTAAGTTTAAACGTTGACCAAACATCCCGATCCAACGAGTAAACCGAACATTGCTTAATAAAAGGAAATTTATTTAATTAGGAAATACATATGGGAACAACAATGATAACTGAAAGATTACACAAAATACTTTCTTAAATTATGAATGTTCCAAGGTCTCACCAGTTCCTGACCTTCATGATCTTCCAGCCTGTAGGCTCCTCTTCCGATCACCCCTTTTATTTTATAGGGGCCTTCCCACTTGGGTGCTAACTTCTTTACTTCCCCCGCAGGATTGATTCTTCGCAGCACTAGATCTCCCACCTGAAAAGCCCTCGGGCGAACCCTCCGATTGTAAGCATTGGTCACCCTTATTTTATATAATTCCACTTTAGCCAAGGCTTTTTCTCTCAACTCCATAATCCCATCTAACTCCAACTTCCTTTTTTCTTCATTCTGATCGGGATTATAGCTTTGTACCCGAAGAGATTCCACTCCAATTTCTACTGGGATGAGGGCCTCAGATCCATATACTAAGCTATAAGGAGTCTCTCCTGTAGATACTCGAGGAGTCGTTCTATAAGCCCATAAGACACCGGGTAATTCATTTACCCACTCCCCACGAGCCCCTTCTAGTCTTGTCTTGATCCCGTGCAATAAAATCCGATTAATCACTTCCGCTTGCCCATTTGCTTGAGGATAGGCGACTGAAGTGAAGACTTGTTTAATTTTCATATCTTTGCACCACTCTTGTATTCTTCCTCCCTGAAACTGTCTTCCATTGTCGGAAATTATTCTTCGAGGTATTCCGAACCGGCATACTATGTTTCTCCATAAAAATCTGATGACTTCTTCCTGAGTTATTTTAGCCAATGGTTCGGCTTCCACCCACTTAGTGAAGTATTCAACGGCTACTAGGAGAAATTTTCTCTGCCCTGTAGCGGGAGAAAATGGTCCAACATTATACATTCCCCATTGGTCAAAAGGACAGGAAATGATGCTACTATTAAGGACTTCCGCAGATACATGGGATAAATTTGCATGCCTTTGGCAATTAATGCATTTCTTCACAACTTCCTCAGCGTCTTCCCTCATCGTCGGCCAATAGTACCCAGCTCGGATAGATTTCTGATACAACATGTTAGTCCCTACATGATTTCCGCAACATCCTTCATGAATCTCCTTTAATAAATGCTCCCATTCTTGCCGCGAGGCACATTGTAAAAAAGGAATTGAGAATCCTTTCTTGAACAACTTGCCTTCTATCAACACAAATCGGTTCCCCATTCTTTTAACTTTAGCAGCTTCCTTTGGGTCAGGAGGCATAACCTTTGTCTTCAAAAATTTAATAAGATGCTTTCGCCAATCGGATATAATACATGGCTCCAAATTCATGATGCTATTGACGGATATATGAGAGATCAAAAGCTCTTGCACGAGCACATTCTTGTTCTTCCATTCGTGTACTGAACTAGCCAATTTTGCTAATTCATCGGCACGAGTATTCTCTTCCCTTGATATTTGTGTTAATTCCACCTCTTGAAATTGAGCCATCATTGCCCGCACATTTTCCACATACTTTCTAAGCTTCTCTTCTTTCACCTTATATACCCCCTTCGCTTGATGAACAACCAGCATTGAATCCATAAAAGCTTTTATCCTCTTGGCTCCAGCGTCCAATGCTATTTGGATGCCTGAAATGATAGCTTCAAATTCAGCTTCATTGTTTGAGGAAAGAAACCCAAACTGGACGGCAACTCTGATTTCTTCCCCTTCGGGACTAATGAGTATGACACCTGCTCCACTTCCCAATCGGGTAGATGATCCATCTACAAACAAACTCCACTCTTTTTCCTCCGGAGTATGAGTGACTTCCACCAGAAAATCTGACAGTGCTTGAGCTTTGACTGTAGTTCGGGGTTGATAAGTGGTATCAAACTCACTCAGCTCCGTGGCCCATTTTACCTGATATTTCGGCTTTGGAAAAAAGTCTACCCAAAGGAGTATTTGTTATTACCATGATAGGATGAGGCAGGAAGTATGGCCGAAGTCTTCTCGCTGTGGTGACTAGAGCTAATGCCAACTTCTCAATTTCAGGGTATCGTTGCTCGGCTCCTTGCAGGGCTCGGCTGACATAATATACGGGCTGCTGTTGTTCTGACCTTTCTCTGATTAACACGGAACTGATTACTTCTTCGGCCACCGATAGATAAACGAGAAGCGTTTCTTTAGGATCAGGCTTGTTTATCAAAGGTAACTGAGCCAAATAATCTTTCAGATCCTCGAAGGCCTTTTGGCATTGGTCATTCCACTCGAACTTGACTCCCTGCCTTAATGCTTTGAAGAAAGGCAAGCTCCGATCAGCTGATCGGGATATAAATCGGCTCAGTACCGCTATTCTTCCTGCCAACCTTTGCACTTCATTTAGTGTTCTTGGGGGGTTCATTTCTCGTATGGCCTGGATTTTCTCCGGGTTAGCTTCAACACCTCTTTCCGTGACCATGTACCCTAGAAATTTGCCACTACGAATCCCGAAAGTGCATTTTGCGGGATTCAACTTCATGCCAAATTTTCTTAAAGTGTTGAAGACTTCTTCCATATCTTTGACCAAGTCCTCGGCTTTTCGGCTCTTAATCAGGACATCATCCACGTACACTTCCACATTCCGACCAATTTGTTCTTTGAACATTTTGTCCATCAACCTTTGATAAGTGGCCCAACATTTTTCAATCCGAAAGGCATTACCACATAACAAAAGGTTCCCCCTGCCGTAACAAAACTCACTTTTGATTGATCTTCCTGTGCCAAAGGGATCTGATGATATCCTTGATAAGCATCCATAAGACATAACAGTTCATGTCCGGCAGTAGAATCTACGAGCTGATCGATCCTGGGCAGGGGATAACAATCTTTGGGACATGCTTTATTCACATCCCTAAAATCCACACACATTCTCCATTTATCTCCGGCTTTAGGCACCAAAACTACATTCGAGAGCCATGTAGGGAAACCGATCTCGCGAATGTGGCCTGCCTTTAACAACTCTTCTACCTGCTTGGCAATGACAGCGTCCTTTTCTGGTCCAAAATGCCTCCTCTTTTGTCTTATTGCCCAAACATTGGGGTCCACATTGAGACGATGTTCGGCAATCTCAGGTCTTACTCCAACTAAATCAGATGTACTCCATGCAAATACATCCACATGTTGATTTAAACAATTAACCACTTTTTCCCGTAATTCTGGATCAAGTTGGGATCCCACCCTAGTAATTCGAGTAGGGTGACCCATCTCGATATTGAGGAACTCCTCTTCGGGTGTTACTCGTTCCTCCTCGCCCCGCTTCCTCTTTTCACTTCCCCCTCATTCTCTTCCTTCGTTATTCTGTTCTCTTTCTTGCCTTAACTCTTGCACATAACATTTCCGTGACGAGCTTTGATCACCTCTTACTTGCCCCACTTCTTCTCCTACTGGAAATTTCATGGTTAGATGATAGGTGGAGGCAACGGCTTCGAAAGCAGCTAGGGCTGGTCTCCCCAATATTACATTGTAAGAAGATGGTGCATCCACAATGAGGAAATTTATCATCTTTGTTTTGATCCTTGATTCTTCACCAAGTGTAACTGGTAGAGACACCTGCCCTATCGGATTTATGACTTCCCCTGCAAATCCGTGCAAGGACGTATTCACCTTCAATATAGGTAAGCTTCCCAAGTCCATTTGGTTTAACGTACTAAGAAAAAGTACGTCAGCTGAGCTTCCTGTGTCCACGAAAATCCTCTGCACATTATAGTTAGCCACTGTAGCAGAGATAACCAACGCATCATCATGAGGAAAATGGATTCCTTGCAGATCTGCAGGCCCAAAAGATATGGAAGGACCCTTATGTACATGATTGGGGTCAATAGATAGCACTTGAAGCTTCCGGGCGTGATTCCTTCTTGCTCTGTTCGAATCTCCACCCGACATTCCTCCGGATATCATGTGTATAGTTCCCCGATTCGGGATATTGTTCAAGGTTTCCTCTTCTCCCTCTACTTTTTCTCCCCGAACTGACCAAGGGACTGGCTGAGGTGCTCCTCTTCCGGGATTTATGTTAATTTTAGGAATGAGTTTATTGTCTTTGAACTCCTCGTTAAATCCCCGCCCTCCATCAGACTCATTAGATCTTCCACCTCGAAAACCTCCTCCTCGATATCCTCTTCCTCGGAAGGACCCTCCTCGGATCGTTCCTCCTCGGAAAGGTCCCCCTCTATGAGGTCCACCCCGCCCCCTCTTCGGCATACTTTGGTTCATGGCTACTTCCCGATGAGGTCTCATCGGTAGATACTGGTCAAAACTTCTTTTGATTGGCTCCACTGGTTTATTCTTTCTGTTCACTTCTTCCCCCATCTTACCATCTCTTATTTGCTTCATCCTTTGGGCTTCTTCCAGATTAATGTACTTGGAAGCTCTTCCCAACAATTCATCGTAATCAGAAGGTGTCTTTTTTGCCAAAGATCGGAATAAGTCTCCTTCTTTTAATCCTTGAGTGAACGCACTGATGAGTATTTCAGAGGTGACATGTGGAATGTCAAGACATGCATGACTAAATCTTTTCAGAAAATCTCGAAGAGATTCCTTCTCCGCTTGCTTAATCCCGAACAGACTAAGAGCTGTTCTCTTGCAACTCCGGCTGCTTGCAAACTGATGCAAAAATAGAGAACTAAACTTCGAGAAAGAGTCTAAGATTCTCGCTGGCAACTGATTAAACCATGCTTGCGCTACGCCAGATAATGTAGTCAGGAAAACTCGACATTTCACTCCATCCGTAAGTTGATGAAGAAGTGAAGCGTTTTCAAATCGAGATAGATATTCTTCGGGATCTGTACCACCATCGTAATTTCCCACATTTAGAGCCCTGAAGTTTGGGGGCAAAGGATCATCAACCACATGGGAAGCAAATGGAGTGCTCCTCTGCGGAGGATATAGACGTCCTTCCATCTTATTACGCATCTGCTGCATCTCACTTTTCAACTCTTCCATTTGGCGATTTAAAGCTTTATCAGTTTCATCATTCAAATGATTAGGAATATTTCTAACTTCTTCAGGCTCTTTTTCAAGCTCTTTTTCAGGCTCCTGTCTGGAGGCCAACTCTTCCCCTTCTTCTTCTTGCACAGTTTCTTGTTTCTGGGGAGGGGCCATAAATTGCCTCATGATCTCTCCGACAGTTTTAGTTATCATTTCTGTCAAATGCTCCATGGGCATTCCCCCAGCAGGAAATGACCGAGGAATATGCTGAGATGATCCCGCATCTTCTGGCCCTTCTCTGGGTTCAGCAAACGAGTATGGATGAGAATTGGATCCATTTCCCCTGGAAGCTTGCCCCCTACCTTTACCTCTGGCCATCTTGCCTTTTGATTTATTTTCTGTTAGAAAATTCGTCCTACTTCAACGTCTTTGCCCTAAATTTCCCACAGACGGTGCCAATGATGTGATTCGAGATTTTGACTATAAGGTAAAATAAAGTGTTAATGCAAAATAACGATAAACACACCAAGATTTTTTACGTGGAAAACCCTCAAATTGAGAGAAAAACCACGGGACCTAGTCCAGTATAAAACTTCACTATAAATGTTGATGATTTACAAGACTTTCTGGACACAAAAAATAATCGCTCAATGACTTACACGAATATTTTTAGAGAAATAACAAAAAAGACCGAACATACATAAATTTGCTCTCTTCGGAGTCTTTTTGCCCAGAAAAATCCAACCCCTGCTATGAGGTTATTTAAGGGTATTTATAGGGCTGTCCTCAGTAACTAATTCGCGGAAAACCAGCAACATGATGTCCTTTGATGGTGGCTTGATGGGAGCCAAACGTGTCCGAGAAATCCGCCCCATTAATGCACGTTCAATCCCAGCCGGTTAATTAGTTTTAATTATGACCGGGTCTTTCGCTACACTTTGACCAAAATCCCGAAGAGGGTAAAGGATGCTCGATAATATGCTGATCAGTATCCTGTGTTCGGTAATCATCTATTCGGTCTAACTTCTGCTCGGCGTTTTTAGAGTCTGTATCTTCATAAATGGATTTTACTTGAGAAAATCAATATGTCATATGACATCACTGTGCAATGAAAGATGGGTTTGAGTCATTGGTGTTTGTCCAGAATTCTTTGGTTCATTTATATGGTGCCTGTGGCCGAGCAGACAGTGCTCTTCAGCTATTTGAAACAATGCCAGACAAGAATCTTGTGGCGTGGAATTCAGTTATTAACGGGCGTGTTTTGAATGGTAGACCTAATGAGACATTGGCCCTTTACAAGAAAATGGCGTTGGATGGTGTAAAATCAGATGGGTTCACTTTAGTTAGTTTGCTTACTGCTTGTGCGGAACTTGGTGCTTTGGCTTTAAGCAGAAGGGCCCATGTTTACATGATGAAGGTGGGTTTTGACAAAAATTTACATGCTGCGAATGCACTTTCGGTTCTTTATGCCAAGTGTAGGAAAATTAGGGAGGCAAAAATGGTATTTGATGTGTTAAGAGGAGAGGAGTGTGGCGTCATGGACTTCACTGATTGTTGGATTGGCTGACAATGGATTTGGTAATGAAGCACTTGAAATTTTCAAGGAAATGGAGATGGGTAGGTTTTTTCCAGGTGAGATTACTTTTGTTTGAGTGTTATATGCTTGTAGCCATTGTGGAATGGTAGATGAAGGATTTGTTTGAGAATGACGGTGGTCGGGGGTTCACAATGTCAGAACAACAATGCTTAATGAAGGTGTAAGGAAAGTACCTCGCTATAGTCTTGTAGAGTTAGGAAATCACATGCATGAATTTGTCATGGGGGATATGTCGCATCCTCAAACTGAGGCTATATATGCAATGCTTTTGGAGATGACACGGTTACTGAAACTGGAAGGCTATGCACCTCATACATCAAATGTGCTTGCGGACATAGAAGAAAAGAGAAGGAAACTGCCTTATCGTATCATAGCGAGAAGATTGCAATTGCATTTGTTTGATTAATACGTCCCCTGGGACTCCAATTAGGATCGTGAAGAACTTTAGGATTTGTGCGGATTGCCACCTTGCCATAAAACTATTGTCCAAGATTTTTAATCTGGAGATTGTTGTTAGAGATCGCAGCCGGTTTCATCATTTTAAAGATGGAGCTTGTTCTTGCAAAGATTACTGGTTGATCTTTTAACACAGGAAATCGATGCTAAGCTCATGCACTACGTTTGGTTGATATATTTTGTTCTCATATTATTAGGTGCAACAATTATAGAACTGTTTGTCCCACGGACTAACATTGTGGATTCTAAGCATTGGGCATTAGAGTCAGAAATCATACGGACGGATTTATTGTCAAAAATGGCTATCTAAATCTATTTACAGCATAGAGTTCAATAATTCCACCTTGAATTGCTGCCTTTTGGTCGATAACACAAATAGCAAAATTAGAATCCAAAAATAGCAAGAAATTTCTTAAGCATTCCTCTACCCCATGGCATCCGAACTTCCGAGGTTTCAAGCTGCTCTTTTCTATAAAATTCTTGCTCGTTCTGCATCACCATCTTACTGGTTTCTCTAGAACCCAACGAGGCCTGAGATGTGTTCGTCTTTGAGCTGAATAATGGTAGTAATTCACAGACAAAAAGAGAGATGCAGAAGGACACCAACTTTGGAATAGAAGAGTTCATGTTTATGTAGACTGCAACTCTTAACAGATAATAGCGTTGATGTCTAAAAAAATTAACATAGGAGAAGTGACCAATCCAAGTTCCTTGAAAGACTATATCCACAGGTTTAAGCAGAAAATGGTTTCTTTATTCTTTGTTTTATCATTCACTTACTTATTTAAACCATGGTGCAAGAAACAAAAATTCTAATGAAGTGTTGATCATTAAGCAGTTACCTCCTCGTCTTCATTCTTTGATTCCACTTCATTTGGAGATTCTTCATCTGTAAGCGGTGGAATTAAGCCTAGCAATAAAACGGGAGCCTCTTGCTTTGAAGCTGAGCTTTGGTCATGTTTGGAGTATTTTGTGTTTGTATTCAAATCTTGTTTCACCTTGAACTCAACATCCTCATCTGCAAGACTTGAATCATTAGTGCCAACAAGTTGCTTTTTCACGTCAGTCCCTTCGTCTTGTTTTGTCCTACTTAAATTTTCAGTAACTGTGAGCAATTCCGAATTGATCAAAGACTTCTCATCATTTAGATCAACTATGAATTCCTCCTCTGCGATGTTCTGCCGTTCGGGATGATCGCAATCTTCAAAAACGTCTTTGAGCTGAATAATAGTTAGTAATTCACAGACAAAAAGAGATATGCAAAGGGACACCAGCTTCGGAATAGAAGATTCCATGTTTATATAGACTGCAACTCAACAGATAATAGGGTTGCTGTCTGAAAAAATTAACATAGGAGAAGTGACCAATCCAAGTTCCTTGAAAGACTAAATCCACAGATTTACGCAGAAAATGGTTCTTTAGTCTTTGTTTTTCATACTTACTCATTTAAACCATAATGCAAGAAACAAAAATTCTAATAAAATGTTAATCATTAAGCAGTTACCTCCTCGTCTTCATTCCTTGGTTCCACTTCATTTGGAGAATCTTCATCTGTTAGCAGTGGAATCAAGCCTGGCAATAAAACAGGAGTCTCTTGCTTTGAAGCTGAGCTTTGTTCATGTTTGGAGTATTTTGTGTTCGTATTCAATTCTTGTTTCACCTTGAACTCAACATCCTCATCTGCTAAACTTGAATCATTAGTGCCAACAAGTTGCTTTTTCACATCAGCCCCTTCGCCTTGTGTTGTCTTACTTAAAGTTTCAGAAACTGTGAGCAATTCCGAATTGATCAAAGCTTTCTCATCATTTAGATCAGCTATGAATTCCTCCTCCTCTGCGATGTTCTGGAGTTCAGGATGATCCCAATCTTCAAAAACAGCAATAGTCTTTTCCGTCTCCCATGTTTCAAGAATTCTATCAGGCCCTGGTTGCCACCAAATAGTATTATCATCTACTTTCAGTATGAATTTGTACTTGATCACCTTGCCACAGGGCACATCCTGGTAACTCATAAAGAAATAGAAATTACAATATATCGATCTATACTTTTCGAAAATCGTTAACCTAATCTATAGAGAATCATTTGTAAAATTTTATGAAACATCGAAACGTATCACACGTAGATTCTCTTTCCTTACCAATGCTGCAGTCCATACATGTCCATCTGACCAATCAAACGGCACTCCATCGGACGGATCCCACAACCCCAAACTTTGATCATCCCCTACTATGAGAAAGTGTTGGCCAAATGCACATTCCTTAGTTAATTTGAATCGGACATGGGTTGTTTTGGGCAGATCTGCATGGCAAAAGAAGCCAG
This sequence comes from Haberlea rhodopensis, assembly GCA_907163345.1. Classification (NCBI taxonomy): domain Eukaryota; kingdom Viridiplantae; phylum Streptophyta; class Magnoliopsida; order Lamiales; family Gesneriaceae; genus Haberlea; species Haberlea rhodopensis. The sequence goes on along the minus strand of CAJQUN010000004.1, from coordinate 26,707,011 downwards.
ACTTCAACAAGAAATCAAAGTATAATAGGTAGAAGTACAAAAACCCCTGGAAAAAAAATACCAGCAACTAGTATCGGATCAGTTTCTTCACTTTCGACGAGTGTCTGCAAAATTGGTAATTTTATTTGCTTAGATAGCATCAATCAAGATTCTATTCAATTAGTGCCTACAACTATATGCCCCGTGGGAATGCATTTAATACACAGTGCTCGACTTTTGTAAATATAGTAGCTTCGAACTTTATTTCAAAAAAATGAATGAACCAATAGCGTACATTCAACAACCACATCTTAACCAAATTCTCGAGTTTGCATTGCCCTGTGGACTTGAAACATGAAGCTTAGAATCTATTCATATCTTGAATTCATGAATTGGGATTCACGATAGGAAAAAAACCGCTTACCAGAGGAATGAAGCAAAAGCATGATCACTTAACTTTACCCATAACAAAAAATAACCCATAAAACTTCATCTCATACATAAAGAACAAGATAATTGAAAGAAAGTGAAACTCTCCCATTCAACATAAAGAAACGGGAACTTTCTCTAATTCAACATGAATCACCTGATTTTCTGGCGACTGGGCAGAAGCAACTCCCGAGACAGAGCGAACAGTCTTGCAAGGAATAGAGACTGAAAGAGGGAAGCGCAGAAAAACGTCACGTTTTTGGTTCCTAGGTAACCCGTTTTCTTTTCTGCTCAGAGAAGCATCACCTGGGCGCCAAACCAATCTATCTTTCTCCCCAAATTTAAGTGGGAAAATCTTCCAAGACGAGCCCATTAAGGTTTCCATTTCTACCTTCGATCCTGAAATTGCCTTGATTATGGATTCTAGATAGATAGTGAAACTCTTAACTTTGCTGGTTTGTGTAAGGTCGTTTTTGTGTTTTTTTTGTTTTTGTTTTTCTGTGTCCCAAATTGTGAATTATATTAAATTGGCTGGAAATGACTGGAAGAAACAGGAGACAAGTGGGTCCCGGAACAGTGGAAATGGGTCGGATCTTAACCAGGTGTTCAACTCTGTGCCCGAATCATATGTATGACTTGAATCTAACGATTTAATTTATTGTTTCTCGTGTGGCAGACTTTAATCCAAAACTTCATTAATGATGGGCAAGTGCACTCTCAAATTTTTTTGTTTTTTTTTCGTTCTCCTTAAAATTATTGATTAAATTTGCCCATAAAATAATGGAGACTACAATTTTATTCTCAAAAAAAAATTATGAAGAATTTTCGATATCCTTAGCTTCCTGAATGAATGTCTTTATATAGACATAAATCCGAACTTCAAATTCGAATTCCAAATCTTGATAATTGTTGAGAACGTCTGTGAGTGCATCTTAACTTTCATGGTCTGGCATCTTTGTCTGAGTATGCCAACTTTTCTCGTGCTTGATCCATTATTTTTGTCTGAGTGCGTTGAATAGTATCCGCACTAACTTCTAATGGTCCACAACTTTCCCTTTGTCGGGGAATCTTTACATTAGTGGTTTTTGTGGTCCCCGAGCTTTAGGAAAATGGGATCTCTTGTCAGCATGTCTTTTGTCTCTTCCTGCCTCTGATCTGTCGGGTTTGGATCGGAATCCTTTCCCGAACTCTGGTTTTTTCTGCTCCGGGCATGCTTGGCAAATATGATCTATCCATCGACCAATGTGTGCCATGTTGCAGAATTTTCGGTAGGTTTCTTTTCCTGTCGGAATCTTATTTTCCCAAATAATCCTCATTTTTGTTTCAAAGAGTTCTTAGGTAAATCTCGTGGAGGTTCATGTCATGGAATTCAGCAGGAAAGTTCTGTTGTCTGAATTCTGAAAGAACTTGAATGAGTATTTGACTTTGTCCATTTTTGTTAGACAAACCCGAAGACCCCATGTAAGGACCCCCGTGCCCTTAACCCGTTATTAGTGTATCAATCCATACAATTAGTGCATATAATCATACTATCATGGGGAAAAGCCATATGCAAGTACTACACCATATGCTATCCAGAAAATTTCTTGCATTTAATCCACATAATATTCAAATTCCCCAACCAAGATTACATATATGACATGCACCCTCATAATACACTAACATGCTCTCAGTTCATTTAGCAATTTCATATTTAATTGCATGCAAACCATAAATGAACAGAAAAAAGCCGTAGCCCATTTATACATTCCATATACAAGTAAAATGTACTCACATAAGAGCACCCAATGAATAAGCGTGTATCTGATGTATAAAACATTCTACCGGATACCGTTACTGATACTTCCATCCTAGAAGCACCTCCCAAGCACAACTCGATCTCAACTCTGGATCTGTGTACTTATTCAACCAGCTCTGGTACCTCGATCCTGAAAGTACCTCCAATCAACAGCCCGAGCTCAACTCCAAAGCTGCTACTACACCTGTATCACCTGCCCCAACAGAGACAGCCCACACACGGGGTGAGCATACCAATACCACAAATCCAATAATCATAATATTGCAGTTCATAATGTACAGAATGTAAATGCCATGAATTTAAATGATACTCCCTGGATGGTATTATCCTCATCCGGGATCCCCTGTATTGTATATGTTCTCAAAATAACCAAACCATTAAATTCTCAAAAGCCAGTTGATCATTTCATTGATCAACTAAAACCATTCATGTTACCCAGTTCTATAATAAAAAAGGATTAAATCATCAATAGGGTACCATAGAGATCACACGTATCAAGCCAATGATTCCATAGTTCTATATCATAGCTCGCTCTACAATAGCGGCATATTGATCCCACGTACGCTCAACAATAGCGGCGTTATAACCGATAGTCGCTCAACGGCGACAACATCTCACTCATCGCTCGCTCAAAAGCGGCACCACGTGATTTCCCCTGTATTCCCATTTATCACGATTGTCATAAACCATGCACTTCAATACCCTTTTATTGTAAATACCCCATACCATGCATTTCAATGCTCATTTATTACAAATATCATAGATCGTGCATTTCAATGCTCATTTATTTCAAATACCATACATCATGCATTTCACAGTTGCAATATCGTAACAGGCTATGCTCGTACGTTATACATACCTTATACTTCCGTAGTTCGAGTTCGACCTCGCCTGAGTCCCACGACCCGATGAATTATGTGCTAACACATAAATAGTTCACAATTAAACACAAGCATGCAACCACGTGCCCAAGCACGTTCATAACCCCCAAATATATCGTCAATCCATGACGATTACCAAAATAAAAGCCCCCCGGCTAAGCATGCATAATACCCAAAGTATACCATTTAACAAGTTTAAAAGATAGCCAAGAATTCAACCGAGAATTCCGTTTTATCAAACTTTGGCTCCAACCAATCCATTTTAAAAGTATAGCATTCCCATTGGAATGTAGACATAGCCCCGGAAATGGCCCATTTAAACCTCGATTCCAAAATCTCGATATTTTCCAAAAAAATTCAAAAAACAAAAATCCACAGGCGGCGATCGATCGCCACTTTTGGCGCGATCGATCGCCCCTGTCCAGTGGGCAAAATCACTTCCTCGCGATCGATCGCCAAGCCTTACGATCGATCGCCAACCTGCTCGCGATCGATTGCCTAGACCACGCGATCGATCGCCTGCACTGTTCATCGCCTTCAAAAATTGAACTGCACGTCGCGATCGATCGCCACCTGCGATTTTCAGAAAAATTCGAGCTTCCATGGTGTTTTTCACACCCAAACTCAAAACCAACATCACATACACCTTCAACACCTCAAATACACCCTTAAAACTCAATAAAAACTCCCACAACAAACTTTAAGATTTTTACCCAAAATCCACAAACCCAAATCTAACATTAATACTCAACCAAAAACAACAATACTACTACCAAATCGAAGACAATGACGAGGGGAAGACTAATACCTGGTCATCTTAGAGAAATCGGCCTCCGAGCCAAGCTATCATCGATTTTGCTTCCAAGAGCAAAAGAGGGGAAATGGCGGGGGAGGGTTTGAGCGAAGAGAGAGGGAAGAGAGAGAGGGGTTCCGTGCTAAAATGACGGAATATCGAGTCCACTTGGTATATATAGCACCAAAACTCGAAATACCAATCCCTTCACAAATACATCATGATTCATTAAAAATAATCTGTTTTCAAAAATCATCTCTGTAACCTCAATTCCCATTATCAGCCCCGGTACAAAGTACTCCGGACCCCAAATCCCACCGACCAAATTCCAAGGTTATCACCACGATGAGTACACAATCTCATCCCTTGGATCCAACGACTCTAAAAACAGGATTTAAAATCCCCGGGAGTCCCAAAACCTCAATTATTTCATAATTGCCACAAATAAAATCCATTTAGGATTATTACTACACCGGGATTAACACCATTAATCCCCGGGTATCACACCCCAAGCACGTCTGGTTGAAACTTCATCTTCCGTGATAGTTCCAGCCAAAATTGGAATTCCTTTTGGTAACGCCATTTTTATATGTTTTTTTAGGCATTTTCGTCTGGTCTTCTAAGCTTGATAAAACAAAAAGCTTCAATGAATATTTGCTGGTTCTGGAGCAGCACTGAAAAAATACAACTCCAATATATCTCCTCTGGCCAAATGTGGATTATTGGCCCAAGTCTCGTCAACAGCTTCTCTGATCCATTTTGCTAATTTTGAAATTTCAGAGAATGTTGGTGCCACAGTATACACCGAAGCCAGAGCTCCGAATTATACCGTTCGTGAATCATTTGGATGGCTGCCTGGTTTCATCCAAACTCTCAGATATTTTCCAGAGATATCAACGATAGATTTGTCTGGGTTGATACCTCGTCTGTTAATTAGTTTCTCCCAAGTGCGTTGGTAATCCTGCATAGGTGGAGAAACTAAATCATCATTAGTTTGAACCTTAGAATTGCCAGTCATTGGCCTAAGATTCAACTCTCCCTCTTTTACCCCAGAGGTGCTGGGTTGACTTGAAGGTTCAGATTGTGATAACACCTGACCCTCAACATTCGCTACAGCTTGTACATCCTCTGGGAATGCATTGCCTCCGGGTTAGATGGGCCTCGTTCTCTAAACAATTCTTTTTGCACCGTTGAAGGTGAGACCTGAAGGATAGGCCCTTTCAAGACTTCAAACAGACGTTCATGGTCCCGATTGCATGCTCATATGTGATCAGTAACAAGTTCCTGATCTGCTCGTTGAAGCCGTCCTACGACCACAGCATTGAGACAACGAGTCCCAAAATCTCGTTCCAGGATCTCCAGGTTTTCCCTGAGATTCCTAACTCGTTTGAGGGTATCGTTAGCAATGTGTCCCTCCATCTCGTGTTAAGAAATCTGCAAGAATATTTTTATCGGATTCCACAATGACAATATCATAATCGTAATATTGGCATTCAGCCTGCCATCTTAAAATTCTAGCCTTTTCTGGTTTTGATTCAATTTTATTTTTCAGAAAAGACTTAACACTAGTATTATCTATTTTTAAGATAAATTTCTTTGCAAGTAAAAATAATGGCCATTTTTTAAAAGCCTTTCGAACTGCAAAGTACTCATTCTCGTTGATGTGACATCTGATAACTTTGCTGTTATCAAATAGCCCACTACAATATATGCATGACACTTCTCCTTCAGGTGTGACTTTCATGAGGACTGCAGCCCACCAATGATCACTGGCATCTGTGTATAATACCAGTTCATCCTCGTCGTTTGGTATTGCAAGCTTTGGTAGTTGCCTGCAAACCTCATTAAGCTGTTTGACAGCTTGTCTGTGATCTTCATTCCACTCAAACTTAACATCTGTCTTGAGTAGTAGACTGAACACCTTCCTGTGGTTTGCTAGATTGTTGATAAACATCCCAGCAAAATTAACAACTCCTAACAAACTCTGAAGTTGTTTTAAATCCTTGAGGTCATCCGGACATCCTTGTACTTTTTCAACAATATGATTCTGTAGGATGATTCCAGATTCGTCGATCTCGATTCCAAGGAACTCAATATGTCTTGTAGCAATCACTGCTTTCTTTTCAGAAAGCACTAATCATTTCTTGTAACAAAAGCCTGAAAAGATTTCCAGATGTTAATGATGTTCTTTCATGTTTTTTGACGCTATGAGGATGTCGTCAATATAAACGAACATGAAGATGAAGTAATCCTTGAATAGATTATCCATCTTTCTTTGATATATCCGAGGAACATTTGCCAATCCCATTGGCATAACATTCCAGATATAATGTCCTTGTGGTGTGGAGAATGCTGTAAACTTTCTACTTGCTTCCTCCATTTTAATCTGGTAGAACCCAGACTTACAATCGAACTTAGAAAACACTTTGGCATTCTTGATGCTATTTACCAAATGTTCTCTGCTTGGGATAAAATATCCATCGAACTCCAAGATTTTGTTGATCCTTTTATAGTTGATCACCACTCTCGGCTTTCATCTTTTAATTTCTCCATGATTCCGAACAAGAAATCCTGGACTGCTGTATGGAGAAATACCTGCTGAGATTAACTTAAGGTCAAGATGTTCCTTAAGTATCATCTGCATATCCACCCGATCTTCCATATTCATGAGGATTGGTCTGAATCTGACAAACTCATTTTCTTTTCCGGCTTTCACTTTCAAAGTAACTTTGAGCTCATTCTTGTTCCACTATGCTAGTGGATCCTCATTGTAGTTCCTCCAAATTTTTCTTTTTACATCCTCTAAAGTAATTCGCTCTTCAATGGTAGTCTCAGGTTGTGGAACTTCTTCTTGTAATGCCTTTTTTAATAGCAACAGGGTTTCTGGAGTCACTTCTTCCTCACACTGTTCCTGAAAGACATACTGTTAACCCAGTCAAAAGTTTGACAATCCTTTTCACTGGGACCTTGTTGTCGAAACTGAAGAATTGATTCTCCAAATTTCCGCTGATCCTTCATCTTTGGGTGTCGAAGTTTTCCTTCATCACCGCGCTTGCTGCGAAAACTAATAGGGAATTTTCTGTGAAACGCCTCCCGTAGTTTCTGCACAATAATCTTATGATCACAAAGGGTTGTGAAAATAGGTCTTCTGGTCTCGTTCTCCTGTGTGAACCTCTTGAATGCCTGTAGGAAATTGTTTCCTAACAGCATATCTGCGCCTGTATCATGGAAATAAATAGGTAGAGTTTTGACTTTGTACCATGGGGTACCGCCTGCTCCGCCGATAATGATTTCCGCTCCTTGGATTCCTTTATTAAGAATAAGGATCATTTTGGAAAGTCTCGTCCGGCAATGGCTGGTAATTTCTCATCAACTTCTTTGGGGAAGATATCTCGCCTGGCAGTACATATTATAGCTCCTGAATCTATGTAGGCTGCAAAATATTCTGCCCGGTGCTTCTTTGGGGAAGATATCTCGACCATGAATTCCATTCCATCTTGCAATATTTCCCAAGGTTTATGTTCCTCGAGAAATTCAATCCCTAGAATAAGCTGTTCTGGGATCCTTCCGGCAAGGAATTGTGAGATCAATTTCACCAATTTGAAGGTTTCCTTGAAATTTCCCTGTAGGTTGTTGCAAATAATATAGGACATCCCAGGGGAAGATATTGTTCTTCTCGGTGATGTCGAAAATTATCTGCACTTCTCTCCAGCCTTCTGGGCATTTCAGTTTTCCTGTTGTTTTGAATAGATCAGGGATTTTCTGAATTCTGCTTGAGGCTGCCCTCTATTTTCCACCTGGATAGTTGCTGATTAACCTATCCTGTTGGAAAGACATCTTTCTTGGCTCGATCATAAGGCTCCTGCTTCTATTCAGAACAGGTTGATGTTGTATCCTCATGTCGATCTCTCCTATTGTCGGAGTATCAATGATGTCCGGCAATACTGCTTTAGCAAAATCTTCGAAGATTCTGGGGACTCGATAAATTCCTTTCTCAAGAATACCTCGGAATGATGAGTATTCGAGAGTGCGTATGACACCTTATAGGTGATCGAGTAAGGCCTGTTCACTTCTTTCATTAAATCTTCTTTTAAAATCTTGATGAAGAGTGACAACTTTGTTGAAGTTTCGATCTCCTAAATTGTATGCAATCCTCGGATAGATGTTGAAGGCCATGTTTCCTGGATACAGTTTCTTGCCACTGCTCCCAAACAAGAATCTTTGAGGTTCGGGATTCTCTTGTCAAAGATCGCCTCGTTGAGGGGCGAATCAATTCATTCCTTGAATATTGCTTTAATGACAACTCTAATGGCTCCGATATGAATCTATGAGAGTGTATTAACAACCTCTCTTTTCACCTTGTTTTTAATCTCCTGGATTTCTCTGTAGGGGATTAATTGCATCTCGATTTGGTTTCCCGTGAATTCTATCGGGATAGCAAATTCACCTGTTGTAACCCTATTGATAATCTGATGCTTCCTGCTTCGAAGACCAATCATATCCATGGCTTTCTCCATCGCTCCAACTGTAAATCCTTCATATATTTGAAGCTTTGGTTCTTCCTTCATGATCCTCATAAGAGTTTAATGAGAAACAGTGGTATGAGAGAAAAACCCCGACAGCTCTTCTCTGATCACGTGTTGAGTGAACTCTCCTTCACTCTGATTCTGAGCTGGATTAATCTCCATCAGAATAGATCTCTTCTTCGTAGATGCTTTCATCTGAGGGAATATCCTCAAATTGATACACATGTACCAAATCCTGAAAATAGACAGCATCCTCAAATTCTTTGGTATGCTCGAACTGTCTTACTCCACGGTTTTGGTTCTCTGGACAATCTGTAGAGATATGTCCTCTTGCTCCGCATGTCCAACAGTTACAATCTTTGAAACTCTCATTTGCATGAGTATGTGTGCGTCTGAAAGTTCTCTTCGTTGGTGTTCTGCTAGAACTAGCTTGATTAGAACATGTCGACGAGATTCTACTCCTTGTTGGTCCTGATCTTTGCCCCGATCTGTAGCTTCGGGCTTTTTGTTTTGACCATAACTTTATAGGTCTCCATGACGACATACTTCTTCTTGAACTACTTCCTCGGGCATATGGATGAGCTCTATGTTTTTTCATCTTTCGCCTCTGGGGGTAGTTGCCAATAATTGTCGGGATATAATTCTATGTACAGCAAAGATGAGCTATTTTGTTGATTCATCTGAGCTTCTTGAAATTATTTTGGAGATTTGCTTGGTAGCACCACTCCGCAAGCTTTACTTTAAGAAATGACATTCTGCTGGACACCGTCTTGATTGCATGAGGTGTATACTCCTGGATAAGCATTTCTCTCCATGGGCTCGAAATTTTGGTAAAGAACAGTTTTGCTGCATCTTTTTCTTCTATCTTTGCCTTCCATCGATACTCTGTAAAGATTTTGATGTACTCGTCTACATAACAGATATCATGTAGTTCCAGGCTAATTAGAGCTTGTCTGTATTTTTTAGCCTTCTCTTTCTCCATTCCTTCGAAGTATCTTACTCCAATGAAGCAGATTTTAAAGAATTTTGCCATCTTGTCCACGATTTCTTTCAGGGACTCTCCGGCTAAAACTTCTTCCTTGGTACCTGGGTCTCCCATATCCCAGGCAATCTTGACTGATCCTTCCAGACTCATTTTAAGAAGTAAAATGAATATTTCTTTGCTTAGGTCAAGTGTTCCTGCTGCTATTCTCATTGCTGAAGCCCATTCATCAATAAGAACTTCTCTGTTTTTGAAATCCAAGATATCCATGTTGAGCATGAGTCCATATGTGTGGATTGGATCTAGCTGCGATTTCCTATAGGGCGTCTGATGTATATCTGGCCTTCGGGATCGGTTTCTTGTTCTAACTGGGGGATCTAAAGATGCTGAAGAGAAATCTTCCCTGTGCGGCATACTTTGATCACATTCGGGTGGATTGTGTGACCCGAAACTCTCTTGTGGTGGAGGTCTTTGTACAAGCTCTCCTGCCTTGAATTCTACGAGATTTAATCCCACAAATGAATCAGCAAGATCTCGTAGATCTTCCAGGTTGATTCTTTCCATTATTTTGTGGGATGTAATGGCTATCCCCGTAGGACTGCAATCATTTTTCAATCTCTGACAAAGGCCTTCGGACCTCCCCCACTTTCCCTTTTTGGTATAAAAGGGGTTCTATTCCGTAAGATGGTGGTAACCATCCTCCGTTCCTTCTTCCTGTCAGACTTGGCCTTGACTCCAATTCCTTAACTCGGGATTGAACATCTGGAAGGTTTTCAAGAATTTCTTTCTGATGTTTAATCATAATCTCCATCTGACTCTGAATCTGATAGAGCTGTGCAGGGACATGGTATTGAAGGTAGCCATAACGCTGTACTGTCTTCTGAATCTCTCTAAGATCTTGGGATATCTTAGAAGAATCTGGCTCGATTTCTCGAAAGGTTGGTTCTCCCATCCTAATCAACGGGTTCGGACCCTGTTGGATCATTGGGGTCTGGAACAACGTCCTTGTGTTCAGGATGTTTGTCTTCCTGAAGTTCGGCCAACTGAAACTGTAGTTTGATGTTCACTTGACGAAGCCTCTTAGCCATCCTTTTCAATATCTTGTAATGATTTATGTCTGGTGTGCATAAACATATTCCTCGTAATTGTTTCCACTTATGGTTGAAGTGTTGAGCTTCTGATTAAGTGCTTCCAATTTCTGGAAGTACCACCTGTATGAATGACATTTTGAACATTCGTTCGTGTCCATATTATCTTGAATCATCTCCTCCGTATATGCTACAAATTAATATTCAAGATATTCTTATAGTATTTCCAGAATAAACCTAGGCTCAGATACCAATTTTTTAAAGTCGGATCGTAAAGAACAAGTTTATGAGAAAAATGGTAACTTTTTGGGTAATTTTGAAAATAGATTAAAACTCCAGGGGGTATAATGCAATTAATCTCTTTCTACTTGTAAGGGTAACTTGGTAAAGTGGTGTGTAGTAGGGAGTTATGATGAAGATGAAAGTATTGTTGGGGAGTTAGAATTAGGGGTGAGCAATCGGTCAGAACCGAATCGACCGAACCGAATTTTTGAAAAACCGAACCGACCGAATTTTATTTCAACTAACCGAACCGACCGAATTATACTCTCAAAACCGAACCGATAAAAAACCGGTTATTTCGGTCGGTAACCGAATTAACCGATATTTTTTTAAAAAAAATAAAAAATTTAAAAAATTAGATAATTTGAATTAAAATTTAAAATTTAAATTTTGTTTTAAAAAATTAAAATGTAATATTTAAATAAAGAATGATAATAAATGATTTTTTAAAAAAATTTAATTGTTTTTTAATTTTTTAAAAAAATATTAAAAAATTAAAAATTTCGGTTTATTCGGTTAACCGATATTTTTAAAATAGAAACCGAAACCAAAACGAATTAACCGATTTTTTAAAAAATTAAAACCGAATTTTCGAAATAACCGAACCGATTTTCCAAATTAGTTCGGTTTCTTCGGTTGTTTGGTTTAACCGAACTTTTGCTCACCCCTAGTTAGAATATAGAATAATGGATAAGGGGAGTTAGGTTAAAGAAAAATTTGGGTTTAAGGATTTATGGGTAGTTTACCCTTAAAAGTATTTATTATAGAATATTTCATTTAATATAAAAGTATAGATTTTAAGCAAATCTGTACCCTGCAGTCTGGGCTTTTATAATTGAGAAGATCATATATGGATATCACTTTTCAAACATTATTCAATTAATCTATCAAAAAAATCTTCCTTTCAATTAACTGCGCTTTTTTTAAAAAAAAATTCAAATAAATCTAAAATTTATTTTCATTTATGTATAAGTCTTTGCTCTTTTTTTAATTACTCATATTACATAATTTATATCATTTAATGTAGTGTGTCGGTGATTCTTCCTCCATCCTCTGATCAACTGCAAAGCATAAACTGCAACACACAGCTGCAAAAATGTTGATGTCATAATCAATGTTAGATAGCAAAAAGTGAAAAAATCAAAAATAAAAATTGTTGATGCTCACTATGTGTATCGTTAGACTCAAGCGGTGGACGTGCACAACTACCTTAATATAAAAACGTGTTTTTTGATAATTGCACCGCACAAGACTCATCTCTGAAGTTCGTCATGATAGCATATTAAGACACCAAGTGATGTTGCAACTCTAAACCCTAGCTTCTTACACTTACTCCGATTTTCGATTTTGTTCTCTTTTGATGCTCTGAAAATTGCTCAAACCTGCATAGAGCAAGAAGAGATAGAAAACGTGTTCCACAATCTGGTAGTGAAGAAGACGACATTGAGTTTGGAAAATGACGATTTCACAGTAGAAAGCAACGAAGAAGACGATAAATAGACATAGTTGAAAGCAAACTATTTTGGTGAACTCTACCGACAAAACTTTCAACACCTAGTATCAGCCCAAATTTTTCTCATTTTAGTTCATGTTTCTTACTTTAAAAGCAAGAAGAAAATTACAAGAAGGTATCATTTTTCAAAACATCTTTCAACTAAATCTTCCAAAAAAATCTTCTTTCAACTAAATATATATTTTAGAAAACTTATTTCAAATAAGTCTATTTTATCAAACTCTAATCTAATTAGTCCATTAATTGCTTGTTCGATTATTGTCGAGTTTTTTCGGTTGTGCTCTTGCGTGATTTTTTCTCTCCTCGTTGATTTTTGAATCATTTTCTTATGTTGTATGATCGTCATTTTTCTCTTCAGACTTTCAATTGTACTCCAAATATTTTTTTTAGGAAAGTTATAATACTGTCCTCCAATTCATGTGAAATTGATCGCCAACATTCAATACAATTGTCTATGTAATGCATGTGACTCATACGGTGCATGTAAAATTGATTCATGCGGTGCATGTAAAAATTAAATGTGGTGCATGTAAAAATTTACTCATGCGGTGCATGTAAAAATTACTCATGCGATGCATGTAAAATTACTCACGCGGTGCATGTAAAATTGAGTCATGCGATGAATGTAAAAATTACTCACGCGGTGCATGTAAATTGACTCATGCAGTGCATGTAAAAATTGACTCATGCAGTGCATGTAAAATTGCTCTTGCGGTGCATGTAAAAAATACTCATGCGGTGCATGTAAAAATTACTCATGTGGTACATGTAAAAATTACTCATGCGGTGCATATAAAATTGAGTCATGCGCTGCATATGTAAAAATTACTCATGCGGTGCAGAGTGTTTCATAAGTGGGGTAAGTTTAGTCATTGTATTAAAAAATAGATTTAGTTGAAAGAACTTTTTTTGGGTGATTGAGCCGAAAAAGAAAGTGGAAGCACTGAAGTTGGGCTGCATCTTATGTTGGCCCGTTGTGATAATTTAAGTGGGCTGTAGTTTTAATGATGGGCTCTTACATTGAGTCTTCAAATAGAGATAAAGAAAGTGGAAGCACTGAAGTTGAACTGCATGCCCACTTGATCTTAGAAGTTCGAAAACAGAGCACTTTATTTTAGGGCTAATGACGGATTATACCTTATAGTTTTAAAATAGGTAGATTACTTTTTTGTGGTTTGAAAATTGGTAATTTTCCTCTCCGTTGTTTTGAAAATAGACAGATTACCCATGTGATTTGAAAATATATATTTTACCCCCGTAGTTTTAAAAATAGATATTTTACCCTCTTATAGTTTGTGAATAGGTGCAACCCTTCCATGTATATCATTTTTTACAAATCATAAAGGGTTAAAGTGACTATTTTCAAAATTAATTGGGGATAAAATGTCTATTTTCAAACCACATAGAGTAATCTACCTATTTTTAAAACTACAGGATATAAAATACTTATTTTCAAATATATGGGTAATTTGCCTAATCCGCCAGTGCCTCCTTTATTTTACTATCAAATTAATCTTTACCCTAGTGAATCCCTTCTATATAAGCTTATATAAATTCATGATTGGGTGGTCAGAATTAACGGTTGAGCGGCGACAAAATGTTTCAAGATTCTTATAATCTACATTGAAACTACTTCGATATTGAGCTTTAGTATTTACTTGGGTTTTATTATTTTATTTTATTTTTGAATATATTATATTTTATTAATCAAAATATGCTTTGACAGTTATAATCTGACAGTTACAATATTGTGAATAAAATCTGAATAGTCTAATAAACTATATGTTATCACAAAATCATTTTTAGCTTGAAGATGAACAACTCCATGAATAATTTTTGCCTTGGTTCTTAAATTTTCATTAGGGATGGCAACGGGTCGGGTCTGGGACGGGTTTGACCAAACCCAGGACCCGCCTCGCCTCAAAAAAAAAAATCCACGACCCGCCCCGACCCGCCAACAAGACCCGCCCCGCCCCGCCAGGACCCGCGACCCGGCGGGTTGAACCCGCGAACCCGTTGCTTTTTTTTTATTATTCGAATAACATGACTCAATTTTGAGAAATGAATTGGCCAAATTGGATTCGGAAGTGACCTTGGATCCGAGTTAAGATCAGTGTCGATAATCATAGTTTAAAGCATAATTAGTCAGCCATTAGCTACAAAGAAATCCACAGAGCATCTAAAATCCAAAAAAATCAACAATAAGCATCTTGCAAGCGTGAATCATAATGCATGTAGAATCCAAAAATTACTTAACAGGGAGTGGAGTCGCGCGGTGGAATGGAGTCGGGCAGGTCGCAGGGATTGGACTTTGGAGTCACGTCGCCGTCGCGCAGGGAATGGAGTCGCGGCAGGGAGTGGAGTCGCGGCAAACGTGGCTTGTGGGTGAGAGTTTGAGCGGCTGAGGCGTAGGCGTTGAGCCCTAGTTTGAGCGGCAAACGTGGCTGTGACTCTGTGAGGCAGTGAGGGTGAGGGACAGAGGGAGAAGTATTTTTTTTTAATGTAATTATGTTATCCGGGGCGGGTCCGGGTAGGTCCAGCCAATCCCAGGACCCGCCCCGCCCCGCCCCGCCCCGCCTCATAAACCCGTTGACCCCGGGTCCAGACCCGCCCCGGGACCCGTTTGACCGGGTTTAGACTCGTCCCAAATGGGACGGGTTCAATACGGGTCCGGGTTTAGACCCGTCCCATTGTCATCCCTAATTTTCATCATCAACATCAACATTTGGTGTTATTGTTGGACCCCCTTTGCCCAATTTGGGGTGACCCGATTCCAAACTATCCATTAAAATATTAATTGGGATTTAGATCTAGATAAAACCATAAAAGTTTTGGTTGATTGATTTAGACAGCAAATAAACATATTGACGTTGACCAATCCCTGCATAACTTTAATTAATTCTTGAAGTTCTTTATTAATACCCTAAAATTACGGGTTATTAACTCAATTAAACAGCCGGATTTGTAGATAACACATAATTGTTAGGAATCAATCAAATTTTGCTTGAAAATTTGAGAATGAAACCGTCTATACAGTTGAGAAAAATATATGAAAACAGGCCATTGTGGAAAAAGTTTTTTGGATAAATCTAATTTTAGTTAGGAAAAAATTTAATTATATCTTTCGTACTTCCTTGTAAGGAGTGGAATTTTTTGGATAAATCTAATTTTTTGGTATCTTCTTGCTAATCCCAAATAGTTAATTTTTTTAAAAAAATTGTTGTATGTATAGATTTTTTCTGTGTTATTTTTCATAATAAGTTATACATACATTTTGTATATTTCCTTGTAAACAGTGGGATTTTTTAGTAAATTTATTTTTTGGTATGTTTGTGCTAATTTCTAATAGTTGTTTTTTTTTAATTTCTTCAATGTTTGTATGAATATATTTCAAAATATTAATATATTAAGAAATTTATACCTTTGTTTGGTTAACAAAAAAGATTTGAAGTGAGTTTAATATAGGAAAGATTTAATAATTTCTTTTAATTAAATCCTAAATAAAAATACACAAATCAAGAAACATATTGTTTATAGTTATATATCGATTATTGAAGTGTTGGTGAAGGAAGTCAAAAACCAATTATATTTTTCGTTTTATAACCACATAATATGACATCGGACTCGGAAGAACAATATTAAGTATGACTCTATTTTTGTTTCGTATTGAAACATAAATGTTAGTTCGCCTCAATCCCTTGTCCAAATCACACCTGCAATGAAAAATCCACATTTTATTACCATTATTGGCTGATAATAGGAAGTAATAATGACTAAAATAAAGGAAATTAAAGGTCATAATTACCAAAGTTAAAGGGAGTTAATGGTCATCCAAGTATTATTTCCATGTCTACCAGAGTTCGAAATTTTCAATGATTGATCTTGTCTTCTTTGTCTACAGGTTGGCCTTCTTTGATTGCCAAACAGTATGCAGGATCCTCTTTCACCTCGAATTGGCCAGACCAAAAAGTAAAAAAGACATGGGATAGAACTCCTATTAAGTCCACGCTGTTCTTTAAAATTGCTCTGACAACAACAATATTTATCTGGCTATAACATTTTCACTCCTTTAACATAAACGATAAAATCATCTCTTTTCTAAAAAAAAAAAAAAACTTAAATCAATCTACCATATTACTGAAATTGGATAAATAATGCACCAAACTTTAAAATTTATTTAAATTTCTATTTTTCCTCGTGTTCGATAGATGAGAATATCTTGTAAACATAATATATTATTAGACTGTTTCACTCAATTACTGGCGCTTTTTTTTATATATATAATAATAATAATAACAATAATAATCACATGATAAGTAGTTGAAAAACTTGCAGAGTGATTGAATAATGTACTCTTTTTTAAAAGTTAATAAAGAGTCTTAAATTAATTTTGGGACATACCTCTAACTCGCCTGAGTTGTCAGTATCGACATTCTTTTGGCAACTCACAAATTTTCTAGTAATAATTTTGGGGAAATAAATAACATCACATACCCTTTAAATTACATTTTCATGACATAGTTAATTAAGTAGTTGAAAAAACACAAATAAAAACTGAATAGCTTTGTCGATGGCTTATAGTCTATCTGACAATTACGACTTGAAAGTATCGTATTTGAGTATCCATCATCCACCTAGTAGTTGTAATAGTTGCTAAAAACTTGATAGCTTTTCTTACAGGTAAACAAGATCAATCGCATTTGGAGTCCCATCAATTGATCTTAATCATTATCTTATAATACAATATTTTAATAATTTACAAGTTTATATATCTTATGCTAAATTAAGCTCCCTTCTAATGAGAAGAGGTTAGGCGAAAAGACTAAAAACCCAACAAATATGATTGTATTATTAAAATCAGAAAGGGGATTTATTTAATATATGTTTTGTTGTTATTGCATAAATTAAAAACAATAAAAATTTAAATTATATATCTTGTATTTACTTCGTCCATCTGTCAGATTCAATTATTTTACCAGCGGGTAGCTGACGTGCAATTAATCACAAGGAACCATAAATTACTTTTCTCACTAAATTATTGTGACAATGTCTTAAATTGCGTATATCACTTACTGCCAGAAGTTATTTTGATGTTTTCATGTCCCAAAATTATTATTTATTTTTTCTTTGGTTTTTAAATTTGCACAGTACATTTATTGTGGTACGTGGTGCTTATTTTATTAAAATAATTATGCAAATATTATAATTTCTAGTCTATATCATTATTTGTACTCAATATTATTTATATATTGTTTATCCTTTTTGAGATACTCTCACTACTTAATATGAAGGAATTCTTAAAAGGGTGAAACGTGACAAACGTCAAGGTTAAAGCTTCAAGCATTAGGGTTTTTGTTTAAAAAAATTTACACTATCAAATATTTATTTTTTACAATTCAAAACTCAAAAGTTAAATTTTATCAAAAAAATTGACTAAAAATTCAACAGTCCCGATCTTTTTCGTGCTTAATACGGTCAAGGTTGACCGCTTTATAGAGAGGGTAGATGCTCAACGATTGGTATGTACTAAGGTGAACCATAGTGGGACATAGTCCCTATGGCGGCAATACTTTTTTTTTTTAACAATCTTAACTATGGGATGAGGAGACTCGAGCTCGAGTCATTATAACGAGATATGTCAGCGTGACTAACCGATATGTCACTGGACTGATTGTGCCTATGACGACAATACTCAAACCTAATAAAGTGGCTAATTCAATGTTAATCGGTATTCAACTACCTGGGATAGTGTTGGACCCCTCTCTTCACAACTGTACCATTTTTAACCTCATGCCCAGGCCATGTTGCTTATTCCTTTTTAAATCCAACCCCCAATATTTTTTTTTGTAACATAAATGATTTCATCCCCAAATACAATCTCCTTTGCCTCCATTTTTTTCTCCCTCCAAAAAATGGGTGCTTACCGGAATTTTGATTCCATAACCAAATGTAGCACCGAGGGACGTTCCACTCAGACCGTGGCAGCCGACCTAGATGGCACACTCTTAGTCTCTACTAGTGCATTCCCTTATTTCTTGCTCATGGCACTCGAGGCGGGAAACATTTTTAGAGCATTGATCCTTCTGGCGTCTGTTCCATTCGTGTACTTCATCTACATATTCATGTCGGAATCTTTTGTTATACAGACTTTCATCTTCATCACCTTCTCTGGGCTCAAGATTCGTGACATAGAGACCGTGTCTAGGTCCGTGCTGCCTAAATTCTATACCCAAGACGTGCATCCCGAGACATGGAAAGTGTTCAATTCCTTCGGGAAGAGGTACATAATCACCGCAAACCCTAGGGTAATGGTGGAATATTTTGCTAAGAATTACTTGGGGGCGGACAAGGTTCTGGGGACTGAATTGGAGGCGACGAAATCGGGACGTGCCACTGGTTTCGTCAAGAAACCTGGTGTACTTGTTGGAGAGCACAAAAGAACGGCAATTTCGAAAGAATTTGGGATGAATGTTCCTGATTTAGGGCTTGGAGATAGGGAGGCTGATCATGATTTCATGTCCATCTGCAAGGTGAGTTGATCAATAGTATCATTTAATTTTTTTTAAAGACAAATATATCCTTTTAAAATTTAATCATGCATGTTTATCTAACTACCCATGCATATTTCATGATAATAGTTGAGAGCTAAATTTTATCTGCACAATGGATTATTCATGAACATTTTGCTAGATTATTGAATTATTAACTAGATGCCTAAATTGATTTCTTGAATTTTTTTACTTGTCATTATTTTAGAATTGTTGATACTGCTTTTTTCATCAACAAGACTCCAACTTGAGTCCATACAAGGGAGAGATAGTAGCAAATCATTAGTTCATTGTCCTGATTGTACTAATATTTTTTTGGATAGGCCAAAAAGGGGAGTGAGCTTTATGGACCTGTTGTACTATTGAATATTTTGAAAGATGATTCAAACAACTGATCATGAGATATATATGATCAGTCGATTTTGAATGATCTCTGTTTTAAAATTATTTCCAGTTATTTAATAACATCAAACATCTGGAATTGGCATGATATATCACTCTTTTTAATATAAAATTGTTTATTAAATATTATTTCTCTCCTAAAAAAACCTATAGGCTGAGCCTGCCATCTCATAGCATTAAATATATGGCGACTTATTTGGTAGACGAGTAGTTTCGCTTTGATATTCACCTAAAAAACCCGCCTTTATTGCCAAGTACAAATTGGAAAAATAGAAATCGTTACTTATATGTGAAAATCGAAATGGTCTATGTGATAGTAGTCGCACGTTTTTAGGTTTCTATGTTCTCGTTTTTTTTTAAAATCAATAACTACCTTTACTACAAGTTTGGTGCTTCATTTACTTTACTTTTACTTATTTTCCATCAAAAGTTAGCCATGAAAAACATGCTAAAAAAGACTGTAAATACACCAACTTAGAAGAAATAGAATGTATATTAAAAAAAAACAATGTCGAACTTGGTAGAGGATATTAGTTACAGTGTCAATTATATCGATACTTTTGATCACCGAAAACCGAAATTTCAGCGGTAATTGTTTTGATTCTTGATTGAAGAATTTGTTTTGATATATGCAGGAGGGTTACATGGTGCCTAGAACAAGAACTAAGCCACTCCCAAGAAACAAGCTTCTATCCCCAGTCATTTTTCACGAGGGTCGTTTAGTACAAAGGCCTACCCCCATTGTGGCTTTGGTAACCTTTCTATGGATGCCAATTGGCTTCATTTTATCAATCGTTAGAATCTACGGAACAATCCCTTTGCCTGAAAAAATCGTGCGTTACCTCTACGGTGTCCTGGGCATCAAACTCATCGTCAAGGGGACACCTCCGCCGCCGCCAAAGGCTGGCAAAGGCGGCGTTCTCTTCGTCTGCAACCACCGCGCTGTCCTTGACCCGGTTGTCACCGCCGTGGCACTCGGCCGGAAGATCAGTTGCGTCACTTACAGCATAAGTAAATTATCCGAACTAATATCTCCGATCAAAGCTGTTGCGTTGTGTAGAGAAAGGGAGAAAGATGCGGCAAACATAAAGCGGTTGCTTGAAGAAGGCGATTTAGTGATATGTCCAGAGGGAACTACTTGTAGGGAGCCGTTCTTGCTGCGGTTCAGTGCGCTTTTTGCTGAATTGAGTGATAGAATCGTGCCGGTGGCGATTAATACTAAACCGAGCGTGTTTTATGGGTCAACGGCTCGAGGGTATAAGTGGTTGGACCCGTATTTTGGGTACATGAACCCCAGGCCAACTTTTGAAATAACGTTTTTGAATCAACTCCCACCGGAGTTTACAATTAAAGGAGGGAAATCGGCTATTGAAGTCGCGAATTATATTCAGAGGGTTCTGGCTGGGACGTTAGGGTTTGAATGCACAAACATGACTCGAAAAGACAAATATGCCGTGATGGCTGGAACCGATGGCCGTGTTCAGTCGAACAAAGAGAAGGGCATTGAAGGAAAGAAGTGAAATCTATTTTTTTTTTAATTTTAAAAAAACTTTTAATATGTACATCGATATTATCAATGTTTTTCGTATGTTTGCTTCTTTTTTAACAAACATATTATATTAGATTAACAACAATTAAAAAAGAGTCGACCAAATTATCAATGTTTTTCGTATGGTTGAACGTGGGAACTGTCTTCTAAAACATCCGAAGAAATAAATAAAGATATACGAGACATAAACTGATAAAAAAATAAACAAACAAACAAGCTCTTATATTCCATGGACCAAGGAACACCCTAGATGGCACACACAATCTAGAAGCTCAATAGATAGAGCCGAACATTAGCCCAACGGTGAAACATAACAAAATAACCACCACCTGCAACATATGAAACCGAACAATTGAGCCCTAAATAGATCATGACTGAATACGCAAGAACCGCCCATGCCCCGAGCATTCCAAAAAGAAAGAGGCCAGAGAGCATGAAAGGTCCAGTGAAGGCCAACGCCAATAGAAGACAGCAAAACAAATGACCCATATGCATAAGACAAGTATATACATTTATACACTAACAGAAGGACACAACCAAAAACACACAACAAGCCTTAAAGCAGCAAAGGGGCATAGATACAGTGATACGGTGTCGCCCATATACTGACTTGTGGTCGAAATAACAAAATGATACTAATCGCAGAAAAGAGAGATATAAATAGGTAGATCAAAAGGGAAGAAATAGGACTACAAACCAAGTGTATTCACCTTCAAGCTTGGGATTCTCCCATCCCCCGAGCTGGACAAAGAAAGAAAATCAGGGTGGACGACGGGGAGGCCTAGCCAACCCCGGTGCAACCGAGTACCAATGTCGTCGTAGACCCAGCGCATCCAGAAAAAGAGGGAAACAGTACTGGAAACGAACCAAAATGTATCTTTGTTTTAAACATGAAAGAATCAAGTGAGAGAACGGCCAGTGAAGAACTTGAAGTTATAAGCTAATGTGATGGTATGAATGACCACTCCAGTTGAGTGGTTTCGTTACATGTGCACCGATGATCAACCATGTAAGATATCTATGGGTGGTGCCGGAATATTTGATACTACCCCAAATGGCAGTGTCCTGAGAGTTCATTCACCATATAATATGGTAATATTCTAATGTATGGTAAGATCTACATTAAAGACAATGTCCTTAAGGATAGCATCACAGTAAATAATGGTGCCCTTAAGGACATCTACACCACAAATCTCGTGGTATGTGGTGTAGATGCGCTGAAAGGCACCGTCCTTAAATGCGGCAACAACACAATCATATCTACGAGGGGTTTTGATTGTGGAAAATGTCTTCATGCAAAATTGTATGACTAAGCCATGACGTATAAATATTGTTACTTCACTTAAACTACGTATACCCAAATTAAAATTACACATATCGGGTGGTGGAGAGGACCGTGGAACCCATCAAAATTCGATCATGGAGTTGGTTGAACGTGTTTAATAAATGAATCACTCATGTTCTTTTTTGAGATTGGTACACTAATCCGTCTAAAATATTTTCCATTTGTAGTTTTAACTTGGTTTTGAATTGTGTTAGTGATTAGCTTATTTTTGTAATCGGTTGCGTACCCTTGTACTCATTTTAATATATATTTTTGTCCGATAAAAAAATTAAAATATGTATACGAACTCGAATCCTATCACAAGTTCACAACCTCCTTACTGTTGATTTCTAAATGGATTCATTTCTAAAAAGCTGAAATTATTATTATTTTTTTTTAACAGTGAAACTATTATTTATGCTATTAAATCATTGTGGTCACAAAAATATCGTTGGGAACTTTCATTTAGAAGCATACATTGCACCAATAGCTAAAAATGGGTAATTAATTGTGGCAAAAAATGTCTGGAAGATTTATTGCTTAGTTCTATTTTCACATGGTTCGCAATAAAACAACATTTAAGATTTTTGATTTGACGAGTCCATCAAACTAAATAGAGTGAACAGGTTTATAGACTGTAGTCGTTGCATTTACGGGTAAACTCCGATGGGTGAAACTCCTACTATACACGAGGTTTGAGAAAGATGATGCTTGCTTTTATTTCCAGAGTTATAAAATGGTTCACGGAAAGAAAATCAAACAAAACCACTATTTCCATATACGCAATGTTGTTTTCATTTTCACTCAATTTCTTATATCCTAAAATAAAAAATAAATGCTATTATTCATGTTTTTTTTTCTTTCTCAAAATAATTATTTTCTCAATTTCAAACATCCAGTATATTCATTACTTTTAGTCCAATAAGTCATCAAATTGTGGTCTCCGCTAAATAAGTTGATCATTATTTTTAATTTTAGCCAATTTTTCACCAGCGTGTTGATGTGGCGTCGGAAGAGATGATGTGCACTGGGAAATGATGATGTGACATCTAAAATTGTTAACACTAAACATTGTTAAAATGTCCGACACAACATTATCATTTCAGTTAAAAAGGAGAAAAATAAAAACAATGACCAATGTGTCGTGGTGATTCTGGATCACACGGAAGAGTTGTGGTCTCATTAGGTCCTAGCAAAAAGTCTCGAACTGGTATAATTTGAGAACACAAAGGGTAGAAGGGTGCCACGGTAGTTCTCGACGTGGCCACTCCTACGGTCAAGTCAGTGCTTGGAAAAACAAGTTAAACAAGAATCAATCAAACAAGGGTGTGTGGGTTATTCACAATATTATTGAAAACTGTATGATGAACCTGGTTATATATATAGAGTATTTTGGGAGCAAGGATCCTTTTTGCTGCTGCCGACTCTCGTATTTATAGAGGTGTTTTTCTAGAATTATGGCCAGCCAATTCTTAAGCATTATCTACTCGTGATCCTTGCACGATCAGCTCATGACATGTACGTGATTTTCTCCCTCATAACTCCCCACTAATGCACGTCTAATTACCCGTGTTGAACAGACGATATGTCCGGGTCTCGTGCAGTTAGCTCGATACTGACGTGTCAAGTTATTCAGGAAAAATTGAACCGATGTGTAGTTTTCCCGATGCCACGTGGTTTCCGGCCACATCAACCAATTTATTAGATTAAGACTGGAATTTGACGAATTAGAGGGCTAAAAATGAAAAATAACAAAGTTTGCCAAATCCGGAATTTCTCCTATATATTATATTCTAATTCAAAAGATACTGTTTTAAAATATTGAAATAATTTTAGCCAATAAAATATGACTTATGAACTGACTGTACTCGGGACCGTAAGGTCATGAGTTCGATTCTTTCTGTCAACATTTTTTCGGTCCGAACCTGTCGCACCGTCATTTTCTAGTGCGATTTACCTGGTTGACGTGGTTTGCAGGCTATCACTTTAGCCCATGGGTTTACACAGTGCGCACCTCAAGAATAGCGGCTTCGAGTTCTCTTGTCATAAAAATTTATTTAGAACTCGGAAGACTGAAATAGACATTTTATGATATAATTATATATATAATTATTTGATTATATACTTACAGAAAAAAATTAAAAAAAAAAATCACGAGTTTATAAAAGTTAATATTTGAATCATTAATATTGATATTCTCTCTTTAAGGGAATTTATTCCAAAATTAGATCAAGATTTAAATGCAAAGCCATAACTGAGTTAGGGTTTGATGTTGCGGCTCTAGATGGGGACCATAACCAGCTCACTTAAATCGAAATTGGATTTAGAGCATATATTGATGAATCCCATGTGGTCTGACAGCTGGCATGCCCATGGTTCATTAATTCTCATATTTCCAACCACAAGTTTTTTTCTAATGAAGTTGTTGTTGATTAAAACTTGACCAATGCCTGACGGATAGGGGTGTAAACAAATCGAGCCGGTTCGTGAACTTTTTGAACAGGCTCGAAAAATATTCGATTCGAATTCGAAGTTATCGAATTCGAGCCGAACTCGAACATGTTCGAATATGTTTTCGAGCCAAACTCGAACCCAAATTTCTTTGTTCGATAGTTCACGAACTGTTCGCGAACCTTAATATTTTATTTATATATAATATTTATATATATTAGATATTAATATATTAAGAATTGTTTTTAAAAGCTCAAAAAGCTCGAAGTCGAGCTCGAAAAGTTCGAATCGAACTCGAATTCGAACTCCGTTTCGAACCGAATTCGAGCCTGAAAAAATTAAAGTTCGAACTTCGAATCGAATTTCGAATATGTTTATTCGAATTCGAACTCGAACTCGAATACTAAAATTTTGCTAAAGTTCGGCTCGATTCGGTTCGTTTACACCCCTTTACTGACGGAGAATGTGACATTCTATACTATACCTCATGCTATCCGTACTATAAATAAATAAAAGTTCCATTCTTTTCTTCTCACAATGTAAATTCTGAAATAACATAACCAAAGAATAAAAAGGTTAAATTTATCGTATATTGTTTGATTCTTTTATAAAATGTGAGGTTCATGCACTATTAGTTTTCAAGTAAAAGAGCACGAGAGTGCTTTGGATTGCTTTTGAGATTTTCTCAAAAGTGTTTATATGCTTTTGATATAAAGAAATATGTTTTGGGGGTGTATGATTTTCTTGATTCTGTTGTTGCATTTCTAACAAACAACAGGTAAAAGCAGAAGCAGTGAGTAAGTCATGATATATTTTTGGCTGCTTTAACTTATGTGGTCAATTTTGTAATAAACTGGATTTCATTAAACTGTTTTTTTTAATAGCAAATACTCAATATTTTTGCTTAAAAATAACTTTTTTTAACTTTAACCAAAAGCAACATAGAAGTTTTTTGAATAATCAACCAAAAGCACACCCTAGCATATAGATAAATTTGGTTTAATTAAGCTACTCGATCTTCTTGAAGTAATTTATATTCATTAGTGTATTGAAATCCATCTAATATGTAGTTATTTTAAATATTTCATTCAAATCCAATCCTCCAATCGAAATGTAACCCTAGTTAGTTTTACGAATTAACAATGATTTTTAAACATTTGATCAATTCAGATTTTTTTAATTCATTTGTTCTGTTCATGGAGAGGCTTTTTATAATAATGTATTGATTCGGCTGGTTTGGTTATTTTCATTATGTAAATTCAGCTTTAGTAATTTTATTATTATTATTATTTAAATGAAATGATTGGTGGATGTATTTGATATTTCAATAAATTTTGGATCGATATAAAAATAAGTTTATCACATAAACATGAAGAAAATAAATATAGGTTTTCAGCTTTGCTTATAGGGATTTCAATAAAAAAAAAAAAAAAAAAGCTTGTTGAAATTGCTTTAATTAATTGAGGAATTGTCATAGCTACTTGAAAACAAGGTGGATTGGGCTTTCGTATCTCCAACAAGATTAGTGGACTTGAAACCCAATATTTTCAATTTGGACTGAGTTAAATCTTGAATACGGTTCAAATAATCCATTTTAAAAATTGGGAAATGCAAGAGTCCACGTAGTAAAAGAAGGTTTGTTTGATGATGCCCTTAAGGGTAGTGCCTTTAGGGGCATCATCACTATTTGGAATTTTTTTTTAAAAAGAAAAAAAAGATTCCATATGAATAGTGAATTATGCCTCTGAAGATAGTGCCCTTAAGGGCAGCAACAATGAAACCGTAAAAGAGGACTCTACTCAAATTATACAATACAAATGGATTCGTTATTCATGTTAATACATCATATTAAAGAATATAGTATAAGGGCAGTATAACATATATTTTTATGTAATAAAATATATTCTTATATGTTTCATTTAAATTTTTTTATGAAATGAAAAATAATAATATTGGAGCCTTAATATTTTTATTTCGGGAACAAGTTCGGCCGTGTAATACTATTGGACCATTTGTTGATATTATCCCTAGTCCCTACTACAGGGGAGCATTTTGAGTCTTATCAAGCCCAAACAAGCCGCCTCTCGGAGCCACCGTCCATGGCGGAGCAACCAACCACCAGAACCGGGGACCGCATCAAGCTGAACGTGGGCGGCAAGCTCTTCGAGACTACCGTATCAACCCTACGGTCCGGCGGCCCTGACTCCCTATTATCAGCACTATCAAACCGGTCAATTCACGACGAGGTTTTTATCGACCGTGACCCGGAGATATTCTCGATCCTACTGTCCCTCCTCCGGTCTAGCCGCCTCCCTTCAACTGCCAAACGCTTCTCCAACCAGGAGCTAATCGACGAAGCACTCTACTACGGCATCGAGTCTCATCTGAGGTCTGCACTCACGCCGAGTCCACTAAATGGCATCGATGTCTCTCTAGTCAACACCGTTAGGCCCTCCTCCGAGGCTGTCGTTTCAGACTTTAACGCCAGCGACTCCGATGGATCGCTCTGGGTCGCCCACGGCGGTCAGATTTCGGTTTACGATTGGAGTATGAGCCACACCTCTACTGTACGGACGCATTTAGACTACATCACATCGGTGAAGCAGGTCCGACCCGAGATTGCTGCCGTCGGGTCCTTATCTGGGTGGGGCTTACATCTTTATAACATGGCCAACAGTCGCCGAGTCGAGTCGTTTGAGTGGGTCGACCCGACCGATGTCAGGATATACAAGGCCCGAGTCCACGCAATTGCTGACTCGGAGGATTCGATCTACGCCTCCTATGAGTGCCAGCACGGAGAGAATTGCGTTCTGAGGATAGATAAATCTGCGATGAAAATTTCCTCTGAGATTGGGAGAATGTTGGGAAATTCTGCAAAACATGTGGTTCCAGGAAAGCTTGCATTTTTGTCGGAGATGGGGATTTTGGTCGGGAGCTCTGTTACCTCAGGCGCGTTCGGGTACTCAGGGTATATTAGGATATGGGACCCGAGGACCCGAGAGGTGGTTTGGGAAACAAACGAACCAGGGTCAGGTCGAAGCAGCAGATTCGGCGACTCATTTGCCGATGTGGCTGTCGATTACGACCGGCAGTCACTGTTCAAGGTCTGCTCGAAATCCGGTGATCTTGGGGTGGCAGATTTTCGCAAATTAAGCGATGATCCGTGGGTTTATTTGAAAGAGAAGAATCCGAGTATGAGGAATGTAGGAGGAAATGGTGGTGGAAGTTTTGTTATTTGTTGTTACAGGAAGCAAGCTTTTGTAGGGAGAGAGGGTGAGCTGGAGGTGTGGTCAAGAGTGGAGGCAGATGATGAAGAAGAGACATTAAGTGAAGGGT
The DNA here is from genome assembly GCA_907163345.1 of Haberlea rhodopensis. Taxonomy (NCBI): domain Eukaryota; kingdom Viridiplantae; phylum Streptophyta; class Magnoliopsida; order Lamiales; family Gesneriaceae; genus Haberlea; species Haberlea rhodopensis. Next base: position 26,679,130 of record CAJQUN010000004.1, on the reverse strand, counting down.
TGTATAGAAGGAATTATGTGGATAAAACAGAGGATTCTAAAAGAGGGATCATAACGAAAATAGAGGGTGGCGGGGATAGGCTTTTTGTGACTCGGGAAAACGTCGAGGGAATTGAGGTTTGGCAAAGTTCTTACAACTCTGGTGTGGTATCAGTTGTTTGATAATGATCATCACTCCACTTGTGCAATCTTGAAATCTTTTAGGTAGTTTAGAGTCTGTATTCAGTCTCGATTACATTTGTGTTTCTTACATGGTATTGTACTTATTTTCTTGTAATTGCAGAAGAAAACTTGTTTACAAAAATATGAATGTGTTGGTAAAGGCCATCGCATCCCTTTTCACAGGACAACGGTTCTAATGGACTTGTCATTTCAAGTTTATGTGTAATATTCTTAAAATCTTAAATTTCGTTCTTTCAAAATGCTTCTGACTTTTGGTGTCATCCTATGTTTTTATTTAGTCATGTTTCTGAATCTGCCGACAACACTAGTTCCATTTTTGTGCCAATTCTCAATATTGACATCACTTTTTCCAGTTTCTCATACATGGCTTGTAAATGCAATTATGCAAATGATAGGCATGTGTTTCGATTAAGCACGAAGAAATTCTATTTTAATGTAGAAAAATAAAAATTGCAAAATGGTTGGGTTTTTTTTTTACATTTTGGATGAATGTACCGAGGAAAGTTTTGAAACATAGAATTATTTGATATTATTATTTTTTTCCTGAAACATGAAACCGTCAACAACTAAAAGTGCCGCAGCTGGGAGCCTTGAAATTGAATTTTCAAGACTGAGTGGGCATAAAAATTAACAAGCTAAAAATGAAACCAAATTACAGATTTAGATATTTAAGCATGTCTCGTAAGGTTCAACCGTGTCAATAACAAATCTCAGAGTCCATACCGAAAATTTTAATCCAAATGATACCCACATTGTCAAGTCTGTCTCTTGATTCGAGCGGATAATGGAGAAGAGCATCAGAGAAACAGATTCGAGTTGGAACTTGGTAGCATATTAACTGAGTTTATACGGTGGATCTTCTTTTGGCTCCATACAAATTCAGTTTCGGGAGAATATCTATAATTATCACTGAATGAGAAATTCAGTTAAAAACCAGCAACCTAGGCTGAGTTACATCCTAGCCAGCAGGCCTAGATACTTCAACCCAATTTGGGTTTTGTGATGCGGTCCTAAAAAACGGTGCCCTCGTGAACACAAAAAACTAAAAGCAAATAAAACTACACGAAGGCCCGAACAAGAACGAATTTTGCAGCAGACTCATGAAGCAGAATTCTAAAACGAATGTTTAATTTGTTAAAAACTTACACGAAGGCCTGAACCCTGCACTTCGTCTCTCTCCTTTTGTTTTCCCCGTAAAACTCTCGTATATTCTTGCTCTTGGGCATCAAGAATGAGAAAAACCCATTAGTTTAATTTGTTAAAGACTCTTTTTTTGCTGTTTGACAGGTATAAAAAAGTTAGAGAAGTTGATCATCTGGATTATTTAGAATTTGATACCTTGGGAATAGATCCATTTTGCTGTTAGCTGTAGCATCGAATGACTATTGTTACAGACCAAAGGGTAGATGAGGAGGAGAACCCTCCTCCAGTACTTGAATCTCAAATGGTTTCCAAGACTAGGCGTATTGCTCTTTTTGTGGAGCCCTCTCCTTTTGCGTGAGTGTTTACTTTTGAACATTTGATCCATTTCATTCGTGCACTTCATGTGTATCTCGTTGGCATTGGGATCTTCTTTGTTGACATTGAATTTCTGGTAGTTGATCTGTCTTTGGCGGAGAATTAAACTGATGATTTTGCTGTCTTGTATTTGGTATTGTATAATTTTAGATGCAGTGTTTTGATGCGAATTGCAAGATCACATTACTCATTAAATTGGACTGAATTATCAATTAAATTTGTGGGTATACGAATTTAATTTTATGTTTGAGTAGATAATAAGTCTATGAACTTATAGTAAACAATAGTGTATAAGTTTCCTTTATGATTGCTGTTAGAATTGATGAGCAAAGAAGTTCAAATTGCCCAGCAAGAGAATGATTTTCTCTACTGCTGTTTGCAAAATGCTCACTGTTCATGCTTCATATTTTTAACAGGTTTTTTCTAGAAGCTAACATGTGTGTGCAAAAAGATCAGCGCATTTTTTGTTATTTCTTCTCTGTTTTTTTGTGTCTATAGGCATCAAAACTAGCTGATAACTGTGATTCTATGATATGCCATTTTGATAGTCTGCATTTGAAATTTGGTCGGTCATTTCAAATAATCAAGAATTTTTTAATGAGAACTGAATCGTGAATTTTCTTTGACTTTAAAAAAGCGGTTGATCTCATTTGGTGTGTATCATTATCGCCCATTAGGACAGGGATAAAAGTGTGTGTATTGTCCCTTATATATGCTGTTTTAAAGTATTTTTAGTTTATTCTTAAATGATTGTATCACTCTATGTTTTATTTGTCCCTAGCTGATACCTACATTTACAATTTGCTTCAATCAGCTCAATCAAGATTATCTGTTGCCCAATATCACCTCAAGTCAATCTACTCAAGAACCATCAATATTTCAGTTATTCGATTTCGGTCCGATTATTCATGTTGTCATGTACTCACTTTGCCTGATTTATCCTCCTCCATATGAAGATAAATCTTCATTTGATGACTTCATATGTTTTGGAATTATACGCAGTTATGTCTCTGGATACAAAAACAGGTTCCAGAATTTTATAAGTATCTTCGAGAGATGGGGGACCGAGGTATGTTATTAATGCTGATAGTTGTTTGCACTTGTAGGTAAGACATATTCACAGATGTTTATGTTCTGTTTTGTGAGACTGCACTATAATACTAGGTTTATGTTACATGATTTCTTTTGTTGGATCATGATTATTCAAATCATGAATTTTAACTTCATTTCCAACCTCGCTGTAGAAAACTGTTCCCTTCTAAAGTGTTTTTTTTTAAATTTCCGATGTTACCTCAATACTAATCATTAATCAAGATCAAAGCTTCAATATGGGCTAATCAAGCTTGATTCAAGTGACCAATATTAAGATGAAGAATGTAAGCGGATCAAGCTAATTGAGCAAGGTCCTTAGTTGTGAATTAATTTATTTATTAATTTTTATTAGGGGATTAGTTATATCTATTTTGGTTCTCAAGACATTTAATTTTATATTATTTTTATAGGCCATTTTTTATGTGATAAACTAAACTTTATTTTAAGGCCATATTGAAGTGTTAGCATGCACAAACGTTTTTTTAAGAATATATGACTCATTAATATCAATAAATGTGAGTTTTCTCTACATCTTTGTTAGCTATTTTTTTAAGTCTTGCAAATATTCAAGCTTATCTTGGTTTTGGTCTTGTGGTGTTCAAAACCTTATGGTCATTGTTCCTAGAACGACTAGTGTCCAAAAAATTGAAATCTTGGTAATATCCGGTCTATGATTGAGATTGTTGCTTCCGCAATCTGAGTTTAGTATCATGGGGATTGCGGTGTTCAAAACCTAGACTTATGGTCTTTTTTTTCTGTATTTCCAGTCATTTTATCCCTGAAAATGTATTTGGATGTGGGGTGTTGTAGGTCATGGTTGTAACAACTCATGAAGGGGTGCGGACGGAATTTTATGGAGCACAGTTGATTGGTTCAAGAAGGCTAGCTCTCACAATTAATCAAAGACATTACACTACAACCATTTTTTTTTTACCCAGAAAACATCTCATAGAAAGACCATAATTTCAAGTAACAAAATCTGTATCCTTTTGCTTCTTATGAATATGAACTGTCTTATTCTGATGGAATTGTGGTTCCCTGTTAGGAAAAGAAGGTACCCCTGTCACTAGACTATGCCCCAGGATAATCTCTGCAGTTGCACAATTCAAGCCTGACATTGTGCACGCATCATCACCTGGCATCATGGTATTGTATATCTAACTAAATTGTGTCCTTATTGCCTTTGCTGCTGCCATTCACAAACACGAGAAAAGGTATTAGCTCGGATTTCTTCATTGGCGATTTTTGCATCTTTTATAGGTGTTCGGAGCTCTTTTATCAAATTGTTAAGTGTGTCATTAGTGATGTCGTATCACACTCGTGTTCCTTTGTACGCTTAAACTCTCAATTTCATTCGTTGTGTTTCCACATTATTCCACAAGGCTTGGCTATGGTGCTGATACTCTCTTGTTGTTTTGCAGACACATATCTAGGTATACCTTCAGTTGGCTTGTTGAACCGGTGTGGTTAGTTGCAAGTATGTGATCTGTAGTCATAATCTTGAATTTGGATTTTCATTTGTTAGGATATGAAATATTGACAATCGAGTTAACTTCCAATAAATAAATAAAAATCGAGTTAACTTTGAACAGAAAATTTGCATAGAGTTGCTGATCTTACCTTACCATATTCCCTTCTGTTGCCAACGTAAAGGATTTAGAAGCTGCTGAGGTGGCAGCAGGTGAAGATTTACGTCTTGAATCATGTTGATTAGTTTCCTCCGCAGTTTCAAAAAAATTACGTAACCTTTAGCACCACCCAACTTCTGCATCTTTCCACCTAATTTTGGTAATTAAATACCGTTATTTTCATGTCAATAGACCATTCTTGAAATTGTATCTTAGCCATTTTTGTAAATTTTCAGCTAACAGGATACGCTTCTGGAGTTAAGGGTAGCTTTAATCCCCGGTTTCACTCTCATGAAATGAGAGTACGTTTAGGTAAGGAACTGTAATTTCAAATCATCTCGAAATACCATTTCCCGAGTTTTGTTTGACAAAACCCATTTCCTAATCAGCAATACAGACCATTGATAGTTCATGTGGGACGGCTTGGAATTGAGAAGAGCTTAAATTTCCTCAAAAGGTCTTTTTATTTTCTCTCGATGGAGTTACAGGGGCGAATGTATGTATAGCTGCCCCCTCAAATTTGCTATATATATTTTGTTACTAGCAATTTCATAAACACGGCAACATGGCCTAACGACGAAGCCTTGTGGTTTTTTAATGTTTAACCCGATCCCAATCTGAACAATGGTCCAATGTATTTTTTATGAACTTTTTATTTATTTTGTTATCAGCCATTTAATAAACAAGGTCTTCTTGTTCAGGTGGTTAGTACATTGGACATCAAATTTTGTAACCCAAGTTCAAGTCTTGGTGGAGCATTTGTCCATTTTTTTAGTTTACGTAATTTCTCTGTCCCCAACTTATACAAGCTTTTGACAGAAGTTATTTTTATCTATAAAACTCTGTAGTTAGTAAAGAAAATGAAATTTTGAGGGAAGAATTTAGTTTTCACGAAAACCGTGCCCTGTAGGCTCCAACGCTGTCCCCAAATAAACTCGACGTGCTTCGTTTCTTTTTGGGCAGGGAGGAACTGGAGAAGATGTTTTCCGGCATGCCAGCAGTATTCACCGGCATGTTACTAGGACAAGAGCTCTCACAGGCGTACGCCTGTGGAGATGTATTTGTTATGCCTTTGGAATCCGAGATACTCGGACAAGTTGTTATGGAGGCAATGCCATCTGGATTTCCTGTTGCTGCTGCTCGTGCAGGATGTATCCGAGGCATTATTCTTGAAGATCAACGGGGTAAAACTTGCTATCTGTTTAATCCTGGAGATCTAGATGACAGTTTGAGCAAAGTAGATCCTCTTCTGCACGACCAAGAACATAGAGAAAACATAGGAAAAGCAGCACGTGCGGAAATGGAGAAATATATGACTGGAGGGCAGCGACTCGAGAGATACGTGACGAACAGTATAACGCTGCTATTTGGTTTGGAGGTAGAAGAGGGCCGTTTTTTGGTTTTTTCAACGTATTTTCATGTACAGGAACCTGCAATCGAAATCTCGGTCTGGATTGTTCGTGGGATTTTGAAGATCAGATGCTCGCAGCATCACACTTGGTTAGTGGGATTATTTTGTGAAGCAAAAACGATCAATTTATATGAATAGGACAGACGCAAAGTGAGTTTAATGGATTGAGATTTGAGATTATTAAAAATTGTATCAACAAAACACATAATAAGGACGTCACTATTCACAGCCAATAAGACCTTATAATGACAAGCAAACATTGTCTTACAGTGCGACTTATCAATCCATGTAAAGGCAATAATAACATTTTAAAAAAAAAAAACTTGAAGGTATTTATTATTAACATTTTAACACAAAAAGAGCACGAAAAATCTTGATAAAATACATTATTCCAGATCAACCCATCTTTGATTACCAAAACTCTTCGACTCGCTACAAGCCTATAACACAAATGCTATGGAGTATTCATTATCTAAAATACATTTATCCATCTATAAATATTGAAAAAAAAAAAAGATTTTAGAATTATGAAACACATTATATAATTAACTGCAACTTTAGCACTATTAATGGCACAAACAATATCTTGCATTGTTGGAGAAGGCTGCATACATTAGATCCAATAAAAACAACCCCTTCCGAACACCAGGCATTGCGAGAGCTTCGTGTAGTGACTTTGTCCCCTTTTAGCATTATTAATGCTGCTCCGGAATTTGCACAATGGTATTGGAAACATCAAACCTAGAGTCCGATTTACCAATTGAAAAATTACTAGATTTCAATTTCAGGTGAAATACTAAAAGAAATGGTCAATTAGATTTATGACCTCCTTCTCCAATTTTTTAAATTTATTTTTAACCTTTCTTATCTCAATTATTAAAAATTAACCTTGATTTAAAATGTTAATCTCAAAGTTTCCAAAATTACCTTTCCCTTCTAAAACCCAATTACCCTAACCCCAAATGCTAATTTCTCCCCTCCCACCGTCTCCCTTCTCTATCTAATATTTGTCTTCAAAAAACAAAATAGTTTATCCTGTAAGTTGGGCATTGCACCACTGCGTCAATTCTTAGGTATGTACATGCTTGCTGTAAAGTTGTGAAAGTCTTATATATTAAATAAGCAATAGGCATTTCAAAAAAAAAAAAGCAATAGGAAAATTGTGCATATTATTATTTTAAATTAGCAATATGAAATTGTGCAAATTATTATGACAACCAATAGATCTGAGTCAGTTGATATTCGCACGCGAACTTCTAGTTATTGCTTTGTAACATGCATATCAAAACCTCATTACATCGTGGTTCAATAGTCATCACAATAATGTTGATGCTACTTTGACACGACATCTTAATTCATGGGCTGAGAAGACCGTACAATCAAGATTTATTGAATGACAAAAAATGAAAGTTGTTCGATGAATGCTTCTGAGTATCATGTCACTGGAGTTGGTAGTGATGCAGCTGTTGATCTGAGTAGAAAGACATGTCGTTGTCGAGTTTTCGACATTGATAGACTCTCATGTGCACATGCTATTACGACTGCTGGTCACCATGATATGAATATATCTGAATTGTGCTTGCATTACTATACCACAACTGCTTGGACCTTGGCATACACATAAATAATATATCCAGTGCCCACTTTAATGAAACATACATGCTTTTTTTTTATTATTTATAAATAAGCTTCTTTAAACGTTACAGCCCGACTAATCCTATCCCCCTTTCAATTTTCCTTTCCTCTTTACCTCTTCTCCCTGGTGAATGCTAAACTTCGACGGCTTTATCTTCCGATTTTTGATGGTTCGGTTATGGTATTGCTTTCTCTGTCTAAAATTTCAATAGTGTTTTATGTTAAAGGATTATGGTGCTTTAATCTTTATCGTTCGATCTGCTTCAACTTTTTTGCAGATGTTGACTTGATTGACTTTCACTTTCAAGGTGGGTGGGATTTTCTTTCCCTTTTATTTTTTCTGTAATGTTTTAATATTGGAATTTGTTTATCTTAGCGATTAGTTTCCTGAAGTTTTAATTATAAGTTTATGATTATTTCAAGTTGTTGCTGGTTTGATTGTGAATATTTATGAGTACTGGGTTATAATGTTACATCATGCTTTGATATTTAATAATTTTATGTTATGATCCTGCCACAAAATTATGCTATCCGTATCTGTGAAAAAGGGAGAATCCCTGGATATGGAGCATACATGTAATGAATGACGATGGTGGCAGGAGGGAATTTCTTGTGATTTAGAGTTGCGAACCACAATTGGATTTTTCTCCTACTGTTAGTTAATCTGGTCTGGTAATGGGATTTGGATCTTGTTTAATCAAGAAATCAACATGCAACAACCTGGTGATACTCGTTGGGCTCACATTATGCTAGTTTAGTTAGACTCATTGTGATGTTCTCCTTTATAATTGAAGTACTCGAAATTATTGTGGATGATGGGGTAGGCATGTAGCAAAAAGTTGAAGCACGCATGTTGTTAGAAGCATTGCAATCATTTGAGTTTGTCTTTACTACTCATTTAATGAAGGATATTTTTGGGTATTACAATGAGTTGTCATTGGCATTGCAAATAAATGAGCAGGAGATAGAGAATACTATGAGCTTAGTGCATATCTCAAAGCAAAGATTGCGATATTTAAGAGAGAGTGGATGTGATTCTCTATTTAATGAAGTCTCTTCTTTTGTTCTACGAATGAAATTGTAGTCCCCGATATGGATGAAAAGTTTGTAGCTCCTGGGCGTTCAAGTCGGAGAACACAATAAAAGACCAACTTGATTTATTTTCATATTGAGTTGTTTTGTGTTGTTTTGGATAAACAACTTATGGAGCAAAATAGTCGATTTTCTGAGGCAAATACTGAATTACTTCGTCGCATGGGATGTCTTAATCCTAGAGACTCATTCTTTGCTTTCAACAAGGAAAATCTAATTAGTTTTGCTCGATTATATCCCAAGGAGTTTTCGGCATATGATCTCTTGTTACTTGATAATCACTCGGGAATTATCATTGATTTGCATGCTTCGGTGAATTTTCAGTAACAAATGGAATTGCAGTTATTGCTAAGAAAATGGTGGAAACAAGAAAAAACGGGATCTATCCATTGGTTTTACATGCTTGTTACTTTGGCATTAACCTTGCATGTTGCTACTGCAGGCATAGAGAGAGTATTTTCTTCGATGAATATTGTCAAAAGTCGATTACATAGCCGAATGGGAGATGAATAACTTAATGCTTGCTTGGTTACATTTATTGAAAAATAAGGTTTTGATGGGATCGATAATGAAGCTATCATGCAAAGATATCAAACTATGAGATCTCGTTAATAGCAAATGTAATTGTATTGTAATTATTTATCTTTTATTTTTACCTACAGTATTTAAATTATGATATTTATCATGGCATTTTTTGTTTAGTTCTTATGTTATTAACTTTGGCCCCCTCATCGAAATTGTTAGATTCACCCCTGGCTAACATAAGTTCTATGATTGTGCTACATCCTGACGTTAAAGTGTTCAAAGGAAGAGCAAAGAAAAAAAGAATCCCTTTCGTTGGAAAGTTTACAAGCAGAAAGAAGAAATCATCTATTTAAGATAGAGATTTAAGTCATTTAGAAATTTATAAGAAAGTTATTTAAATATTGGATATGGATTTTTTGAGAACAAACATAGAGAAGCGAAACAAATACACCATCAAAAACATAAATTATATTTATCCATTCCGTTGTGAGGTAGATCTTATAATAGTAGTTAAATGTAAAATTATTATCTTCTATAAGACGTTGAAAAATAATGGAATTGCCTTTTATTTTAAAAAAGTAAAATATAAAATTTAATAAATTAAAAAGAGGAAGTCATTTTAAATAGAGACTCAGAATCATACTTATGCAAATTATATATTTGAAATGATAATCAAAATAAACATTTGATTTAGGAAACATATTGCATAAATTCCAAATCATTCTCTAGTCCAACCATGGTATTCGGCGCAAGAACTACCTCAAGATCAACGCTACCGTTTCCTTCCCACCCGGGGAAGGCAGAGATCTTGCCGTCAAATTTATTAGCCTTACCGCTTCTCACAACCAAAGGTCGACCCCATCCGAAATCATTATCATACATTGGAAACCTAGGGGAGCTTCCCATGGTGATCATCGCACCGTCGAAATTCCCCAACGGAAACAACCTAGGATTGCTCTCCCAATCCTTCACACCCCGGCGCACGGTAGGGTCATCATGGGCCACTACGTTATCGTGTAGCTTATTAGCTCCCCAGCTCAAATCATTGGCTAACAGATCGCCGGCTGTGGCAATGGTTGGTATGCTTTGGATTGCGTTGCCAAAATAGAGTGGGGCGAGCGGCGGCTCAAGCCGATGTCTGCAGTTCACTGCCATTCTGAACGTCGTGGTCTTGTTGGAGGCTAGCTCTCTGACACGTGTCACGGATCTCCACAGCTGAGCGCAAAGGGACTGGAACGATGAGATCTCAGCCGTTGGTGTTCTTCCTTCCATAACGGACGTTATCTTGCCGTTACTTTTGCGGTTATGTGCACCGTTAGTAACTGGCCGGTAGTTGTTACTTTGTTTACTCATAATCTCCGCGCCGGAAATTTGAGGCATTTGAATATGGATATTGTTAGCCCTAGATTTAAGTCTTAGAATCGCTTCCCTGCTGAAATGGAAGATTTTCTCTCTCAGAGACTCGCCGCCGGAAAAAGTAACCGACGGTCCTCCGGGGGGAAACGCCAGCACAGCTTGGGAATCAAAAACGGTTTCACGGCAGAAGTCCGGCGCCTTCGAAATCTTACTCTCGCCTCGCGCGATTTCCGCGAAGGTGTTGAAGAAGTTCCAGAAGGACGTACCGTCCACCACGGCGTGATTCATGGTGCATCCCACGAAAACAGCATCGGCTAGTTCAGTGACCTGAACAGTAACGAGTGGCTTGTGATGGCCGGCGTAGCTTAGAGTATCGTCGAGCTGGAAGAACCGCCGATATACGGCGGGGATGTCTTGATCGGAGGGAGGAATCATTGCTGCAATAGAGAGGTGCGACGCCATGGCATGGTAAAAATCTACACCAGCGTCGTTGCAAAGAATATAAACATGGCCAGTAGCATCGTCGGTGCTGAGTCTGCCGGCGAGTGGTGGGAAGTGAGAGAGGGTTTTAGAGAGTGAAAGCTTCAAAAGGGAGATAAGGGAAGGCGAGGAAAGCCTCGGAGCTGGAAGTAAAACGCCTTTCTGAATATATTGGCATGAAAGCATGGGAAGATCAGATACGGAGAGCTTCAAAGATTTGATGGCGGAATTGTGTTGAGGATATACAGTTTGTTTGGAGACTACAACCACCGAAGAAGAGGGCATGATTAACTTCTTGGCTTTTTGACAAGTGTTTTTTAACTGTATATACGAATTGATTCATAGCAATATATATAGAGAGAGATGAGGGGGAGACGTTGAATAACTTTCTATCTTCATGTACATATCCGGAAAATATTTATATGCATCCAATTTGTATCATATTTATATATTAATTTAATATTAAATATGATATTTTTTAAATAAATTTTTTTTATAAATAAATATATCTATTATTTTAAATCAATTATATTAAATTGATTCATAAATAAAAATATATTCATATAAGAATTTTCTGTTGTTCATGCACCTTGGCAGTTGGAGTGGAGTGATTGATTGGGCATTGTTTTGGATAGAAAGGTTGATATAACATCAGCCTGTAGCTCTCACAAGGAAATGGTGGACACGTGTCAATTACCCATTGTTAATTCTACAGAGCCATGGGCCAGCTTCGTTTTATCAAGTTTTTATATAAATTTAAAATAATATATAAATATAAATAATAATTGACTACATATTGTCATTGCACAGAGATCGTTGTAGCCCAGCCTCGATGTTTATTGTCCACATATATAGTTGGGTATATGCCAAAATGTAAAGTTATGTCCAAAATATAATACCATATCTTAACAGACAATTTACACTGCAAACACAGTTAGTTTTCTTTCTTCTGGGTTTCTCTAATAAAGTAAATATTGCATTTCCCAAATATAATGACCATGTCTAACAATTTTTTTGTACATTACACCGTAAAAGTTAGAGTTTTGGCAAATTGCACCTCCTAAAAACATAAAATTGACATAATACATCATAAAAGGTGAGCTTTGTGGACACAAAAAACTGTAAAATCATCAATTCAATAAATTAAAATGTTAGGATTCGAGAAGTAGGACGCAGGTATTGCGATTGACGGAAATGAAGTCGTATTACCAACGACTATAACTGATGTTAATGATGAAATAAAGGATTTTAAATTGTATATAAATCTAGACATATATTTTAGTCTATCAGTTTCCGACACAGATAATTCTTGCTCACAACAATCATGATCGTAATAATTTCAATATCATGGGAAGCAAACACATGAACTTGATGGTAAAATCAAACGTTTAACACATTACAAAAAAAGAGTAGTTTAAAAAATATTTTGGGATATATTGTTAATTATTATGGTTATTTTGAAGAAAAATACAAAATAAATTGATACCATCATACTTTTTGAAGAAAAAAAAATCTTATTTGTCAAATTCTTATAAAATATTTTATAAAATTTTGAATACATCCAAATCCAAGATAATTTAAATTTTCATGAACTAAACGATAGGGCATATAGTAAAGTAATGTGTCGGAAAAAGTGAAAGTAACGATCTTAATGGGCCATAAAGAGTTGATATGGTCTGGATGAGTGAGACGTGGATCCACATTTTAGTTATGACAATTTAGATGTCCAATTGCAAATTAATATTTTCCTCCAATCTACATATTTCTTTTTTAGGATAAATTTTATATATTTTAAAAGTAACGTATTTCAATATGAATGATTAAACGACCAAATCCAACTTATGAACACGTGAGATTGTACTCGAAGATATCGTTTGATATATTGTTAAGAATGTGATATTTTATAATTTTTAATTATTAATTCATTATTTTTCTTGTCTTATCAATTATACCAAATGATACGTAAAATATTGAATCCTTGGTGCCGAGAAGGTTTTTTGGATGCGGTGTTGTATTTTGCTCCCTGGACTCGAAATTAACATAGGAAAACAATTTCACTGTCAGAATATATTATGGACACTATAGAAATTATTATTATTATTTCACTGTAAGACACTAAGACTTGACTTCGTTATCTCATGTAACAATGAATTTCTTTAATACATGCATCCTCCAAGAAAAAAATTAAGTACGGATGCTCACCTTGCATGTATGCAGACTATTTAGTTATATCTTATTTACGTCGATTTGTGCAATGATTTAATTATATCTATAAAACTATATATATTAAGTTTTATAGAGATTTGATCTATTCAATACTATATAATAAGACCAAAAGTATATTAATTGCTGTCAAAATTAATTATCATTCATCTTCTTTGTCCAGAAAAATCCAAATTTTGATACCTAATACTCATAGATAGTCCAAACGATATAAGAACGATAATCAAATTTAGCTCAACGGTTTGGAGGGGAACCCTACATTCTCTGATTCATTCGTCACGTGCAATTTCTTTTTCATTGATACGTCGTGCAATTTGTACCTGAATTCCTTTTATATCTGCTTGCTCAGTTAATTCAATAGCTTTTTTTATTCTTTTTCGAAATAAAACTATTTTTAATAATCCGGCTCACAAACATGTAGATGCAACACATGATATCAAATGTATTGTGATTGTTCATGTATTTTCAAAATTAACAATAAACAGGGGCGTTACTTATAAGTGCTAGGCCCAAATATTTATATGCAAGATTTTTTTTATAAGTATATAGTTTTATCATGAATATTTTCTGTTTTAAATATAAAAACATGGAATATGAATTACTACATGTTTTTTGACAAGGAAATTTATTTATTAATAGAGTACAATGGGTACTCAACCAATATACGAAAGAACTTAAATAGAAACATCACAACATTATAGAGATTTTAGGCATAGAATTGGCTCTCTAACCAATCAGGTAAGGAGAAAATACAAGATTATTTATGCAATACCTTGATCTAGGGCTGCTCATTGGGCCAATCCGACCCGGTCCGATCCCGAACCGGCCGGTTTCGGATCCATTACTTTCGGAACCGGTCCGATCCGGTAAGGAACCAGATTGGATCCGAAATCCGGGTTGGACCGGTTCCAACACGGAAGCGGTTTTTTAGAATTTTTTTTTTCGAAAAATCAAGAGAAATTTTTGCTTGGAGGATTCGAACATGCGACAATCGCCTTCTACTCTACAGCTCTAACCAATTGAGCTAATGTGCATTTGTGTTTGTAAACTAACCTCAAATATATTTATCTACATTTAAAATAATTTTTTTTTAAAATAACGGATCCGGTTCCGCTTTAGCCCGGAATCAGATCCGTTAGTCCGGAATCGGTAAGATACCGGTTCCGAAATGGTAAAACCGATCTGGAACGGTATCTCATCGTTTTCGGACCAGGTTCGAAATTGGTTAACCAGACTTCGGTTCCGGTTCCGAATCGAGCTAACTGGTCCGATTTTGGGCAGAATCTGGATTGACCCGGTCAGTTAAGCAGCTCTACCTTGATCCACGGCTTTTTACCATGATCCCTTCTACCACAACACCAACATTAGCAAGTTCAATATAATCCATCATATATCAAATGCTATATATTACATAACATCTCGTTATATCAGCTTAGTGCTATTATTATATTATATTATATTATATTATATACATATCATATATTATTTATATATGCTCACACCAATCAAATTGGTTCATGTATGCACGGGCAAATACACAATATAAGGAAGGGGCCTAAAAAAATTTCTCTTTTGTTATACTAAATTTTCTTTTTTAAGAAAATACATTTGTCCTTTCAAAATTACAATTTTTAATGTTATTATTTTTTGTCACCAAAACAAAAATTCTCACAACTCGTGATATGACTTTCTACTTATTACCAACTTATTTTACCATGCTTTTTAATTTTATATAGTAATTTTAATATATCATTTCATGTTCCACAATAAAGAACAAAACATCTCTATTTCATAAACTAATTACAAAATAGATAAAAACAAATTGATTATACAAGTATGCATAGGGTGCAACTGATGCTAATAATAATAATAATTATTATTATTATTTTATAATACATAAAGCTAATACGATATATCATTAAGAATATAACTTTATTATTCACCCAACGGAAGCGAGGCAATGATTTCCCGACAATAAAAACATCATACCAATCCTAAATTCGGAGCTGCTCTAAAGAATATTCATCAACGACCTCAAATATATTGCGATCGTTGATGTTATCCCGACTCGATCATCTAATTTCTAATAATAAAAGAGTCGAGGTGACGTCGCTATGAAAAAACAGAAAATGCCTGTATGACTAGTGTATGTTCCACCTATGTATCAATATAATATGATTATATGATAGTTATATATATTTTATTTAAAAATTATTGTGTTTTAATATTTAATTGGTATATAAGTGGGGCCAAATCGGGTGTATATAAGTGTTTCCAAAAAAACCAGTGTCCTCATTCATGCACCTATTAATTACAACAGCTTAATCGTTGCTGGTTATTGAATTAATGATGTGATTGCTGCAATAATCTCAATCCCATTTTCGCGGAGATACGAACCAAATTATATTTTTTTTAAAAAAATATAAAGATTTTCTTTATATATAAATTTATTATTCACACCAAAGAGTAGGTATATATTCATAGCTCATATATACTTGATCTGTAAAGTTTTATGTAGTGAGAGTAGCGTTTGTTTGAATATTAAAATGTGCATTTTAAGAAAATTAACAAATAATCACAGATATTCTATAAATATATTATTAATAACTGTTTAAAATAACATATGGCTATAAAATAAGCTCCACCAGATTATGTGAATGTAAAGCAAAATAATGCATTTTGGGCCATCTGTAGGTTGTCACAACCTCAATATATGGCCATAATTTATTTTGTTAAAAGGAAGGCAAATGTGGCCTATCTGTTTCCTGTCCAAAATGTGGAAAGAAATAATACCAGACTCTGCCAATTCCGACAAATGTAGGTGCATAACAGATAACACAGCAGTTAGGTCAGTGTAGTTTGTTTGGTTATGATTGAAAAGGCTATGCTTAAACTATTAAGGATGACAACTGGGTGGGTCTCGACGGGTACCCGCCCCACTTAAAAAAAACGATCCCATACCCGTCTTGCCCCACCGATAGGCCCCGATATTCAAACGTAAAACCCTATCCTCCGCCGCTCTCTCCGTTAATTGTTCTCCCTATCTCTCCAAGAAGGCTTTCTCCTGCCTGATCCGTCTCCTCCACCGCCACCTCTGTCACCATTTCCAGCTTGTGCTGATGAAGATATCGATCCTCCAGCTTCCCACATCATTTGTGTGTGTGTGTGTGACCCTTTTCTTGGAATCCAATCTTCTCTCTCCCTCTTGCTCGGTGTAGAGTACTCACACGCTCCCCATGCTTTCCCAAGTGTGGAAGAATCTGTATGTGAGTGTTCTTGTATTCATTCCACAACCGACGAGAACACATCAATAGGGATTAGGGTTAGGAATAGAGAGGTCCGGGCAGGTTCTGCAAAACCAATGACCCACCTCGCCTCGTTCTTGACCGGGTCCAACGTTTGACCTGGTTTAGACAGGATGCTAGATGGGGCTGGTCCCATTGCCATCCGACCCATCCCTACTTTTGGATAAGATAGTCTTCGCTTTCTATATTATATTATGCTCCAAAAATTAGATACACTGAATATATTTTTCACTACAGTACATGATGTTACACCAATAATATCATACAACAGTAGAAAGGATGTCATGAATTATACTGCTTAATCACGATGGATTGCCGGGCACCGGGATTTTTCCAAAAAAGAATCCAATCCCACGCTCAATTCCAATGAATAAATCTGGGCGGTGGTACCGGGGGAACTAAAATATGAATGAAAATCTCAATGATGAATTTAGAATTAGATGTACCATATATGATTATTCAAACCGTCTTTGACATGGTTTTTTTTTCCCCCTTATCTACAAGATTTGGTGGCAATTGCCGGGATCTGGTTGGATATGATAAGATATACCTCGATTTCCAGAGATGTGGTTTACCTATTTGTTCGTATTCCCGGATACGTTTCCCGTTAATTGTTTTTGTTTTTATGAAGTACGTGTTACACATAAACTACTCAAGTGTATGTCGAGCTGATTGTTTGCTCGTGTAATCAAACTAGTCTCGTAATATCCTTACCCTATATTGGGCCATGCATCAACTTGGGAGGTTGCTAGCCAGGGGCAAATCTAGCTATATAATTTGGGGCAAATTGTATTATTTTTATTGAGGGATGCAAAAATGTATATTTTTTTTAAAAAAATATGGACTACTATAGCAACTTTGGTTAATCATTTTCGTAGAGGATGACGGATACAAGTAGTTGCTATATCAGCTTATTGTGCAGTCGCACTTGACCGGCTCTGACCCGGCGAGTGACAGGTCTTCCCCTCTAGCAGGATCAAAAAAGGTTGTATTAAAGTTTCTATAAGTTAATAACATGGTAATTGCCCCAGCCTACTGGAAGAGATACTAAAAATGGGAATGGTGTCACTAGAACGGACCAAACAAATAGGGGTGATCTTTCTCGAACTCATAGATCCGTCAATAGTATAATGTTATATCTTGCGGTCTGTTAGTATAAAGTTTTTGAATTGGTAAGTTGAAATATTTTAAATAAATTAATATTGTTGAGGGAGAAGCCAAAAATGAGAAAAATGTATTATGGACGTTGAATCCTTTATGAGTGAAGTTGAAATATGTGATCATTTTCAGCCAGTTAAGAATGCAGAATTGCCACTTCCCTCCCCTTACATTATCTTAATCGCAACCCAGAAAAATAATTTTCTTTTGTTTAAAATAAGAAAAACAAATTGTTGTTTTCCATAAATAATAATATTAAAATCACATGGGCCCAATGAATTTATGAAAATGGGCTGTATATACATCATGGACAATGACCACTGATCCATAATGGGTTATGGGCCGAATTT
Source organism: Haberlea rhodopensis (assembly GCA_907163345.1). Taxonomy (NCBI): domain Eukaryota; kingdom Viridiplantae; phylum Streptophyta; class Magnoliopsida; order Lamiales; family Gesneriaceae; genus Haberlea; species Haberlea rhodopensis. The sequence goes on along the minus strand of CAJQUN010000004.1, from coordinate 26,661,175 downwards.
ATTCTCAATAATAATAAATGATATAATTGAGATCAATACTACAGATATATTTATATATATATATATATATATAAATATAAAAGCTCATTGAATTCAACAAACAGATAAAAGTAGAGAAGGATACATATAAGATCAAGAATTATTGTTCAAGCTCGCTGCGAAAACACAAAATAATTTCTGATAATGTCATTATATCATATGTTGACTTGGGAAGGTTGGATAATCCCAAGTCAACATATGATATAATGACATTATCAGAAATTATTTTGTGTTTTCGCAGCGAGCTTGAACAAGGGTTGGTGGCGGTGGCGAATGTTTGCGTTGGGTCGGGGCAGTTGTACCCTCAAAAAAATAATAAATTTTATTTTTTAAAAAAAATTAATTTACCTCCTAAAATTGTATTTTATCCCAAGTTTTTTTCGCCCTCAATTTTTTATGTCATTATTTTTTTTCCTACTAAACAACAGTTCTACATTCGTCCTGGTCGGTGATGTATAGAGATAGTCGTGTTAGTATGCATATATTAACTATTAAGTTATATCTTCATCTTGATCGATATTTTATTTAAATATACACAATACAATGGAGACATGAAGTCAATCATTATAAAGTTATATATATCATGTTTCGACACTTGAATATAATTTTTTGAATTTAACAATAAATTCATGTTAATGATAATACATAATTTTCCATGTTCTTTCTACCTTTCCTTAGCTATATTTCACAATCTTCCACTAAATTTATTCTTGTGCATCTTTGGGTGGGACATATAAAGAAAGAACCATAGAGAAGTCTTACTTAACGCCACAAGGAGGCCAACCTTTCTCTCCCTTGTTTTCACAAGAAATTGGTATTTCCAGCCTTTTCTTCAACATGTCATGCAAATTACAAATTTTGGTTGAAAATTTTTTTGTGTTTTTGAGAAAATTTGATTTTGATTGATGGTAAAAGCAACTAAATTCAAATAACCGATGGGATTATGAGAACGCTGAGTTGTGACAAAATATTGATAGTGTTGACTTCAAGTGCGGTAATATGATATAGAAATATCGGAAATAAAGCTTAAAAAGACACCATAATTAACATAAAAAAACCCCTAAAAGGTAGTGATTTTATCGTTTTGGAAAAAGGGTTTGAGAAAAATCCAGTGAGAATAAGAATAAAGAACACGTACATAAAATTATTTTAGGTTGCGAGATAAGGTATATGGTCTAAATATACTTAACGAAGAATATCATGATCATTAAGAATAAAGTAGTAAAGTTCTTCAAATGGTTCAACTTGCAAAAAAGGGCTTCCATTTGAAGAAAACAAAAAATTAAAATGGAGAGTGGGGTTATTTTGTCATTTGCCAAAACAGAGTTCGTATGATAAATAATAGAGAGTACCGTTAGTTAGCAAACAAGAAGAGAAAGCATTACAGAAAGATAGCAAATTGAGCGTGGAATCTATGCATGCCGTTTGACTAATAATTTGGGCCACACCCTTTTATTGGGAGAGTATCTCCCATAGGAAATATGCTAAAATTCTCATATCCATCGGGTGGACCCATACATCAAGTCACGCCCTAAGAACGGTGTCAATAACACCGACATTGATTCCCAATAACAACTTGAAATCAATAAGCCTCGTAATACCGTATTCAACGAAAAACCAGTATATATGCCATAAAAATAAATAATTATCTTTACAATCGAAATTAAATTGCATAACCAATTCCTAAAAATCTTAATGAAATCCTAAGTAAACCAAATTTAATGCCTTTAATTCATAGACACAGCGGATCACCAACCCAAAATTGGTGTTGTTCTTCATCTTCAATTTCTTCCTTGTCTTTATCTGGGGAGATAGAGTAAGTGGTGAGTGTTTTGGAAAACACTCAGCAAGCGGGGTCCAATCGTATGTGATAACAATAATACTTTTTCATAATTTTCCAAAACATATATCATTATCAAATCATAAACTGATATTAATGCATCTTAACATAATTGCTCTCATCGAGCCATCACTTATCATAATTACTCCCATCGAGCCATAACATAACATATCATATCAGCAATATTTTTCATATACGTTAAGCACAATAAATCCTCTAATTTCCTCTTGGTACTGATATCCGTTTCTAGACTTAACCCTCATAGAGATGAGGTCATGACATCGGATCACCCACGAATAAAGGGTCTGGACTTCCCAGAACAACGGTTAACCACCGTATCAGGTCATGTAAACGGTTATAATCTCACCGCATCATGGCTATAAAGGAATTCCCCCAATCATGTAAATAGTTGGAGTTTCGGTTGTTACGAATAGGTAGACCGACCATTTCCTACAAATTCATATATATCTCTAAGATTGTTGCGCAAGAGTATAAACTAGAGTATGTTCGAATTAGACATAATGGAGACAACATTGAATGACAAAATAATTTTATTGATTGTCGAATAAGGTTTATTTTAAAACTGTCAGTCATACCGATAAATTTCCCAACTGATTCACCTTTTCAGCTTGTTTATTTAAACAGATTCAACAACTGGGCTTATATGTTCTAGATAAATGTTCTACAGTGCTGATCTTTTCTACATATCTTCAATCGGTCCGGCTGATATTTTTATCAATCAGAAGTTCTTCCTATCGGGATTATGGAACATGGCTCTGAGACCACTAAAATGTCACACCCCGAGATCGGGGTCAATAACACCGACATTGATTCCCAATAACAACTTGAAATCAATAAGCCTCGTAATACCATATTCAACACAAATCCGTTCTATATTCCATAAAAATAAATAATTGTCTTTACAATCGAAATTAAATTAAATAACCAATTCCTAATAGTCTTAAAACGAAATAAATAATGAAACCCTAAGTAAACCAAATTTAATGTCTTTAATTCATAGAAACGCAGCGGATCACCAACCCCAAAATTGATGTTGTTCTTTGTCTTGAAGTTCTTCCTTGTCTTTATCTGGAGATGTAGAGTAAGGGGTGAGTGTTTTGAAAAACACTCAGCAAGGGGGGCCAATCGTATGTGATAACAATACTAATTTTTCATAATTTTCCAAAACATATATCATAATCAAATCATAAATTAATATGAATGCATCTTAACATAATTGTTCCAATCGAGCCATAAATTATCATAATTACTCACATCGAGCCATAACATAACATATCAGCAATATTTTTCATATACGTTAAGCACAATAAATCCTCTAATTTCCTCTTGGTACTGATATCAGTCTCTAGACTTAACCATCCTAGAGATGAGGTCATGACATCGGATCACCCACGAATAAAGGGTCTGGACTTCCCAGAACAACGGTTAACCAGGTCATGTAAACGGTTATAATCTCACTGCATCAAGGCCATAAAGGAATTCCCCCCAATCAGATTTCGAAATTTAAAGTGCTTAAAAAAATATAGTTTTCATCCGAACATCATAATTTCAACATAATTCACATATTGATTGAGGTTTCAAAACAAACATATGATTTTCTCAAAATGAAACGAATATATCACAAAAGCCCACTTACAGCGATTATAGACGCGTTTGAACGATTTAGGATGCGAAAACACGATGAAATTCTCCTCCTAAATTTGAACATTGTTCGAACACCTTCACTGTGTGTGCACTATGTGAAAACTAAACACTTAAAGCTGAATAATTTTCGAAGGTTGCTTGTTGGAAATCTCGATAAAAAAAAATCTGGAATATTTTGACAATTCAGTTCAAAGCTTCGATGACTTAATGCTGATTGGGGAAGGATTTTGAATGGCTGAACTCTTTGGATTTAAGGCTGAATCTTTCGAAATCTGATATGATTCACTTATATCCCTATTAGAATTCTTAATCATCTTTAGAGTTTTAATCCTACTAGAATACTTAATTATCTATATATTATTTATAGTTTTAATCCTACTAGAATACATAATTATCTAATAGGTGTGTGACTTGAACAAGGTACCTTAAGTTGTTGGATGACATCAAATTCTCGGGTCTTTACATCAAGACACATACAAATATATATATATATATATATATATATATATATATATATATATATATATATATATATATAAATATATATATTTTAATGTTTTGTTGGTGTATAGTTACACAAAATGGGTTTGGACTCAAATCTTTAGATTCATATGTAAAGGTTAAAAGATTATCAAATCTCCTAGCTTTTTAAGATGTTAACTCTATCGTTGGTGGACTTAGGGACCACTTGTAAATGTCCCATTTAAGCAAAGATTTGTTTAAATTTCAAGCATAATATTTTAAATAATCTCCATCACCCAAGATAAATTAGATTAAATCCACCTTTTACATACACTTGAAGGAAAACGTGTGGTTTACATGGTTGGAGAATCGATAAGGATCAGTCCATGAAAAATATTCCAGAAAGAATATGATTGTGAGAATAAACAAGGTGAACCAATACTATCGACAAAATTTCAAATTTACGAATAATTTTATTTAAGTTTCGAAATGTCAAGACACATTAAACACTAGATTCGGTTCCTAGTTTGATCCATTTATTAATCTTATCATAAATCTGATTCAATACCAATTCAAAAGTTCGCAATCTGAGCATGAGATGCTTGTGTCTGTTTTAATCGTCGAATCATGAAAAAAATATATTCTGCCGAGTTGGAATCATAGGACAAGAAGAGAGTAACATTTTTCACACCAAGATTTTCCACTTGTTCTGGCAGAAGGCAAAGTTCTTCACCACCGGAGAAGTTATATTTCGATTTTTATTGTTTTTTTGCTAATATTATTTACAATCACAAGTTGAAGATTTCTCATCATGAACAGCTGAAAATTAAAACCATAAATTTCTTATAATTCAAGGTTTAAAATCTTGCTGACATAACATGTATCTGTTGCTAGTTTAGTTTCTTAGCAAAATCAGCTTTCCATGGCTGCACAAATCAATTTTGCTGCGCACGTTGCACCTGGAAAATTTCACCATTATACAGGTTTAATCCAAATGAAGAATTCCCTGGAAAATGAGAGATGATCAAGCCGCTGTTTCCAGGAGTGAAACCCATCATTGACCCTGGATTTTGCAGGACATTAGACTCGTATATTTCTTCCGGCAGAAAACCCGTAATTTCGTCTGAATTTTGTTGGGATTTCAAGATTAAGGTTGAGTTATGTGGCGAATCAGGCCTGTTTCGATCCTTATTGGGTGAAGAAGACTCGGTTTCCGTAATATTCACAGTCGTGATATCATGTATGCTTGATCTTCTCTTATCTTTCCCCCCGGAGACCTGCCTGACAAAGTACTTCTGAGCATGACTCGCGACTTGTGTCGGGGTCCTCGTTGTCACGAAATTGCGCGAAATGTTCCTCCAATCCCCTTTTCCATACTTGTTCAGGCCCAACAGAAATTGCCTGAAACCATGAACACAAGTAAGATTACGCAGATAAAATCAAGAATATAACATGAGTACTTAATTTAATCACCTGTGTTCCTCCTCAGTCCAAGGCACCCCTTTTTTCCGTTCGTGATCCGAACCCCGAATCGAAGAGCTCCGTTTCCCGCCTGAATTGTACAATGGTTTCAATCCCTGACAAGGGAGATTACTCACCCACTCCAACGTGAAAGTATTGTTTGCATAACCTGGAAGTGGTATTAGCCCTGCTTCTATATCACTAACATCTTCTACCAATTCTTTATACTGTTTCATCACATCACTTACCGTCTTTCCAGGAATCATGGCCGCCACATTGTACCACCTGTCGGGGGTATCTTTATCAAAGAACGCCAGTGCATTTTCAAATCTTTTATTTTCCTCGGGTGTCCATTTTGTTATCACCTTATTTTCCTCGAACAACCAGTCTGATGTCCTGATCCGTGGCTGCAAATTTTCTATGTTCATTGTCTGTATTTCACTACCTAGAATTGAAGTAAAGGAATTTGCAGCCAATACAAGAGTAGATATAGATAAGTGGAGATTTGCTATTAAGTCAAAAAAAGGGAATCTGAATACCACTTTATTTTTCATACACAAGTTGAGGAATCTTGGAAAGCCACTCAACTTTCCTGTCCCGAAGGAAAATTTCAAGAAACTTATGAGAAAAGGCGGATACAGATACTATAGGCGGACAAAGAAAGAGGACAAAGTGAAGAAAGATACAGTGAACCTGTGCCAGAAAACAGAATACAGCCGTTATGTGATGGACAAAACTACAGTGTTCACGGGTTAAAAGTTAATTAAACAGGGAGACATTCTTCAGGAGTTGAATCAAAATCAAGAAAAAAATGGTTGTTCTTTCTTTTTAAAGTCCTCTGAATCTGATTAATGAGTTTGAAGAACTGAAATCTACGTCTTCAATGTTATTTGTACTTGTTTCCTAGAGTGGAGGGAACGATGTTTAGAGCAGAACAACACAGAAAATTTGTGTAATAAAAGAAGAGATGGAGACAGATATACGAAAGGTGTTTGTTAATGTTTGGATGGTAGATGTCTGTTGAGGGGTGGCGTCTGGTTGTGCAATGACATTTGTAATTCTTCTAAAAAATATGTCCATATTTCTCAATATAAATATATTATATTTTAATCGAAAATAAAATATTAAAATTTTAGAATAATAAATTTCAGGTAAAAAATTTAAATAACATAATATACAATGGTATCATATATAGCATATAAACAGAAAAGATAGTTTTCGGTCATATTCCTATTTTAATATAAGAAAATTACATTTAACAACTTGTAGTTAGTACAAATTTCAGTTTGCAACTATTATTTGAAATAACAGTTTACGTCATAAATTTCATGAATTGTAATAATTTGTATCATTTTGACTATATTTTGTATTCTTATAAGATTCATTAATGCATCCATCATTATCTTATATTCTCAAATTTAAAACCAAATTTATTTTTATTTATAAATAACTATTGCTACTTTCCTCAGGTGCGGACCAAGGGATGAGGGCTCCAACGCTAAAAAAAAAAAAAAAATTTGACCCCTAAAAAACTTTTTTACTTCTGATATTCTCAAAAAAAAATTCGCCATCCCCACAATTTTTGTGGTTCCGCCCCCTCACTGCCCTATGTGTGGGTGATCTACAATGTTTTCCAAAAAAGTATATGTTTGTACTTGTTTAATTAATTAAATGGTTCAATTATTAGTGATGCATTCATTCAAGGTTCAATGCATGCAATTAAATGGAAGGTTTAATTAAATTAAAATAGTGTCCCTTTCTTGAATTTCTATCACAATATGAGCTAATTATATAATTTGAAATTATTTATTTATAATATATTATATTATAACAATGATAACAAATGCTTTCTTTCAATTATTGATCGATGATTGATTGAATGTATGGTATTAAATGATGTAAATAAATTTATAAAAAGAAGATGCAATTCCCAAATATATTATAAAATAAATAAAAGTGGTTGGCTCTTGAATATTGCAGCTTTTACATTTAGGGACCGCAGACTTGTCTTTCTTTGGCGACAAATTTTGTATATATATTTATTTCACTTTCGCATAGCCGATTATCGATACACAATTTATTATGATTGTGAAGCGTCGTAATAGATTCTATATTTTTTTACAAAATAAAAAGATTCGAGATGTATATATTATTTTTTACGTATTGACAATCTTCCTTCACTGATAATTAATAACGATAGAGCTTCACGGCTTTGTGATAAGACATCATGTCCACTTTGGACAGACTCGAGTTCGAGTCACGCTTGACTCACATAAATTGATTTAGCACATCCTCTACTCAAAAAAATATTTAATTACAGGAAAACGTTGTGAATTCACCATAGTGAATTTATTATCTTCTCAAGTGTGGGATCTCTTACACTCAAATAAATTAAATTGCGGTTAAAAAGGAAAAATTGTAGGACAATGAAGAAGTTGGAGTGTTGGACCCCAGCCCACATTGCCACTTACAAAATGGATACGTACTGGGATGAGCAATCAGTGAGAAATGAGAAACCCAAAAGCCCAAAACTAACTCATTTTAGATACATGGAAAATATTTTTTTAATGTTTTTTTTGGAAAGCACCTGGAAAATTTTTAGGGAGACTCGTAGATAAACTTTATATGCCAAAAAAATCAAAATGTTTTAAGCCTATTTTCAATCAAAATGACCAAAATAGACATCCGCTTAAACATAATTACAACACACAAACCAAAATATAGCAAGAAATCACAACCCAGCCAAACAAGAGTGAAAGCAATCCTATGTTGAAGATGGAGATATAGATTCCAAAGTAAGGAAATAAGCATCAGGAACAACTAAAGCCCAAAGCACTGCTTTGAAGAAACCAAACTAGAAGCTAGGAGTTGCAGCAAAGAAACCTGCAATGAAAAATTGTGCAAGCCTTCACCCAATCGAGGAACAATAAACGAACGATTGAGTGAGGGAAAACCACAAAGAATCGAACATGAAATCCCATGAAAATAGTAGCAAGAATCGAGCAAGCGCAGTGAAGAGAGACCGTCTCTCTCAGCAAGGCAAAAATAAGTAAAATGTGCAAGCTCGTCAAAATTTAAAACACCGGTGCACGTGAATTAATCTAATTAGCAACTACTATATTATTATTATTGTTATTAACTGAGATGGTTAATTTGAGGGTAAGTAATAAGTGTTACCTCCTTATAAAACGACAAAAATAATTTATATAGTTAGAAGCTAATAAAAAATACTGTTGGGAACCAACAATTGGCTATTATAAATAACTCGTCCAATAAATCATTATGAGTTGAATTAATTTTGAGTAAGCTTTTCAATATCATTACATTCTCAAGATTCTTTTTTAATTAATGAATTAGCTTAGCATCCGATCCATCGAGGAGCATAGACAGTCGCATTCGTGCAATGATAGGATCTAAAACAAAGATAATTTACTTTCATATTATTATTATATTGTAGTTTTTCTTGTATCACAACTAGGTTTTTGCAAAAATAAATTAATTCGTTGTAGACTGTAATATATCTGTTACTCATCAATTGCGAGGAATTTTTTTTTAGAAAAAAAAAATTCCTTTTTTGATTCCTTACTTTTGTAAGAAAAGAATAATAATGAACTTATTATTGTTATGATTATTTATTAGATAGAATATCCATATATATATATATATATATATATATATATATATATATATATATGAGCCCCAGAAATAACCATCTTATCAAATTTCCGGATGGGCCATTTGCGTATTGGAATTGGATCACTAATGTGAGCTTTTCCTTGAAATTAGAGTTGAAATCACATTTTACAAAGAGAAAGAAATCTATGATAAACCATGGAAGCTCTGACAGTGACTCAGGCTGAAGAGTTTAATCTGTAATACCTATTTGGGCTTCTGGGAACAATGTTTGTGCTACAAGGTAACACCACGTATATCAACACACGGGCTCCAAAAGCCTACCACAACCCAATGAAAGAAATTAAATGCTTAATTGTTTTGTCGTAAAATTTATAAATAAATAAAAAAAGTTTAAATGATCATCAGGTTCGGACTCAGAGTGAGCTAGGCAATTATTCTTCTATCCAGATTTCTACCCTCTAGAAAAGATAAGATTTTAATAGTTACACTGTTTTTTTTAACATTAATAGATCAAGACGTTTTACAAACGAACCTCAACCCAGAATCGACTATACAATCTAAAAACAACATGAAATACAAATACCAACATATGACACTAACGAAAAGACGCCTAGTAAATATGTGATGACAATGCTTTCGAGTAACGCGAAGTCCCGAAAACCGCACAGTAGTGACTAACACAGTGCCATGATACATTGAGTCCCTCAAGCCATGTATGCCAGATTAATAGCAAGTAAGGTACACTTTGGACACCAAACGCATAAGCTCCTATTTTCAAAGTCCTCACCGATTCCCATCAACCCGGTAAATTATGACACGAGACCTTGACAAATATTATGAAAGCTTGACATGATATTGGATTCCGAGCCTCTCCTTCTCTTTTCTTCCCTCTTCCCTTTTTAAGCATGTTCGTATGTTTTTCTTCACCTTTTGACCCTAATCTCAATAATTTCATCGACTTTGGAGGCTTTACATGTATTATCTCATAACCAAGAATATAAAACTCGATATTAAATCACTAAATCCAGGAAACTGAGGAAAAAATTATTGTCAAGTGTTAATTTGTCATGTTACTTTTCTAAGTCAAATATCTCAGGTCCCTTTTATCTATCTGTATTCACATTCTAAGGATACAAACTCTCCTGTTCTACATTATGAATTTACCATTCTTTTGTCTTACAACCAAACTCTTACACATATATTGGTCTACTATTGTTTTTACATGGTTATTTCAGAGTACCGGAATTAAACTTTCAGGTAACATTCACATGCAAAAAAAAATGAATAATCTGACTTTGGTTACAGGTTCAACCAAAGGCGAATACATGGAAGTAGCTCGCTGGTAGTCCGGTCAACGATAGATTAGAGCTCATTTCCCGGTTATGGCCAAATCCTGCTATTAAATCCATTGCCTGAGTTTCAGTTCAAGCTCGCAAGTGGCACTTGATCAACCTCGAGTGTGTGTCAGTGTGTGTGTGTGTGCCACCTTGAGAGAACACTGCAGAATTCACATTCGCTTTGAGCCTAGTCATGTTAACAAAGAATGACAGACAACTCTGCACATTTTCCAGTAATTTTCAAAGACCAGATTATTGTCTTCCAGTTCCTCTTTATTGGTGGATGATCCACTTGGGTTTGTTTCATTGACAAAGACAAACAACAATACAAGCAATCATTGCTGACAGATAAATAATCATCACTTCCCTAAAGACTGTCAACATACAAGAAAATAAATGGCCGAAATCACAACAATTGAGTAAATGCAGTTCAAAACATAGATTTACTCGGTTCAGGTTTATAACTTAAAAGATTTAGTCCGTATTGGATTATCTTGTTTAAGAAATTTTGAGCTCGAACTTGACCTGGTGTGCCTCTCATCCTGATGAGGGGGTTAATTCCTATCCAATAAATTTGGCCTTTTGCAAGTCAAAGAGAGATGGGATAGAAAAGAACTGTGACAAAATTCATAACAGTTTACAAATGGAAATGAACATACAACGAAGATCAAAGAACATGTGAAAGAACTCCCGGATAACAAAAAATTATCAGTCACATATAGTAGGAGATTAATAGTATGATAAATCATGAAGATCATATTGAGGAATTCAAGAATCACGATTCTATTACTTGGAAACAAAGAAACATGGGATTTTCTCATTATTAAAATATTCATAATATACCATCCTGACGACAATGCTCTTCAAACAACAAGAATCCAGTTGGCATATGTGGTCACACAACAAATTCGGTAAAGATACATAGCTCTAAATCATAAGAACAAAACTAGGGAAGACCTTCAATCAGTACAGACGAAGCACGCTTCTTGTGATCGAGTGCGAGTTATTGGGCTTGATTATACCTCTTCGCCCACTTCTCATGGGTGTCAAGTGAAACCTCAATAGCGCATTATCAATATGGTTAGGAGAATATCTTGCACTCATATTCTTTTCCAGTACGAAGTCGTCGCTCCTCTTATTACCACTACCATTGATTTCAAGATTTGATTTCCCCAAATTCCCAAATGATCCGCCAAAGTGATTGGAATTTCTCCAACTCACACTACTATTGCTCCTAAACCCCTTTCTGTTGAATTCACCTATCGTCTCTCCATTCCTTCCCCTATTCAACTCCTGCCAAGACTCAGAAAATGACCTCTCCACGCAGTTTATTCCACTGTACCTACCCTCAACCTCATCTTTATTTCCATTACCAAGCCGGTGTATGAATCCCCATATTTTCCAACTCCAACTCCTAGACTTTTTCGACTCCTTTCGTTTAGCATTGTGTAACACGGAATTGCCATCCGTAAACCCATTACTCAGCTCAAAAGTCTCAGAACAATCGTCCCTCAAAGAATTCGAATTTGAATCCCTCAAACTCTCCCTCGCCAATAACTTTGGCCCATGAAAGTAATCTGCAGTTGTGGGCAACGCCATAGTATCAATATCCGCAGCCACAGCAGCTCCTCCGTTCCTCATTGAACTAGACCTATCGAGACTCTTCCTTCTCCTCGAAGAAGAATCCGAGTAATACTCCCTGGTCTGTGATGACCCTCCAGGCTCAATTTCACTCTCACTAGTAAGGTTCAATGTAATTGTTGCCGGTTCTTCCGCCGGAATTTGCATATCGGAGCGAGCAACATGTGTGGCTGGGGAATCCTCCATTACAGAAATCATTGGTGCAATTTTTGGAAAACTTCTCCCAGTCAAATTCCCATCCCAAGAGGCTCGAGGCTTATCAAAAGAATACCTTGGATCGTCGAAGCTGATTCTTCCAACATCAAGTGAAAACCTAGGCTCCGTGTCGCAAGACCTCCTCCCAAACCCGTAATCTGCCACCTCTGACTGGGTTTCCCGGTACTGCCTCGAAATTGGTTTATCAACGGATAATGTAGCTAAGTTTTCACGATTATTCTGCTTTTTAACCTTCTGCTTCCGCCTCCAGTTGTGCCATTTCTTGCTAAAAACCGAGGCAGCTGCCCAAAATCCTACGCCAGAACTCTTCTTTTCCCGGGTATCAAGATCTATATGGTCCTTCATAAGCTTCAGATAATCCGTACTCAAAACACCTGCTTCACTTATACCAGCATTATTCACCTCTATTTCACTATTATTTCTCAGATTCTCCAAATGGGAATCTAGGACTGGAGTTATTTCATCCCCACCATCATCATCATCCACCACCAGAGCTTCAATATTTTCAGGGTCTTTAAAGTCTTCCTCATTTTCGGTTTTCTCAAGAACGGGCTTATTGGCAACGGAAGACTCGTAATGTTTAGAATTCTGGCTATACTCTGGGATGTTTTGGGAGGATGGAGCAGAGGGTTTCTCAGCAGTGGTGGTGTTATCGCCATCGAGAGCAAATAGTGTCCAAAGAGTGCTTGAGTTTCTCACTCTGACGTCACAAGATTTTCTCTGGGGCTCGAAGAAATGGCCTAAAGCTTCATTCTTGGTAGCTGAAAATGACTTTGTACGTCGCAACTCAGGGAAAAACGAGGTGGGTTTGGAAGGCTTTGGAGGGATTGGTGGTAGGAGAGAGTTACCATTAGCAATGGGTTTCGAATGTGAAGACGAAAATAGCGATTTAATGGCGGCTGCGGCGGCTGCCGAAGCAGAGGAGGGGCGGCGAGAAGACGAGGGAGTGTTGGAGGAAGATTTATCTAATGTTGTAAGGCGTTCGCAGAGGCAAGACGGACAAAAGCCCGAGAATTGCTCATCAGGGTGGCGGTCACAGCTGAAAGAGGACCGCGGAGGCAGAGGCGGCGCCGCTGTTGGGTCAGCGTTGGTGACGTTAGAATTCATAACCTTTGGAAATGGTTGAGAACACCGCGCCACCAGTTCATTTTACAACACTGCAGTAATGTTCATGTTTCAAGAGCATATTTTTGTGCCCGCCAGTGTGTGTTTGCGTGAATGTAAAAGAGAGAAAAATGGAATACAGAGAAAAGGGAGAAGAATTACAGAGGCCAGAGGGGAAGGGAAGAGGAAGTATAAACGTTCGTGTCCTCTAATATGTATATATTATATTACTCCGTAATCATGTTATTATATTAATTAATTATATATAATGACGGACACATTTATTTTATATATTTAACATTTATATTTGAACAAATTAAAACAGTAACTTTTTCCAGCCGTAAAAGAATTTCCAAACTAATTACTTGGTGTGGGCTTCATAAAATCTCAAATGTTTAGGTAATTAATGAATTAATGTTACTATTTTGAAAGGATATTAAACGTTAAGCTAATTACATTTTGTTTTAAAACGTTTTGATTATTGATTTGTGTACTCAAAATATATTAATGATGCAATATGTAATCAAAAAAATCCCCAGGATCCATACAATTGTTAATTGATATCATGCAAAGCTCGCAATCCGTGCACATCCCTCGATTTACCTGGTGGCGGTCCTGAGGAGTCGGGGTCGTCACCCAATGATTAGTCAGTCGCAAACATAGATACCTTATTAAACCAAAAAAAAGAATTAAAAATGTTTGCATTGGCCGGGTGATGTGTCGGTTGAGTTGTTGCTGTCTTTCAAGGATAGTGCCCTCGCGAACATATCAATCGTATATAAAGATTTTTCCACATGTATGGTTAAAATGCCATAATGCTCTTAACATGAACCTAGCCGATGTTACCGTGAAAACAATGAAGGTAGATTGAAGAACACAAGTTGAATCAAGTATTTATTTCACCCACCACACACACCAACACAAAAATTGAGGGGGACGGTGGCAACCAACTGCCACCCCCACGGCCCCCACTCGGCGTCCGCATGAATATATTTATGTCACATAACTGCATGTATTTTATGTGTGGTCCGCTAAATTATAAAAATTATTGGTAAATTCTTGAGAATTTCTCTTTGGAGTATATGTCACCCAATTCCAACTGTGTTAATAATAGTGTAAAACACTCTCTAAAAAAAATTTTACTCTAGTAAAGTTTTTTCTTTTTTTAAAAAAAAAAAGTGAGTATCTGTCCACATCCTTTTACTTTTTATTAAAACAATGATGAAAGTTATTCAAAAAAATAATAAAAATAAAGGAGAAGTGACATTAAATAAATAATAAAAAAGAATTCAATATTTGTCTTTTTACTTCATGGGCTTGTCTTTTCATGTGTTTTCTCTTTGTTTGATTTAGTTATTTAGAATAAATGATAATCCCGAATTGAGACAAAAATTCTTCCACATTTGTGGTGGGTTCAACTCTAAGTCACATAACATACTTACCCACTTTGTATATTGGCGTTCGGTTTGAACTGATGTATTGATTATTTGTGCGATATTTTAAGATGTATAAGTTTATTAAGTAGCGTACTAAATTTTACTAAGTCGTACACTAAAGCTCCGGTCGTGATGTGGCATATTCAATGCGCTTGCGACTCTTTTCGACTAAGTTTTATTAAGTCGTGTATTAAGTTTTATTAAGTCGTAAACTTAAATGTTAGATATTTTTAATTCTCTAAAAATAATATAAGTCATTTTTAATAAATTCACACTATTACAAAACATTTTGAGACACAGATGTAATATTTGGTTTTATTTTTCGAATTCATTATCTTATGACCAGATATTTATAATTCATTTTCATTTTTTCATTCTCTAAAATATATTTTAACTTTATTCATTCGTGTGTATATACACTTACACTCAAATGTTTTTAAAATTGACGTATCTGTGCGTCGGCACCCGCATAATGTGACTTAGGTTCTACCTAAGCATTTGATATTTTTTTTATTTTGTTATCTTATATATTTCTCAATTTATGATATTTATTTAAATACAATAAATATCAAACTTTTAACAAAACTAATTATGATTTCCAGCTAATCCATTGAAGAAAACACAAATGGACAACCGACAATTTCATCAATATTCTCTAATAATTATCGATTCAAAGAATTATTATTTAATAATTTTATTCTACGACAAACATGGACATAATAAATCATAAAGAATAACACGAGTAACTCTAATCAAGTTGACAAAGCTCGTATATAAAATCAAATAAATAATCAGGAAATCAACGGCACGCGTGCACTCATCGGTTCCACAAATTTCGCATCCCCATTATGTCAAATAATAATGTTGTCTTTAATATTAAGGTGCAATATAATTATTCTTCATAATCACATACAAACCAACTTTCGCGGCTCTCGTGTTAAACTAAAACCTTTATAAATTAATACTCGATAAATTAATAATTTTTTTAAAATGCATTTTTTTTTCCCAATCCCAACTCGGTCTCGATATTATTAATTTAATACACGATAAATTAATAACTTATCTAAATTAATTAAATATTATGATTCCAACATTATTAATTTATATAGATTTTATGGTATATGCTTGTACTTCCTTCGTAGTATATTAAATAGTATAAAATTTATTAAACAAGATAGATATTGGGGATAAATAATGAATACTCAATAAATAATGATTATTTTGTTATACAATTTAAAAGATCTGAGTCGTATAATTATTATTAATTAAAAATGTTGATAAAGCAAACATTTTTATTTGAATGTTTTAGTATCTGAAAGTAAAAATGTTTGATATTGAGCTATAAGTTGAGAGTTGGTTCATTTCAAAGTAAAATTGGACCCTATAATTGATTATTGTTTATTTCCCCACACAAAACAAATTGTCTAATGAAGAAAATTGATTTTTAATGAAATCCCACTATAAAAGAAGCCTTCATTTTGGACCCAAAATGCCTATCTTCATCTTTTTTCACGCTCATCCTATCCTAGTCTAAAAAGGGGAACCAAAATAAAATATTAATACTTTATGACTGGCTAATTATGATAAATATAGGTATGTTTTCGGTAAGAGAAATATTATTATCAGAGTAATTATTGTCGTTGTCAAAATAATTGACATTGTCATAACACTTTTGAGTATTTTTGGAATACATTCCTCGGAAATTTATCTTCGCAAAATCAATCGAAAAATATACTTAAAAAAATGATATTTTATATTGTAGATATCATCATATGTCAAAGTATCTGATATTACTTTATTTTTTTTTTAAATAATGTGATTATGTTAGAAATATAAATATATAATTCACATTGTCACGATATAATAATATTTTAACTTTTGGGATTGTACAGTTGAATAATAATAATAATAATAATAATAATAAAGGAATGCTGAAGATGAGCGGAAATGTGTTTTGAGGAAAATTTACCCAAAATTTGCGTATATGCAATTTTTTTAAAAAAGTTCTAAAGCTCAAAATTTCAATTTTGAATAATATAAAGATTATCGTCGCTACGACAGTATTTTATCATTGCATAACATGGTTCCTTGGTTGAGTGAAGGAATCCCAAGAAACATTTAGCTATCCATGTTCTTCTAGTTTTTCTTGATAAAACAGGAAAAAAGGCATATATAAAATATAAACAAAGCCGTGAAACCAAAAAAAAAAACATCAAAATTGAGAACGAGAGTAGCGATAGTGTTAGTATTCGTATTTTCCTCTGAAGAAGCATTTTACAAAATCAAGCGGAGTTGAAATTTTGCATAGACTGAGTTCTTATGTCTGGTATGGGTTCTAATGAACAAGGCAAGACAAGAATAACAAAGAAATTAGTACAATTTAAACGCCTATATGATTTTTTAGGCTCAAAGGCATGAATTTTTTGTATGGACCGATCGTATCATACACCAACATGCATAAATATGCATATATGTTTGTATGTGTGTTGATGTATGACATGACTCTGATCCATCCAAGAGTAGCGATAATGTATCTCTCTCCTAGAATCTTGGAAGTTAACAATTGGGCTATCAGTTGGATATCCATTGGTCTTGAAAATGAGCTAGGCAACACTCAAAGTCTAGACTAAAAAATTAATCGCTCAGTGAGCCAAACATTTGTTCGAAGTCCTTTGACATGAAGGACTTCTCTCTTTACTCCCCTGCATCAAAACTGACAAGACACACATGTCATAAAAGTTGTGAACTAATCTGTGGCCATCAACTCATGCTCAATCGCCTCTAGCGCCACCTTAGCTTCATCTACGAAAAATACTAATATACACCCGATTTGATCACATTTATATATTAACTAAATATTAAAACATAATTTTTTTCAAAATAAAGAATACAATTAATATACTAACCATTATTACGAATCATATTGAGCTAATTCATAGAATCCATACAAACATTTTCCCTCTTTCCAACTTTTTGTTAGTACGTGAAGCCAAAAGTAATATGGTGTTGCATCTCGGTGTTGTCGTGGATGATGTGGATAACCCCAAATTTACATTTTGATTGGAATGAGAATGTGAGCCCATATTGTGGGTCCACCCAATGCAAATTTTGGGTTGCCTCCAGCCACGACAACCCTATTGCATCTTATCTTTCACAGCATCAAGCCCAATAATAAAAATTGATTGGAAGATATATATTTAGTAAAATAAAAAATATTTTACCCATAGGTTATTGGGGTGCTATTTATTATTACATTAACTATGGTATGAAGTTTCTTCGAAGTAGAATGGTTCAGCACATTTTTGACTTGATATGTTGCATGGGGTTGCTCCCCACCAGTTCCTCCCTAAAACGCTTATCGAATTTCAAGTCCAATTAGTATAAAGGGGAAATTGTAAGGAATTGTTCTTTTGGTAAACTTAAATCACTTAAGTCTTAGGAAAAAAACTTTAGTGTAAGAAAATCCAAGTTGGAGAAACTTATATTCAAATAGGTTCAATTTTCAAATTTTCAAATCAATTGGGTATTTTATTTGACTCTTTTACCCCTCAATGATTTGGTGAGATTGCATTATATTCCATA
Source organism: Haberlea rhodopensis (assembly GCA_907163345.1). Lineage (NCBI taxonomy): Eukaryota > Viridiplantae > Streptophyta > Magnoliopsida > Lamiales > Gesneriaceae > Haberlea > Haberlea rhodopensis. The sequence continues at coordinate 26,642,756 of CAJQUN010000004.1, read as the reverse complement.
GGCTTTTGTTTTCCTTACAAAAAGGTCTCTATATAATATTCAATTATCTTTTATATCCTTATAATTAGAAAAAAGTGGCATTTAATATCTTCTTTTTACAAGTCCACCAGAAGATGAAAGATCAGCGAAAATTTGGAGAGGCAATTCTTCAGTTCCGACAACAAGGTCCTAGTGAAAAGGATTCTCAAACTTTTGACTAGGTTAATATCATGTCTTTCAGAGAACATGATGAGGAAAGAGTGACTCCAGAAATCCTGTTGCTACTGAAAAATGCATTACGAGAAGAAGTTCCACAACCTGAAACTACCATCGAAGAACAAATCACTCTAGAGGATGTAAAAAGGAAGATTCGTAAGAACTACAACGAGGATCCACTAGCACGGTGGAACAAAAATGAGCTCATAGCTACTTTGAAGGTAAAATCTGGAAAAGAAAATGAGTTTGTTAGGTACAAGCCCATCCCCATGAACCAGGAAGATCGTAAGGATATGCAGATCATACTTAAGGAGCATCTTGACCTTAAGTTAATCTTAGCAGGTATTTCTCCATACAGCAGCCCATGATTTCTTGTTCGGAATCATGGAGAAATTAAACGAGGAAAGCCGATATTGGTGATCAACTATAAAGGGATCAACGAAATCTTGGAATTCGATGGATATTTTATCCCAAGCAGAGAACATTTGGTAAATAGCATCAAGAATGCCAAAAGTTTTCTAAGTTCGATTGCAAGTCTGGTTTCTACCAGATTAAAATGGAGGAAGCAAGCAGAAAATTCACGGCCTTCTCCACACCACAAGGACATTATATCTGGAATGTTATGCCAATGGGATTAACGAATGCTCCCCAGATATATCAGAGAAAGATGAATAATCTTTTCAAGGATTACTTCAGCTTCATGTCCATGTATATTGACGACATTCTTATAGCGTCAAAAAGCATGAAAGAACATCTTAAGCATTTGGAAATCTTTTCAGGTGTTTGTTACCAGGAAAGATTAGTGATTTCCAAAAAGAAAGCAGTGATTGCTACAAGACAAATCGAGTTCCTTGGAGTCGAGATCGATGAATCAGGAATTATCCTGCATAATCATATGTTGAAAAAGTACAAGGATATCCGGATGACCTCAAGTATTTAAAACAACTTCAGAGTTTTTTAGGAGTTGTTAATTTTGTTGGGATGTTTATCAACAATCTAGCAAACCACATGAAGGTGTTCAGTCCACTACTCAAGAAAGATGTTAAATTTGAGTGGAATGAAGATCACAGACAAGCTGTCAAACAGCTTAAGGAGGTTTGCAGGCAACTACCAAAGCTTGCAATACCAAACGATGAGGATGAACTGGTATTATACAAAGATGCCAGTGATCATTAGTGGGCTGCAGTTCTCATGAAAGTCACACACGAAGGAGAAGTGTCATTCAGATATTGCAGTGGGCTATTTGATAACAACGAAGTTGTCAGATGGCACATCAACGAGAATGCGTTCTTTGCTGTTCGAAAGGCTTTTAAGAAATGGCCATTTTTTCTACTTGCAAAGAAATTTATCTTGAAAATAGATAATACGAGTGTCAAGGCTTTTTTTAAAAATAAAATTGAATCAAAACCAGAAAAGGCTAAACTTTTAAGATGGCAAGTTGAATTCCAATATTATGATTATGATATTGTCATTGTGAAATCTGATAAAAATATTATTGCAGATTTCTTGACGAGAGATGAAAGCGAGTGAAGCTAATTCCATCATAACGTGATCAAAGCACCTCCGAGAGAATCTGGAGGAGCTAGACAAGAAGATCAACGGCCTGGTGATCAATTCCCAGGTTGCGGGTCAAGTACAGGAACTGGATCTCACAAAGGTCCAACAGACTATGAAGGCTACCATGCAGGCACACACCTGTTTATGGGACAGTCTTTATATTCCCCTCCGACGGGATGCTTCAGCATTGAAGCTAAAGTCGTGTTTCAGAGAGCCGGGCTCATCAACCGGTGTGGGGGATTCAAGTACCACCACTACAAGTCCTAGTATTGATTCTTTCGGGGAAGATACGGAAGGATAAATTGATTCTCAGGTATCTAGAATATCTGAATCAAGCCAACCCAGCACCTCAGGGGTTAAAGAGGAAGAGATTAGTCTTAGGCAATCGGCGGGCAAATCTAAGGTTAATACTAACGAAATTAAAGTTTCCCCAACTCACCATTTGCAGGAATATCAGAGAAATTGGGAAAAACTTTTTACAAGTGTGGGTATAATTCCTGGAAAAATTACAGCAGACTGGTCAGGAAAATACCCAAGAATGTGGTATCAAACCAGAAAGTGTTCGGGAGTGGTTTGATTTTGGCTGCCTAGCTTCAGTCTTTACCACAGCACCAAGTTTTCCGAAAATCACAAAATTACCGGATTGGACTACGAAGGGATGTATGACTCATGGCAAAATAATCATACACTCGAACGATGGGATATTCTGGAGCTTAAATTCTTAACTACAGCCCCAGAAATTACAGGAAAAGGCCTTCATCCTAGCTTCTATTTCATAAAGGTACAAAGGCCTAATTGGAAGGCGATGACCCAAATAAAACCACCGCCCGAAGGAACAACACTAGTTTCTCCGCTCACAGAGGACGTTATCACTACCAGAAGAGCATGAGGATTATGGGTCTGTCTCACTGAGATGGACAAAGTCAAGTATCCATTCAAAATTTTCCAAAAAAAACAGCGAATCATTCATGGTTAACACTATGACAAGCCATACTACAAATTTGCCGAGGAAATATTTGAAAAGAAAATGCAATATTGTAGGAACACAAGATTCCGGCGACCAAAGACACCTGCCGAAAGTTCTGCAACATGGTTCATGTTGAAAGATGGCAAGACCATATCTGCCCAAGTTGCCTGAAGCAGAAAGAACCACTGTTCGGGAAAGGATTCCCTGTCAAGAGGGACCACAAAAAAGACGAAAAAGTAGGACCAGACAAACGTGGAAGATTCCCACGCGGACTGCAAATGCCAAATTTTTAGGGACCACAAGGAGACAAGAGTCATGTGACTCTGATGATGACCACTACCATTTGCAAAAGAAAACAAAATGGTAGGACATCCTCTTCGGCCGAAAGTCGAAGGGACCACAAGATACCAAACAAGAGAGAAGACGCATGCAATGACATCTGATTATAAACAAGAATTGAAGTCCGGATTTCACATCCACCTCCATGTTGGGATATGCCCTAAGACAAGTCATTATATGATTGTTTATGACATACAATGTAATATGATTTTATTAATGGCAAATCATTAGTATATATTATTCGAATATCTGTGCAATATGAATTGATATATAAGTTAATGTCCCTAGAATAATATAGTATTATTCTTAAACATTGTCCCTAGTCAAGTATTATCATGAATTAGGATAATGATAATACATAGAGACTAGTATGTGTTGATTGATGAATTGTTCATTGATATGAGATATCAAATCAACACATGGGTACATGTTAGAGAACGATGTACTGGACAGACCCACCATGAGAATGCAACATGGATAGTTATATGATTGTCATATGCAATTCTCATAGTGATAATAATGTATGTAATCCTTACGACTTGTGATCATCAGAGATCCCAACATAAGGAGTTATGTATCTTGATATTGTCAAACGTTACCCGTAACAGGGTATACTATAAAGGCGACTATTGGATACATTACGAATTATGTAGAGGGATGTTGACTGATCGAGATAGGATTTGTCCCTCCTATAACAGGAGATGTGTTTGGCCCTTGATCAAGTGAGAACTAAAATGCATGGCCATGCTCGAATGAGTCGATATGAGAAATCGAGCTTATTCGTTTATTCTAGTTCTACTTGGGGATCAAGAAATAAAGATTGAATATACGAGTATGACTATTCCATTACTCGTGTTCAATCTAAACACAAAGGACAAAGGGATTAAGTTACATGGTTAATATTATCACAAGTTCTAAAGGTTATGTCGAGTCATTGACATTCTTGTAATTTGGGTAGCCTTGATGTGTTGCTAGACACCGCTCTTTGCTTGTAACGTAAAATGAGATTTTATGTCACTGCCAACATTACAAGATCCTATCGGGTCGCACAAAAGATTAAATCGAGAAGGGAAATTATATTCATGGGATGAATTAAATAATTAAGAGGAGTCTTAATTAATTATCATAATGATTAAATTAAATCATGGGCTTAAGCCCATGAGGCTTTATGAAAGCCTTTAATTAAATGATATATAATGGGATTGCATGGTGATTAAGGTGTTTAACACAATTCATATCATTCAACCTAAAATACAATAAGCACACGGCCGCCTAAGTGCTCTCGGTTTTCTTGATAACCGAAGGGTGATCTTGGTGTGTTGTGCCATTAATCGATTTGGAATCGAGTGTGCTTCTTGTTCCGGTTTAAGAACTTGTATAGCAACTTGTTCTTAAACTATCCATTCACCCGATTTGATCGTGTGGATACCGTTGAGGCAAAACTAGACAAGTTTTGCTAGTGACTCGGAGGAGGCGTTGGACGTGGTGCAGCTCCGTGGAATCTGCTCAAACACGCTACAAGGGTGAGACTTTTGTATTCCTTTATCCGATATGAATTCCTATGTATAGATCCATTGTTTTAGTAATCCATAAAAATTTCCGCTGCGTTGTATGCTCTAAGGATTACTAACACTCCAGACTTCTATAAATATCAAGGCATTCAGGAAGCTAAGGACATCGAAAATTCTCCATAGTTTTCTGATAATAATATTAGAGTCACCAAGCTTTGTAATATTTCAACTTTCGTAGCTTGGTAATATTTCTTTCTTTCTTTCTTTTGTAAATGTTTGTATTATTGTTCTGTTTGTTGGTAGTTTATGTGTTCTTGAGTCAAGCCTCATCTATATGAGAGGCTAAACAAGTCCGTCTCATCCCAAAAGGAGATGTTTTAATGTAAGAGATGTTATAAGTATTCCAGAATAAAAATAAGGTTGTTGCCCAGTTTGTTGGGATATGCCCTAAGACACATCATTAGATGATTGTTTATGACATACAATGTAATATGATTTTATGAATGGCAATTCATTATTATATATTATTCTTTTAACTGTGCAATGTGAATTAATATATATGTTAACGTCCTTAGAATAATATTGTATTATTCTTAAAGATGTCCCTAGTCAAGTATTATCATGAATAGGGATAATGATAATACGTTGAGACTAGTATGTGTTGATCGATGAATTGTTCATTGATATGAGATATCAAATCAACATATAGGTACATGTTAGAGAACGATGTACTGGACAGACCCACCATGAGAATGCAACATGGATAGTTATATGATCGTCATATGCAATTCTCATAGTGATAATAATGTATGTAATCCTTACGACTTGTGATCATCAGAGATCCCAACATAAGGAGTTATGTATCTTGATATCGTCAAACGTTACCCGTAACAGGGTATACTATAAAGGCGACTATTGGATACACTACGAATTATGTAGAGGGATGTTGACTGATCGAGATAGGATTTGTCCCTCCTATATAACAGGAGATGTGTTAGGCCCTTGATCAAGTGAGAACTAAAATGCATGGCCATGCTCGAATGAGTCGATATGAGATATCGAGCTTATTCGTTTATTCTAGTTCTACTTGGGGATCAAGAAATAAAGATTGGATATACGAGTATGACTATTCCATGACTCGTGTTCAATCTAAACACAAAGGACAAAGGGATTAAGTTACATGATTAATATTATCACAAGTTCTAAAGGTTATGTCGAGTCATTGACAATCTTGTAATTTGGGTGGCATTGATGTGTTGCTAGATACCGCTCAATGCTTGCGACATAAAATGAGATTTTATGTCACTGCCAACATTACAAGATCCTATCGGGTCGCACAAAAGATTAAATCGAGAAGGGAAATTAAATTCATTGGATGAATTAATTAATTAAGAATAGTCTTAATTAAGTGATTAAAAGGTTTTAATTAAATCATGGGTTTGGGCCCATAAGACTTTAAGAAAGTCTTGAACCTTAATTAAAAGCCTTTTAAAATAAATACAAGGTTATGATTTAATTGTAAAAAATAACTTCATATCATTCAACCTAAAAACCAAGCAAGACACACGGCCTCCAAAACCAACAAAAGAGCTCTCGGTTTCTTCATCATAGCCGAAGAGAATTTGTGATTTTTGGGCGTGCCTTTCGATTTAGAATCGAGTGTCTTTCTTGTTCCGGTTTAATAACTTGTCTAGCAACTTGTTATTAAACTATCCCTTCACCCGATTTGATCGATTGGATACCGTTGAGGCAAAACTCATTGAGTTTTGCTAGTGACTCGGAGAAGGCGTAGGACGTGGTGCTGCTCCGTGGATTCTGCTTCAAACACGCTACAAGGGTAAGACACTTGTAATTCCTTTATCCGATATGAATCCTATGTATAGATCTGCTGGTTATTAATCCATAAAATTTTATTCCGCTGCGTTGTATGCTCTTGGATTACTTACACAGTTATCTCCAAGATTTCTATAAATCTTTCTTATATATTGATTATACCTTACACCCTAAGGTGGGAAACAAATTAGGGCTGTGTTGTACGGTTTCTGAAGGAGTTGGATAACTGGAAAACTAATCTCGCCCGTGAGCTAAGGTTGGATGGTGAGGAGCCATTCGTAAAATAGTCTTGAGGAAGTAAATTTTTGATTGGTGGCGTTTGAGCCACCTCACCCGGTGCCGTTATGGTCAAAATGGTATATTTCAGTTTGTTAAAATTTTATTGTAATACGGAAGCATGATGGGCCTGTTATTTATTTATTAACATGATCTTCAAATCGGGTTGTGAATTATAATTAGAAGAACGTTATATGAACTGTGAGTCCTTTGCAAAAGTATGCTCTTGGGTTCATCCGAGATGACAGAAACTGAAGGATCTCATGCTCATAAATGCTACTGTTTGATGAATAATGGGATAAAAAAGATGATAAATAGTATATAGATGCATATTTGTTCTTTAAACATTTTCTTAGGGATAAGAATGCAATTTTATTAAGAGTTGGTTGGACCGCGTGGACCCCTTGGACAACATGGGCCACATGGGATTATTATAGTCATTTCAACCAAGAATGGACCTAGATGAACTAATGTTTTTTAACTAGACTATAATGAATTAAGTTTCTGGAAAAGGTACCGGCCCGTAATTTTCCATAGTATGAAATATAACTTACATTTTTCAAAAAAGCATACGTATCTAAATAATAATAAAACTTGAGCTCTAATGTCTTTGAAATGGGATGCTTGTGGGTTGGATCACCTTAAGACTTGATTTAAAACGGACATAAAATAAAAAGGGTAATTGCGTATTTGTGCTGTTTTCAGAAAGTTAATTCAAATAAGTCTGACAAAAAATAATGTTTACAAAAAAATACACGTAGGAGAGAAAATTATATTCACATAAGTTCACTTTTTAAGAGTTGGTTTGCAAATGTCTTTTTTAGTTCCCAAAATACCCTTAAGTTTTTAAAAAACTCTAAACATAATTTCAGATTAACTATTTACATCATCTCTTTTCCCCTCTGCAAGTAAAATCTCCAATTTTCATGTATCAGTAGCTGACTTTAATTTCCATGCATCTGTTACTGATTTTCATTTTTCGTGCATCAGTTACTGATTTTCAATCTTTCGTGCACCATTACTGTTAATAATTTTCGTGCACCAGTTACAGTTAATAATTTTCGTGCACCAATTAATTTTTCTCTGGGTCATCTTCTTCGTTGCAAGTTTCAGACTGTAAATGCTTTAAAATGAGCAAAGAAACACGAACACCAATGCATAATAACTAAAAACTTCAAAAGGCAAAAGGCAATATATATATATATATATATATATATATATATATATATATATATATATACACACACACACACACATACACACACAAACACACACACACATACCAGAATTGAAAAAAAAATCTGGAACGAAAAATCGAAAAAATGAAGAGAAAAACCAATTGTAAGAAACCGTAACTGGCGATAGAGATTTACGAGGAAATGTTAATCGCAATGGTGAAAGAAAGAGATCGAATGAAGTGCTGAAAGTAAGATATTGAAATTTTTTGAGATTGCCGCATTTTCTTATTAAGGGTACTTTTGTCATTTTAACCTAAAGTTGACTTAAATGATTGCAAGTTTTTTCTGGACTATAATGAATAAAGTTTTACTTTTAGGTACCGGCCTGAACTTTCCCCAAAATAAAATGTTTGCTTATCATTTGTGGCCCAAAATTAGGACAAGCCCGCTGAACTGGTGTTATCGTACAATTTCAGAAACCCCCTATACAATAGTATTTATTTAAAGGGTAAAAGGCGTCAAACCACATAACCATCACAACATTTATCATTTTACCCTCTAATATTTCAAAATGTGCACTTAACCCCCTGAACAATTGTATGTAGTGCACTTAACCCCCTGAACAATATCCGGGAACAAATTTTTCAAATATTCTCGCTGCAGACACATCCCACATTTCACGGTCGAGGGTATATATGTCTTTTCATTAATTTTATGCAGGAATTTAACGACCCATCAGAAAATACATGAAAAGAAATTTTATGAGTATACCAACGGTCGAGGAATTTTACTGGTAAAAGTTATGCATAAAAATACATGAAAATGCATGCATACCATCGACTGTGGCATATATGTAAAGACCCGAAAAATTTGAGGTATTCATTAAATTAAAATATTTTGGCTCAAGTTAAAACCTTATTTATTTTATTATTATTAAATGGTATAGAATGACTTAAACCTTATTAATTAGTTTCCTTGTTGAACTAATTACTCATAGGATCTTTACCTACTAACTCAAGTTACTCAATCCATAAATATCATGATTTAAGCCAAATAATTCAAAGATTTCCATCCTATTTTATTAACACCTAAAAATCGAAAATTCCATTTTTAAATCAAGAGTTTTGGAAAGATTTTTAGACCATGATTTGCAAGGATCTTAACCCCTTAATTTTTTCGAAAATTATGCATCATATATTCATCCAAATCTGCACTATCTTAGCAATAAAAATCTGCACAGAGTTTATACCATAAACTCAAGAATCTCAGCCCTTATTTTTGAAAATCTGCAGTCATTAAATTCTGAATTTCAGCACCTCAATTCAGCCTCAATCTTTAACATTCCAGCCAAGATTCATAGCAACCAATTTTCGAAAAATCAGTCCTAGTCCTTTCGAAAAATTCGTACACTGCACATACAAAATTCGACCACTTCAAGGCTTAGGAAGGAAGGATTTTGTGTTGTTTTCGCACCCTAAATCGTTCAAACATCTATAATCGCTGTAAGTGGGTTTTTGCTAGTTATTCGTTTCGTTTTCTAAAAATGATTGTATGTATGTATTTAAATCTCAATCGATATGAATTTATTTTAAAATTATGCAAGTAGTAATTTTTAAGCACTTTAAACTTTGAAATCTGATTGGAAGTGGATTCCTTTATGACCCTGATGCAGTGGGATATAACCGTTTACATGACCTCATACGGTGGTTAACCGTTGTTTCTGGAATGTCCAGACCCTTTATTCGTGGGTAAACCGATGCATGACCTCTTCTCTAGGAGTGATAATTCTAGAGACTGATATCAGTACCAAGAGGAAACTAGATGATTTATTGTGCTTAACTTATAAGAATATTATGATATGATATGTTATGCTATGCTATGGCTCGATGGAGCAATTATGTTAAGATGCATTCATATCAATATATGTTTGATTACGAATTACGTTTTGGAAAATTATGAAAACTATATTATTGTCATATCGATTGGCCCCCGCTTGCTGAGTGTTTTCCAAAACACTCACCCCTTACTCTACATCCCCAGATAAAGCTGAGGAAGAAGTTGAAACCGAAGAAGAACACCAATTTTGGGGTTGGTGATTTGTCCGCTGCGTTATCTTAAATTTAGTTCCCAAGAGTTTATCATTAAGTACGATTTTACTATTTAAGTTGTTTAAGTTTATTTCACATTTTTAATTCAATGTAAAGACAATGGTTATTTATTTATGGAAAATAGACTGGTTTTTGTTTGTTACGATATTACGAGGCTTATTGGTTTTCTAGTTGTATTGGAAAATCAATGCCAATGTTATTGACCCCGGTCTCGGGGCGTGACAATATACGCCGCACTTGATGGAGTTTCCAGCCAGAATATTTCGAAAAAATTATTCTCGAATATTGTTTAAGGGGTTAAGTGCACTACATATAATTGTTGAGGGGACCAAATGCACATTTTGAAAGGTCAGGGAATAAAATGCTAAATGTGATGAAGGTTAGTGGGTTGGACGCTTTTTACCTTATTAAAAAGGTTTGACAAATCAAACTGAAGAAGTATTTAAAGTTTAAATTAAAAACAAAAATTAAGCATAGAACATGGACAACTTCATATTAATTTGAAAGTGAGGAAGCGATCATTTTGTAAAATGTAAGCATTTTAAAATTAAAAGGTAATTAGGGATTGCATACGACAAATTTATCAAAAATTTAAATAATTTAATTAGAAGAATTACCAGTTTGCTTTTTGGAGTTGGATATAAATATTTGTATTGTCATGGGAAACAATATTCTGACTCCTGCTTAAGGTTTGGAATTTCTAAAGCAGGATAAAAATGATTAACGGGAAAATTTGGTCCACGAAATTCATGTTGTTGCCTCGGATTTTGGTAGGGTAGACGTGTATTTCATCCGAGCACCAAACAATATACAAAAAGTAAATGAGACCAGATTTTTTACGTGGAAAACCCCAAAAGATGGGGAAAAACCACGGGACCTAGTCCGGTATAAATTTCACTATAAACAAGTGTGTGATTTACAGTGTTCTTTACAAGAAATGAGCTAAGAAATGAAAATGGTGAAGGGGAAGACCTCGGCTGCTGCTTGTTCTTGAGGAGGAAGGATACATGCTCTCTTTTCCCCCCAAGAAAGAGGTGTTGGCCTTCCCCATGCCCTCCCAACCCTCCTGCCTGCTCTCTCATGGAAAATCCCTCTCTCTGCTTGGTGAGAGTTATCTGGTATTTATATGAGAATGGAGGAGACAGCCTGTAACTACCTACCCAAGGTCAAGGGGACATTGTCTAATGCTGAAGGTAGGGGTCAGAGTCCTAGTGCTGGGGACCACAGACAACTTATTGCACTCTTTGTACGATTTCTGCAGCTTTTAAGATATTATTCGTGTACGGAGATATGTTCTGTGGCCGACCTGGGGTGGCCAGGGTGGAGTCTTCCCGAGGCCGAGCTGGAGGTCATCCTCGTGGCCGACCTGGGGTGGCCAGGATGGAGATCTTCCTGAGGCCGAGCTGGAGGTCATCCTCGTGGCCGACCTGGGTGGCCAAGGTGGAAGTCATCCACACGGCCGAGCTGTAGGTCATCCTCGTGGCCGACCTGGGGTGGCCAAAGCGGAGATCTTCCCGAGGCCGAGCTGGAGGTTATCCTCGTGGCCGACCTGGGTGGCCAAGGTGGAGATCTTCCTGAGGCCGACCTGGGGGTGGCCATGGTAGAGGTCTCGCCCAAGTCAGGTCTTGCACAGTCCATACTTTTACCAGGGTAACACCAGTATCCCCCCTCTAGTCGAGCTAGTGTAACGCTGTCTCGATTGTTCGGGTATTTTGGCAAGACCTGATCTGTTACTTGTGCAGGGATGACCTGCAATAACAACTAGAAATATTTCTAAATATAGATTGAATAACAACAAGGATGACATGTTTTCTAGGCATGGCTGACCTGTAATCTGGGCAGGGCTGACCTGCAACATTAACTCTAAAATAATTCTAAATAGAGAGTTCAATACAGAATAGGGCTGATCTGTTATCTTTAGCAGGACTGACCTGTAATGACAACTTGAAATAATTCACGTATAGAATTAAATAACAACAAGGCTGGCCTGTTATATATGCAGGGCTGACCTACAATAACAGCTAGAAATAATTCTAAGTACATAATTAAATCTGAAACAGGGCTGACCTGTCTGAACTCCAAATATAATAAACCGAGCATATAATGCCCTCGCGACCTGAGCTCTATAAATAATGAACTGGACACATATATCACGTTTGTCCTGAACTCCAGAAATAGTAAACTGACATTAAGTCTCTCGACCTGCTCTCCAATATAATAAATATGAGCGAATAATGCTTTCCCGACCTGAGCTCCAGAATTAATAAATGTGAGCAGATAATGTACTTCCGACCTGAGCTCCAGAAATAATAAATATGAGCCGATAATGCTCTCCCGACCTGAGCTCTGGAAATAATAAAGATGAACATATAGCGCTCTCCCGACCTGAGCTCCGGAAATAATAAATATGAGCCGATAATGCTCGCCCGACCTGAGCTCCAGAAGTAATAAATGTGAGCAGATAATGTACTTCCGACCTGAGCTCCAGAAATAATAAATATGAGCCGATAATGCTCTCCCGACCTGAGCTCCGGAAATAATAAAGATGAACATATAGCGCTCTCCCGACCTGAGTTCCGGAAATAATAAATATGAGCCGATAATGCTCACCCGACCTGAGCTCCAGAAATAATAAATGCGAGCGGATAATACTTTCCCGACCTGAGCTCCGGAAATAATAAATATGAGCGGATAATGCTTTCCCGACCTGAGCTCCAGAATTAATAACTGTGAGCAGACAATGTACTTCCGACCTGAGCTCCAGAAATAATAAATATGAGCCGATAATGCTCTCCCGACCTGAGCTCCGGAAATAATAAAGATGAACATATAGTGCTCTCCCGACCTGAGCTCCGGAAATAATAGATATGCGAAGATAGAGCTCATCTGAATCCACGAAGTGAAAGATGTCCCGAGCTCTTGAGATGATAAAATGCTGAGCAAATAAAGCTCGTCTCATCTTATCCCGGAGAATAAATATAAGTAGACAAGACTTGTCCGGTCTGGACTCCAGATAATAAATATGAGTAGATAAGACCTGTGCTAATATTTGCCAGGGCCTCATACACCCGAGCTTAAGCAATCAGGGCGGACCTGTGCTAAATATTTGCCAGGGCCTCATACACCTGGGCTTAAGCAATCAGGGCGGACCTGTGCTAATGTTTGTCAGTGCCTCATACACCTGGGCTTAAGCAATCAGGGCGGACCTGTGGTAAATATTTGCCAGGGCCTCATACACCTGGGCTTAAGCAATCAGGGCGGACCTGTGCTAATGTTTGCCAGGGCCTCATACACCCGGCCTTAAGCAATCAGGGCGGACCTGTGCTAATGTTTGCCAGGGCCTCATACACCTGGGCTTGAGCAATCAGGGCGGACCTGTGCTAAATATTTGCCAGGGTCTCATACACCTGGGCTTAAGCAATCAGGGCGAACCTGTGCTAATGTTTGCCAGGGCCTCATACACCTGGGCTTGAGCAATCAGGGCGGACCTGTGCTAAATATTTGCCAGGGCCTCATGCACCTGGGCTTAAGCAATCAGGGCGGACCTGTGCTAATGTTTGTCAGTGCCTCATACACCTGGGCTTAAGCAATCAGGGCGGACCTGTGCTAAATATTTGCCAGGGCCTCATACACCTGGGCTTAAGCAATCAGGGCGGACCTGTGCTAATGTTTGCCAGGGCCTCATACACCTGGGCTTAAGCAATCAGGGCGGACCTGTGCTAATGTTTGCCAGGGCCTCATACACCTGGGCTTGAGCAATCAGGGCGGACCTGTGCTAAATATTTGCCAGGGCCTCATACACCTGGGCTTAAGCAATCAGGGCGGACCTGTGCTAATGTTTGCCAGGGCCTCATACACCTGGGCTTGAGCAATCAGGGCGGACCTGTGCTAAATATTTGCCAGGGCCTCATACACCTGGGCTTAAGCAATCAGGGCGGACCTGTGCTAATGTTTGTCAGGGCCTCATACACCTGGGCTTAAGCAATCAGGGCGGACCTGTGCTAATGTTTGCCAGGGCCTCATACACCTGGGCTTAAGCAATCAGGGCGGACCTGTGCTAATGTTTGCCAGGGCCTCATACACCTGGGCTTGAGCAATCAGGGCGGACATGTGCTAATATTTGCCAGGGCCTCATACACCTGGGCTTACTCCGAATATCCCATCCGAACTCCCCATCATCACATCATCCGAATAAGTTCATCCAAAATCCAGAACAAATAAAGATCCCAAACTGATGAATAAGGCCTTACTGCGAGATCGCATGCCTGAGCTGATATAATAGGGGCTTACTGCAAGATCGCAAGCCCGAGCTGTCATAATAGGGGCTTACTGCAAGATTGCAAGCCCGAGCTGTCATAATAGGGGCTTACTGCTAGATGGCATGCCCGAGCTGATATAGTAGGGGCTTACTGCAAGATTGCATGCCCGAGCTGTCATAATAGGGGCTTACTGCAAGATTGCAAGCCCGAGCTGTCATAATAGGAGCTTACTGCTAGATGGCATGCCCGAGCTGATATAGTAGGGGCTTACTGCAAGATTGCATGCCCGAGCTGTCATAATAGGGGCTTACTGCTAGTAGGCATGCCCGAGCTGATATAGTAGGGGCTTACTGCAAGATTGCATGCCCGAGCTGTCATAATAGGGGCTTACTGCGAGATTGCATGCCCGAGCTGACCCTCAATCCGAGCTGATATAACCGGGGCTTACATCTAGATTGCATGCCCGAGCTGTAATAATAGGGGCTTACTGCGAGATTGCATGCCCGAGCTGAACTCCTGAATAGGGGCTTACTGCGAGGTTGCATGCCCGAGCTGATCCTCAATCCGAGCTGATGTGGGGCTTACTGCGAGATTGCATGCCCGAGCTCAATATAATAGGGCCTTACTGCTAGATTGCATGCCCGAGCTGATCCTCAATCCGAGCTGATGTGGGGCTTACTGCGAGATTGCATGCCCGAGCTCAATATAATAGGGCCTTACTGCTAGATTGCATGCCCGAGCTGGTGATCCTGTCCTGAAATAATAATAAAATAGCACTACGCAAATATATATGTACGAAACTCAAATATCAGTTGGACAGGAAAAACCATAATTAAGGCATAGAGATTAAGCGCCCAAGTTGAGTTTGATTGATGAGGTGGCCGAGCTGATATGGATGAGGCCGAGCTGGCATGGAAGAGGCCGAACTGGGCGAGGTTTCCGAGTTGAGGCCGAGCTGGGCCCGAGTTGGCCGAGCTTGGGCCGATGAGGCGAGCTCACTGTAGTGGATGAGGCCGAGCTGATGTGGATGAGGCTGAGCTGGCATGGATGAGGCAGAACTCATTGTTAAGGCCAAGCTGTGGCAGAGCTGAGATGGCTCGACGTGAGGTATTGATTTGATCTGTCACTCTTAATCAGCTCCAATCCTGCTACAACAGCTCTTAACGCCCCAAAAACCAAATGCTAAAGCAGCTCCATTCTACAAAAATTGTGGTCGGCCAGGGGGAAGAGGTATCACCAGAGATCTGAGGCCATATGTATCATCTCGAGAATCATTACACTGGCGTTTCTTCGAGTACAACCCAAAAACATAGCAACTTTCATACAAGGCTGCACCCCAATAACCAAAACCTTTCCCCCTTTTATCAAACCCGTCACCGCCGCTTACCAAATTTTTTTTTTTTCTCCAGAAGTTAGAAAACCCATCTCCCAACAGAGATGCAACCCTCAAACCATCCTTCTCCTTCCCATATCTCAACGTCTTAAGCTCACGTTCCCACAGACGGCGCCAATTTGTTGCCTCGGATTTTGGTAGGGTAGACGTGTATTTCATCCGAGCACCAAACAATATACAAAAAGTAAATGAGACCAGATTTTTTACGTGGAAAACCCCAAAAGATGGGGAAAAACCACGGGACCTAGTCCGGTATAAATTTCACTATAAACAAGTGTGTGATTTACAGTGTTCTTTACAAGAAATGAGCTAAGAAATGAAAATGGTGAAGGGGGAAGACCTCGGCTGCTGCTTGTTCTTGAGGAGGAAGGATACATGCTCTCTTCCCCCCCCAAGAAAGAGGTGTTGGCCTTCCCCATGTCCTCCCAACCCTCCTGCCTGCTCTCTCATGGAAAATCCCTCTCTCTGCTTGGTGAGAGTTATCTGGTATTTATATGAGAATGGAGGAGACAGCCTGTAACTACCTACCCAAGGTCAAGGGGACATTGTCTGATGCTGAAGGTAGGGGTCAGAGTCCTAGTGCTGGGGACCACAGACAACTTATTGCACTCTTTGTACGATTTCTGCAGCTTTTAAGATATTATTCGTGTACGGAGATATGTTCTTTGGCTGACCTGGGGTGGCCAGGGTGGAGTCTTCCCGAGGCCGAGCTGGAGGTCATCCTCGTGGCCGACCTGGGGTGGCCAGGGTGGAGATCTTCCCGAGGCCGAGCTGGAGGTCATCCTCGTGGCCGACCTGGGTGGCCAAGGTGGAAGTCATCCACACGGCCGAGCTGTAGGTCATCCTCGTGGCCAACCTGGGGTGGCCAAAGCGGAGATCTTCCCGAGGCCGAGCTGGAGGTTATCCTCGTGGCCGACCTGGGTGGCCAAGGTGGAGATCTTCCTGAGGCCGACCTGGGGGTGGCCATGGTAGAGGTCTCGCCCAAGTCAGGTCTTGCACAGTCCATACTTTTACCAGGGTAACACATGTGATGCATGGGATTCGGAAGGTATCGGGCTAATTGACCCTAATGTACAATCTTTTTTCTGTAATGCAAGAGGTTGTTTCCGTGACTCGAACCCTTAACCTCCATGTCACATGATAACAACTTTGGGTTAGTTTTATTGGATAGTGGTGTGTTTTAGACCAAAGTTCTCATGAATGAGGTTTATACAACAACCAATTCAATATAATGTAGTATGTGTCACTGTGTCTGATACATTATACAGGTTTGACGACAATGCTACCACAATCACTTTTGGTTACATTTTGTGTACTGTTGAATAGGAGGGATAGTTCGTGTAGCTACATAGGACATCATGTTCATGATTCTTACCTTGTTTTACCATTAGCCATACATAAATAGCTTCTGATTTTTTTTCCATCTGTTCCATTTGCTAAGTTCGATACTCACGTTTTGGTTGTTTCGGTTGTTTCTGGTATTGTTTTTTTGCAAAAAAGATTGGGGTTTGCAGGGTTTGAGAAATAGTATTGGTAACACTCGATTGAGTTGATCCTCCCACATTGGAGGCCTATACTCCAACCCAAATGTATATTCTCTTCGGTCTTATCATTGAAATTAGAAAACAAAATAAAGGAGATTGAAATTAGTAAACTGGATTTATTTTTTGTAATCTATGTACAAGATAGATTAACATAGTTCATCATAATATTTTTGCCGTTTTAGATTGTTCTAATTTTTGTCTCATAATAGAGTATATTAATGAGATGGCATTGAATGAGTTTAGCCATTTTCACGCCTTTCCATGTTTTTATTTTCCCGTTTGATTAATAACAAGACATTCTTTCATAAATAGAGCAATAAAGCATTATACACAGTCATTTCCACTGTTTCCCATTCCCATTTCCTCTTTCATTCACCTTCCATGCATTATGGCCTTATTGTTATATCAGCAACTTCGAAAAATGCACCCAAAATATGATGATTAGGGTGAGCATTCGATCAAAATCGAACCGAATTTGTAAAAATATCTCGACCAATTTTTTTATTATTTTGATTGTTAGAGATGCTTGTATATGTATTTATATTTTTGTAAAAATAATATATTAATTCTAAAAATCGATAATAATAAAAAGTATAACTGGTTGTTATTGATAACTATGTAATGAATTCAAATAATTTAATTATATTTTTATATGCACGCCTATTGTGTATATATAGGTATAAACCAGAAGCCACTCATAGCATCAACCAATTGTAAAATAGAATTCAACTTGATTATTTTTTTCCCTCAAACTCAAAAACTTGTTGAGCTACTCAATATAAAATTATTATCTTTAATTTTAATTATCATATACTATTTTAATCGATTTTATTTTTATTACAAAAAATAAATAATCATAACATCAAGCATAAAATTTAAATTTTAAAATTATTTAATATTAGTACACATAACTCAATCTGATTCAAAAGTTAACTCCCTCTCTACTATTTAAAAAGAAATACTATTCTATTTTTATTTGAGCACATAAAGTTTCATGCTGAAAATGTTTATACGGAAATTAAGTTGCCAACAGATTGTTTATCATTAATTATTTTATATTTAATAACTTTCCAAAATAATTCTATAAATTTATTATTTGTAAATACATATCTACATAAAATTATGGGGGTTTTTACGTTGTGTTTGCAAATATTTTTCAAAAATATTTATTTGCTTTTCTGACTAAAAATCAGATTGTTGGTGTTTGATTTCTTTGCTTCTATTATTACTTTTTAAAAAATAAGGTAAAAAGGAAGTTGAGAAGTAAGTAATGAGATGTTTCTGACTGCTTTAAGTTGGACATTGACAATTTTATAATTAATTAAAATTTATTAAATTGTTTTTTATTTTGATAAACTTAAATTATAATTTTTTTGTCAACTTTAAAGAGCGATACAAAATGTTTTGAATCCCTAATTGCAAACAGATATACTTACTATGGAAGCCGGTTTATTTCCCAGTCGCACCGATCCAACACGTTCCAATTTATTAAATACCGAAGTCGGTAAACGTAAATCGACATTTTTCTTCACTTCGCTTCGTGTTCTTACTTGTTGGGGTTGGGGTCAATAATTCCACCGTCAATAATTCCGCATATCATCGCCTCGGAACTTCAATCGACGTTTGCCGCCGACGTTTATCCAATCATTGTGACGTCCGTGAGTGCTTGAATTTATTATTATTTTTTGTATTCTTTTAAACATCATGTACTTGACAATTATTCGTTTCTTGTTCTCTGGGTTTCAGAGCTTAAATAATACGGTTCCAACATCCTAATCGAGGATTTATTGTGCATGGGTAATCTAATAATGAATTTAAGTCTTCTTTGTGGAATTTAGGTGTTTTTACGCGAATTGCAGTTTTAGGGTTTGGAGTAAACGCTGGAATTGGCATTGCGGTCGAAGAACTTGGAATAAAACAAGTGTGGAGGATTTGGTTTGTAGGATTGCCAATACAGGGGTTGGATAGTGTTTTAATCATATAGAGGTGGCATTCATAGAGGGTTTTTCTTTTGATTATTTTTTTCGGGGAAGTTGGGACTGATCTAGACCTGTCATAGTCGAGACTGGGGAGTGGAGTTTGGGTATAACGAGGATAATGTGCATACTTTGCGTGATTCAAAAGTGGTCGCGGAGAGTTGCTACCATGCTGCCATGGCTAGTGATACCTCTCATTGGGTTATGGGCTCTGTCGCAGCTCTTGCCACCTGCTTTCCGTTTTGAAATCACATCACCCAGGCTTGCATGTGTGTTTGTTCTGTTAGTAACTTTGTTCTGGTATGAGGTTCTGATGCCTCAGTTGTCAGTCTGGCGAGTCAGGAGGAATGCCATGCTTAGGGAGAGAAAGAGGCTCGAGTCTATTGAGATGCATAAGTTGAGAAAGACAGCCACACGGAGGTGCAGGAATTGTTTTACTCCATATAGGGATCAAAATCCAGGTGGGGGCAAGTTTATGTGCTCTTATTGCGGCCATATTTCCAAGAGGCCAGTTCTGGATCTTCCTGTGCCTCCAGGGACTGGTAATTCAGGGATATTGTATGATTTGGTTGGGAAAGGTGGAAAGATACTGAATGGGAAGACTTGGTCAGGTAATGGGTTGCTGTGTGGTCAGGACTGGTTGGAGGATGGGAGTTTGGTCGATGGACCTTTTGCTGGGAAGTCGAATTATTGGAAGAAGAATGGTTGTGGGTTTCATTGTGAGGATGACCATTTGGCAGAGAAGTCTTATTCCCACCTTTTTATGTTCATCTGCAAAGCATTTGCATCATTTTTCTTGACTACAATGTGGCGTTGGAGAAAGATTTTCAGGGTAAGTTCTGCTGTGGATGATGGTTCAACAGAGGCACAGTTCGCAGGAATGCTGGATAAGCAAACCGAGAATGGAGGGAATGGCCTCGAGAGTAGAGGTGAGAAAGCTCGCAGAAAAGCTGAGGAGAAGAGGCAAGCTAAATTAGAGAAGGATCTAATGGAAGAGGAGGAAAGAAATCAGAGAGAAGAGGTTGCTAGGTTGGTTGAAGAACAGAGGAGGTTGCGTGATGAGAAACTAGAGGCTGAGAAAGTCTGTGGAAAAGGGTCCCCTCATTCTAAGAAAAGGGTTGTTAAACAAGAATTTGAAAGGAAGCGTCCGGAAAAGAAAAAGGATAGAGATAGGGGATCTAGTAAAAGCAACTCTGATGCGGAGGAGTTGGAAAAGAGATCAGGCAAGGAAAGTGAGCGAAACAAGAGTGAAGATGATGGACGCGAACATCATAGAAATATACATGAAAGTATGAAATCACACAGCAATGAAGCAGGGCACGGTTTTAAATTTGCTACTGCAAGCAATCAGTATAGATTGAATACAGGAACAAGATACTTAGATCGCATGAAAGGAAGTTTTTTATCTTCTTCCAGAGCATTTACTGGAGGAAGTTTTTTTGGAAAGAGTGCTAATGCATCTGCTCTCTCAAGAGAGCAGAAATCTAACATATCACAAGATCATGGTCACACATCTTTGTATAAGAAAGAGACTGTTCTGGCTGACCGTGTATCTGGGAGATCAACTGTAAATGGAGATGATAAGACTGTCAGCTGCCCGGTAAGTTACGTTACATTTCATTGCTTATTTATTTTTTTTCTTTTTGGAGGTTCTTGGTTATCTGTCCGCGTCTCATTTAAAGTTTAAAGGAGTTATTAGATTTTCTCACGAAGAATCTCGCTTTACGTAAGACCTTACTTTCACCACTTGCTACCAAAGATATCACCAAGTCCCCATTCAGCTTTTTGGTGAATTACAATATGTCTGTTGCAGTTGCCTAACTCAAAAATGTCTTTTCAGAGAATTTGCTTTATGACCATTGTGCTAGTTTTGTAAATTCTGGCCAAGATACTGTTATATTTAATCATTTCTTTCTCCTGTTCTATTTGGATGATGTCACATTCTATCTGATGTTTTTACTGCAGGTGTTTATTGAACCTCAACCATGTACAGCCCCTAAAAAATCATGGCAACAATTATTTACAAGTTCACCCGATGTTTCTCCTCCCTCTAATTCTGATGGCTTAAGCAGAGCAAACGGAAAATGTCTAGCTGAAGTTCAGAACCCGCCCTTTCCTGTCCAACCTACTGAACCACAATCATATGACAACCCTGTCAATTTCGGACAACCATCACCATTTGCATTACATCCATGCTCTTTTGGATCAATGAGTCGTAGTGCAGGTCCTCCATTATATTCTCCAGCCTTGTTTTCTAAGACGGGCAACACACCACATCCGTTTTTGCCAGAGGAGTCAGAGATTTTTGAAGATCCTTGTTATGTTCCTGATCCCCTATCTTTGCTGGGGCCTGTTTCTGAATCACTCGAGAACTTTCAGTTGGACTTTGGCATTGTGACAGATTTAGGACTGGATAGACCATGTCCTGCAAAGACAACAGCTCCACCATATGAAACAACTAAGCCATCACCCATTGAGTCCCCTTTGTCTCGCGCACGAGTTTCTGAGGACAGGCGGGCTAGCTCTTTTGTTTCTCCTGGAGTTCTGAAGGCTGAAGATTACTCGAATAATGTTGATGACAGTGGAACATGGCAGATGTGGAAAAGCTCTCCTCTTGTTCGGGATGGTCTAGGTTTGCTTGGTGGGCCTGTGAACTGGTTGGTAAATTCGGAAATGAAGGACTTAAAGAAGGAAAAGATCAATTCGGTACCTCATAAAACAATGGCTTCACTATTTAAGTATGATGAGCAGATCATTCCTGTCACTCATTCTTCGCCTGATGTTTTATTTGGCAACTGTCAGAATGGTGGAAAATTTAATGATTTTTTGCCTGCTAGCATAGATGGTTCTTGGTTACCAAAACCTTTATATGGGCCGACTCCTAGTGGGGACTATCATGTTTTGGTGAATTCTAAGGAAGAAGCTACTCAGAATGGTCTAATCTACGGAGATTACAATGGTTCTGCCACTAAATTTGAGTTGTCTACAACTAATTTGTTGGCAAAGTAAGAACAACAAAACTAGATTCTATTTTAAACTTGTATGTCTTAGTTTTTGCAATAAAATAAGGACTTTTAATTGTCAGAGCATTCATATAGAAATATATTTTTCTTTAGTCATGTCATGCTGTATGATCATCTTTGTCATCACAATTCTGGCATAATATTATATTTATGTTTCCATAGATGGCTCATGCTGTTTGAAATCGTGTCTATGCAAATATTGAAATTGAGATGCATTGCAAGATCGCTTTCAGGGGTTGTCCGCCACCATAATGACATTTTATTTTAAGATGTCTGTTGATTAATTTTAAAATATGTTTCTGGAGCAACTGTTACTGCCATAGCAGTCGAATAAATTTTTCATAAATCTCTCGTAATCCTTGCGTGTGGTATGGGTGGGGGCTGTAACTGGGTTTGTGATGAAGACTGATGGACCTTCTGCAGCATGAGTTTTAGTTTCTTTGTGACTTCTAAAAGAAATATATAATTATTAAGCTTAAGATGACTTGCGGAATGGAAATGTTTCACAATTTCTTTTCTTCTTGAAAAATTGGTTGAGTTGTTTCAAAAAAATGATTTTAGTGAAGTCAATGAATTTGAATTTTATTCTTCGTATAATTTTGTCCTCGCTTATACATAGACTTATATATCTGTTTTCTTAAAATCGTGAATCCTGCATCTTTTTTGTGATTCTTGGAGTTTTCTGACCACCTCTCTTATGTATGTGCAATGTATAGTTATGTTTGTATGCATAGACTTATATATACCCGTTTTCTAAAATTGTGGCTCCTGCATCTTTGTTGTGATTCTTGGAGTTTTCTGACCTCTGTCATTCACACAAAATAATTATGACGGCCTTTCTGAATTATGAGGATTGTTCCGAATAATTTATTTCTCCAGGTGTCCGAATTGTTTTGCTCCTTTGTTAAATTTATTTCTAGAATCAAGTTTGTGTGCATCTCTTGCCTTGTCTTCTTTCCCTCTAACCCATATACGCGTTCTGGTGCATTACATGTTTTGGGGCAATTTGTTAGATTTTAAGAAATTTTAATGGTACACGAAAACAACTCTCTTGCATCTCAGAAGAGTTATGACTGATTGTGTGAAACACCTATTCATTTCTCCAGACGCATGTTATTTTTATTGATATTTTACTGAAATGCTATATTTTGTACGCTGGTGTGAGAAGAAGTATACAAATCATATATTTGCTTTCTAAGTAGGATCCAGACACTTTTTAGCCATTAAAGTTATGTGGCTGTTCATCTATTAAGAAATGAGTAGTGTCTCTCCGTATATTGCCTCTGCGCATAATGAGGTTTGGTAGTTCTGGAGTAGGATGAGAATGACTGAATAGTTTTGTTGGGTAGAGGTGTTGTTTTACGCAGAGTTGTTATGGATAAGGTCTATATAACAATCATTTAAATACAATGGAGTCTATGATACATCATCATAAGTTTTATTAAGCTGGACGATAGTTTTATAGCAATAACTTCTTACATGTGATCTTTTGGAGTCAAAATTTCCTATTTCCTCTTTCCCCTTGGTTGATTTCAGTGCTGTTTACATCTAAACTTCATAGTTCTGACCTTGCGAAGTCATCCTTATTTTTTATTTTTATTTTTTTTCTTTTACGCGAAGTCATCCTTGTTCTTTGCATTACTTTCTTTTGCGTCCTTTGGGCTTCTTGCCCATACTTCCATTTCTTTGGTCATGGGTGTCTCAATAATGTAGGGGAGAGGGTCATCAAAATATGGAGATGTGTAAGATTTGAAATGGCTTACCTAAGTTGGTGATGAGCATGTCGTGCTATTAAAGATGGTAAATTTGATGGGTGATGAATGTGTTGAAGGGGGTTGACTAGCGGCATGTGGCGATAGTGGGTTAAAGCTCCAATCTGGATGAGGATGTTGGAGAAACAGGCGCGAATAAGGAAGGGAGGGCATTTGTTTCTTAAATGAAATGTTTTTAATACTTGTTTTAGTGTTTATCCCCAACCACCCCCCGATGAAACAGTGCATGAGTTTGTTCTTGCTTTCATTTTTTACATTTAATCGTTTATTGTGGAGCATCATAGGACATTATGGTTATGTTTCTTTCCTTGTGGTACAGTAGCCTTATCATATGTAGTTTATCAGATCTTTGGTTTCCATGCATTCCATTTACCCAGCTCTATTATCGTAATGCTCACGTTTTGTTTTTTTTTTGTTTTGGTGCTTATACTTTTATATTGTTTCCTTTGCAGAAAAGATTGGAGTTTGCAGGGTTCAAGAGATGACGTTGGGAGTCTTCCATTGAATAGGCCTCCCCACGTTGGAGGCCTATACTCCACACCAGATGTACAATCTCTTTGGTCTTGCGATTGAATTATAAAAAATAAAAAAAAAAAGAAAGAAAGAGAAGGAAATTAACAGCCTCTTGTGAAGAAGAGTTTAGTAAACTGGACTTGTTATCGTATCTGCCTTCTCTTTTATTAATATATTAAATAGTTCATCACTTGGTATTTTAGATATTTTGCTTTCTCTCATGGTTCATTAAGTATAGCCGATACTTATAGACAATGTTGCACGGATACGTGGATACACAGATACGGGTACGATTCCACGGGATTTTCGAAATTTGTAGGATACGATACGTATGGATACAATATTTTTTATTTTTTATTTATATATATAAATATATAATTACTAATATTTGTAAGAAATCAAGTTTCAAGCATATAATCAATATTAAACACTTTAGAAATCAGAATAAAGTTGTAAACTCACTAAATTCACGATAAATGGTGGAATATTAATCCAAGACATCTAAAAATTTCAAGTATATAATCGACATTAAACACATTAGGGTGGTTACGAAATAGGGATTAAGTTAAATAATTTAATTTTAATTACAGTTTCAACCCAAATTTTTTCAAAAATTCTGAAAGTTCTCATATATAATCCTTGTCGGATACGGTCACCGGCGTATCTTGACCGTATCCAAAAGGTATCCGAAATAAAAACCTTAATTTTTGTTCCCAGATACGCCACGTGGCGTATTCAATACGTATCGATGCCGTATCCCACGCGTATCCGTATCCCAAAAATATCCGATACTTGACCGTAATTTTTTTTGGAGTATCGATGCAACATAACTTATAAAACATGAGATGGGCATATAAAAAATAAGTAATTTATATGTGTATATTATAATCAATATTATCCGTAGTCCATTTTGTACTAGTATTTGGTAATTCTATGTTACGAATAAAATAAGAATTAGATATAGCATAAAATGGATTGTATCAAATGATTCAATTTTGGATGATGCATTATATATCCCGGGTGATAATTATTACAACATATTAAGATATTTGTGAGATGTGTTTTTAAATTTAATTTAAAATGTTAAAAGTAAGGATGATGGCTAAACTTACTTCTTTAAGAACTTTCTAATTTTCTATTTTATTCCACGACTATAATTAGCTTGCATGAAGTTATTGATTATAATTTGGATGATTTTATGATAATTTAATTAGAATGTATCGTAAAATATAAACATTGTTTATAGACATTTCTCATTTAAAATAAAAATTATTATTATGCTGATGACAAGTGCGAAGATTCTAGGGAAATTACCGGTGGGGGTTACTGTCAATTGCTCACTAATTATGCATGCAAAAAATGTATATATAAATTGTAAATTGTTGGGGGTGTTTTAGGTAATTTTGGTGCATCAACGAGTTCTGTGGACTTAAATTTCCACACATATCTTATCATAATGTTTTTGGCCCATCAATAGTTTAAGTTAATACTTTGATTAATAAACTTTTAAGAAAATACTTGAATTAAATCAAGCTGTTAATTTTAACTATAAAATTAGGGACCAAAATTGCCAGGAAATTATCGAGACTAAAGGTGTGTGTTCTCTATTTCAATTTTAGTAAATACCAGGAAATTAAAGTTAGAGGTCAATACTTAACTAAATCTTAATTAAACTTTCTTTTTTTATACTAATAATTACAAGAGATTAAGTTTTTTCATGCAGGAAATTAAAGCACACATATTATAGTTCCGCCGCCACAACCAACGTTCATATGGCGAGCATCAGCCCCGGCAACGATCGTTTGGCGAGGTCTCGAGGGTGGCTTTGCCACAAAGTGGTCGCGCTGAGGCAGGCGAGCGGCGTCCTCAAATCCCTAACAGTCAGCCAAGTGTTGAAGTATTCTCTAAACTGAGTGATGATGCCATCGTTCACGGTCCACACGTGCACCCAATACACCTGAGCCCCCTCCCACCCCTCCACGATCACCCGATCATCTATGCCATCGATGCTTCGGGGCACGAACTTGAAATCCGCCAACGAGGATTTCCCGGTCAGCATTTTCATCATGTAGTGACAATTTTGTGGGCCATGGAACCACCACTCTAAGTCACTGGCAATGAGCCGGATATTTTCTTGGCCGCGTCACTGCTGGATAACGCCTTGTAGACATTTTCGACGGTGGTGGTGTTCGGTTTATCCGGCACCGCGGTGTTTGAGTTAATATTTTGGGCCTCCATTACAGAAGAAAGAAGAATTTGTCGTCTTGGAAGTGAAGTAGGCTTTGCATGTATTTTGGGAAGAGGAAAGCCTATTTATAGTGAACTTCAGAGAGAAATGGGACCATTGAAAATAAATTGCAATGGATATAAATAAATATTTTTATACTATCAAGAATTATAAATTACTACTTTTTGTTAGTATATGATCTAACAAGTAATTTCATAAATCGGGGTCCAATTCATTACAATAAAGGAAAATAATACCAAAAGTAGTTTTTCGTCAGCATCGGAACCAAATGATTCCAAATTAATTTCATAGGTTTATGCAGAGAAGAGATTGTTTGATTTTGAAAAGTTTGTTTGTATTGTATTCTTGGGTTGTTCTTGCATTCGGCTAACAATGGTACAATCTTATCGTTTATTTCATTACAATGATTTCTCCTTTCAATAATTGATTTGAAAACATCCAACTTTGGTCCTTCTTCCCCTTCTCTGTAAACTCTTTGAGATGTTTTCTTGAGTTTTTAAAACATTTACAACAAAAAAAAACACTTCATTTTTTTATAAATAGGATATTTGTTACAATATTTTTAAAAAGAGATTTTTATATCTATTTTAGAAACATGCGGTACTAACACATGTGTTTGATTTCATCTGGTCGATCTCAATCTGAAACGCATGACCTAGTTTACTATATCGTATGGTAACATTAACCAAGATGTATATAATCATTCAAAGGTGATCATTCCTTCAAAAGCATGAAGAACAATAAATTATGCACAAAGATTATAAGAATTCAATCAAAACCAATATTATCATGGGTTCAAACATGATATCCCTTAGTCTTGATAAAAAAAACCTTAGCCTAAAACTAAATAATGATGTCTAATAAAGTTTTGCAATGAAATAAACATCAATATCCGAAAATAAAAGAGAAACACGTTTAGAAATATGAATAAACGCTAGGTGATGACTTCGTATTGCTCCGTCATTTCGTCTCTTGCTTTGGTCTTGCTCTTCAATGGCTTGGGCGGTTTTCAGAGTCTGCGGCTGATGATTTTCTAGAATGAACACAGTTCGTTATCAATAGATTCAAAATGGTAGGTGAGCTATTACTTTAAAGTCTGAAATATATTTATACGTATTTTCTAAAAACATATTTTTTTCTGAAAATACGATTAATGATTATTGGTTTTTCACAATGAATGATTATGGACTAATGTTAGTGATACACTCTGAATTATTACCAATTCGGGGTTCATGATTTCTGGTTTTACATCTTAGAGGAGTAACATATAGTAAACTGATATCAGTTACCCACGGGGACATAATTTAATTAAGTGCATATTTTGCCCTCAGATAAACCATTTTCAACAAAAATAGTCATAAATTTTGTCGAGAGTTTAGGGATCACTTTTGTTAAAAAAATAACGTCGGATTATATTTATTAAAAAATATATTTATATGAGACTATTTTTGTAAAAAAAAAAATTCCTTAGGACTATTGATTAATTCTCAAAGTTTGGACTACTATTGCATATGTTCATATTCTATGAGACCAATTTTGTAGTTAATATAATCTATATTGTAATAATTTGGGTGATTTTTCAAATTCTAACGTCAATTTTAAACCAAAAAATGTGATATTTCAAATCCTCAATTATCTTAATAATTTTAAATTTATTCTTCTAAATCCATTTTTCAAATGAAAGAACGATATGGATATAAATGTTGCCAGTTGCCAAACTATAGAGGGCTGGCATCGAGTCAAAAAATTAGGAATTGGCTACATTCAAATACAAATATATAGGCTGTCAATTAAATAAGAAATTTTACTAACTGTATTCATTATATGTTCTTTTAGTCTGGCTTCAATATTATCCTTGGTCTACTATCTCACTATATTAGTCATAAGTTTAATCACTGTTTCATTAATTTGTTAAACGAGTCAAGCTTTAACGTGGCTTATTGTTGAGAGTTTCACTCTTTGAGAAGCGATTTATGTCTATAAATTGCCATTATCAGCTAGCAAACACAAGGTTATGACATTCTTAACTTTGAGACAACAAGATATTGGCATCGTGATTGTCATCTATTTTTCGATGTAAAAGGTCTCTGGTTCGAGATTCCCCTCCCCAATATTTTTTTTTTAGACAAATTTCCTTCAATTGTCAGCATAACGAGTGTTAATTGTTAACCCTTCCCAAGCGTACTTCATTTTTATATTTTTAGTAAAAATGAAACATATTGTCCATTATTGATTTCATACATATTCTAAAACAAACTTATTTCACATTTTATTATTAATATTTTTTTTTTTTTAGTTTGTGAGCGAGCTAGTGAACAATAATTTAAATTTGAGCTCAAAAACTCGAAGTTCAATTAAGCTAATATTGACATCAAATGATTAAATATTACAATTTATCAAACATGGATGAGCGATAAGAGCTAAGTTTTTTGGTTCATTATTGCAAATGTTCTTTTTTTCCTTTTTTTAAAAAAAAAATAATTTGGGGAGAGGGAGGGAGACTCCAACCTAAACCCCAAACCAACAACTCAAAATACAAGTGTCCAACTAATTAATATGTAAAATTTCTTATAAATCATTAAAAAATAAAAAAAAATTCTCATACTACAAATTCATTTTCTTGGTTGGAATAAGTTTTTGAGAAATTTCACAAATTGGGATGTTTTTCTGTTGTTTAGAGAAGAAAGAATACACGTGTCGTTTAAACATGATTAAGTTATAGAATTATGAAAATCTAGCTGTATTTATACTCCACTCGCTTTGGATCAATTCGCATTTATGAATTATTACACAACCTAATCGAAAAACCCACACAATAAAATAAATAAATAAAATCACCTCCTTCAAATTTTAAAATTAATGAACCATCAAATGATGAATGATAGGTGATGTGTAGGGGCAAAGCATTGAAGAATAGGAGCTGGATCCAACCAGGTGCCGCTCGTGTACACGATTAAGACATTCCTCAGATCATCCCCACAACAATTACATTGCAATCAGACAAAAACATCTTGAATTCAAAGCTGATTCAATGAACGAACTCAAACCCAATGGATGTGAACTGGACTTTTAGGATCGAACGCTCATCACTTTGCTAAAGTTATACCTGGTAGGACCTTTATTTCGTTATAGTGACAGCACAAGCCACATACTAAACGACAGGTAGACATGAGGTGCCGTATCACGTGAGTGTTGATGGGTCAGACTTGTTATGCCATAGACGGTCCACCTCTCCGAGCATACATAAGAATTGCTTGGTACACTATTTTCAACATAGACATCGGCCCAGGTTTAATTAGCATACTCTAGTCATTGTGGGTCAGAGATTGAAGGGCGACAAATTTTGGACAGTGAAATTTCGATTGTATGGGAAAATTATATATAAAATTTCGACATTTTCGTAGTTTTATCTCTTACATTTGTTGAATCAAGGACAAATTCATGAGAATCTAGATATTTTATAATTATTTTTTAATATTTATATTATATATATATGCTTGCTTTTTGAAAATAATATCATATATGGAGAAATAATTGGAGTATGGAGGAACCCTAGCTGGCATAATGAGATATGTATATATCAGCCAATATCGTTCGTGCATCCATGCATGCACGCGGTGTGTAACAACCTCAATTAGTCAAGTCTCTTCCCGATTTGTGTCCACGAAAACACCTTCTCAATTAATGACTGGGTCATACTTCACGAGCCCATCTGTAATCATTTCAAATCTTTTTACTGTATATGCTGTATGTGTGCTTAAAACAAAATATAAAAAAATTTATTGTGTTTTGTGACTATTTTTAATAAATTTTATTTAAATTATCGGTAAAATTTTAGGGCTTTTTAATAAAATAATCGATTTTCGAAAATAATTTAACAAATTAATCATTTTTTTTTCTTATGAAAGTAACCTAAGTCGCCATGTCAGATGACGACTTCATTTGAAGTCGCCATCTGACATGGCGACTTGTATAAAAATTATATTATTTTTTTGATGTCGCCATCTGAGAAGGCGACACCAAATTTTTTTAATTGGTGTCGCCATCTCTGATGGCGACACCAAATTAATTTATTGATGTTGCCATCTCAGTTGGCGACATCAATTTAATTTATTGATGTCGCCATCTGAGATGGCGACACCAGTGTTATAACCCTAGCCGTCGCACTCGCAATCTCATTCTGAATCTCATTTTATTTCATCCGCCGCTCTCATTTTTTTCTTCCTTCCGCAGCTCTCATTCTCATTTTCTTTCTTCGGTGAACAAGCTACGAAAATCGAACATCTCTTGCAAAAATCAAGTCATTTCTTTCCAAAATATTTAAGGTAAGCTTTTTATTTTTGTTATTTGTGTATTGTAGATAAATTATGATTTTGATATATTTAGTGGGAGTATATTACTTGTTGGAGTATATTTTTGTGATGTGAATGATTAAAATTTAAGTTTGCTCCGGAAGAAGGCTGGTTGCATTGTGGGCGGGGTGGTCGGTGGCGGCTGTGGCCATTGGCGGCGGCGGCCGAGGGTGGCAGGCTGCGGCGTGGGTTGGCGGCGGTGGGCGGTGGTCGTAGACTGTCAGCGGGTAGTTTTTGTAATGTTGATATTAATGTTGTTAATTTTTGTATTATGTTTCAGGATGGATCAAATGAGACAACCAGGCCCGGTTGACACACATCTTTTGTCGTTGTAGTCTTCACATCGATCTGAGGATGTATGGGGAGGTGATATGGACAGTATACTTCGTGTGAGAAACCCAGATAGCTATTTTTGGGATATGTGTCCATTAGATATACGTGTTGTTAATTTGTTGCATGTTATCTGATTTTATGGTATATAGTTGTGGTAGATTGAACTTGACATGCACCTGATCACGACTTTAGTTGAGAGATGGCGCCGTGAAACACACACATTTCATCTTAGATCGGGATAAGCGTCCATCACACTGCAAGATATTGCAGTAATATGGGTGTTGCCAGTAGATGACATCGTAGTGTCTGGGATAGATTTTGATAGGACTCTACCCGAATGGCAAGAATATTGCCATACATATTTAGGATTCATACCAGATATCAAAGATTTTAAAAGTGCGAGGTTGAGATTAGTTGTTTTGAAAAATCATTTGCTGCAAAATCCCTTAGGGGTACATAGTACGCCAGATGATGTTGCTAAGTTTACAAGGGTTTGTGCGTTATTGATCTTAGGGGGAACTATGTGCCTTGATTCATCAGGCAATTTTGTTAGGTTATTGTATTTACAGAAGTTGGAGGATATCGACTCAGCCCGTACATATAGTTGGGGCAGTGCTGTTTTGGCATACTTATATCGTGAGTTGTGCACGTCATCAGAGAGAGGGAAAAAAGTTATAGGTGGTGCATTGCAACTCTTACAGGTAAATAATATGTTTGTTTGTTTTAATAATTAAAATATGTTTCTGGACAATCTAACTTGTATTATTGATGTCACTACAATAAATGAGATTTGGGCATGGTCACGAATCCCAAGTTTGACTCCGCAATTGGGTAGCGAAAGATCTGATATTGGGCTAATAATGGTCGGCCCAAACAATGTGTTACTTTCTGCTCCATATGATGTAAGGTAATACGAATATGCATTGTTTTATAATTGATTTTATGTGTTAATGCATTTAATCATTTATTTGAATATATACAGGTGGTCATGTCATTTAAACTTTACAGAAACTGGGAGTCATTCCATACGCATCATAAGGGACATCCTCGATGAGCAGCCAGTAACTCAAGTAAACATGCTGTTAAATTAGTTTGTACAAAAATACACTCTTTTCATAGAATGTAAAGCAATATTGTTGTTGGAATCGAAGAGGGGGGGTGAATGAGATTCCTTGGCTACTTTAGCGTTTTAAAATGAGTTTGTAAAATAAAAGAGTTTTGCGCTTGCGGAAGCCTTTAGTCAATCGATAAATAAAAAGAATAAATAAATAAATGCGTAATGAAAAATAAAGCAATAAAGAACAAGAGGATTTGTTATAGAAGTTCGGCGATGAATCGCCTACGTCTCCTCTTCCCGGTTAGATAACCTCCAACCGAGGTTCCACTAGAATAAATGATCTTGGCCTTGAGGGCTCCAAGTTAGCCACAACCCAACTCTTCCCGAGTTTACAACGCTCTTCCCGAGCACACTACTCTTCCCGAGTACACAAGCTCTTCCCGAGCACAATACTCTTCCCGAGTATACAAAGCTCTTCCCGAGCTACCAACACTCTTCACGAGTCTTCTTGGCCTTAAGGGCTCCAAGGATAGCCACACACTTGCACCACCTTCACTTGATGGGACTTTACAATTTTCCAACTTGCTTTGGTGTTGGAGGACCTTTACAAGAAATCAATACCAAAAACACCTTCACGGTGTACTCACACGAAGACAACAAGACTTAACAAATGAAAACAATTACTAGCTCCAATACAACAACAATGTATGGAGTTTGTAATGCTATTCAAGAATTTAATAATCAAAGCTTTGGTATAGTTTGTAGACTTGTTTCTTAACTTCAAAATGCTCCAAAGCATCAATATTTATAGTGTAGAAGGCCTCCAAGGCTCCTACTAGCCGTTGCTTCAAATAAGGCTTGAATCACTCCACGATCGCCTCGGACATCGCCTCAGGCGATCACCATCGCCGCGCCCCAACGGTCAGCAAAAATCACGGATCGCCTCAGGCGATCGCTGGATCGCCTCAGGCGATCCAAGTCAAATCCCAATGCCGTAGCTTTAGCAGCCTGAAATCATGCATCGCCTCAAACGATCTCCTCATCGCCTCAGGCGTTCCAGCCCATCGCCTCAGGCGTTCGTGTCATCGCCTCGGGCGATCTCCCTGCGCGCATGCCCGCGCCAAGCCTCGGCGTCGCTTCAAGCGATGTGCTGGGGCGAAGTCCTTGTGGCTGCCATCGCCTCAGGCGTTGGTCACCATCGCCTGGGGCGATCTTCCCCGCATGCTTGCCTAGCCATCGCTTCTGTCGATGTGCGTGGCGATGCCTGGCCTGACACCCATCGCCTGGGGCGATCCAGACCAGATTGCACACACTTGAAAAACATCATTCCAATCCACTTTTCATCACTTAATCTGCACACTAAGTAGATGCATTAGTATAACAAACACAAGTTTTGTTGATCATCAAAACTCAAAGATTGACCGGGGATAATTTAGCGCATTAAACGCAACCATGCGTTTAAGGCTCAACAATTGTTTTGCAATTTAATTGTCAGTCGTACCCTGATGAGTACACTGAAGGAATCACTGAGTTAGGGACATATAAGGGACCGTTGATTTTCTTCGACATAGTTGAAATGCAACGGTCTGATAGAGTACTGCGACAATTTGGGATGCTACAAGATATCCCAGAAGATCCACCATCGGGGGATGAGGCATTGCATAATGTTGGTCGAAGGGGAAATGTCAACAAAAACTGGAGCACTAGGCATAGAGCATACATACTTTGCTGGGAGAGTGCAAATGATCTACGTGTAGACAGACCACGATTTACTGACGGTGGTTACTACGTTGTTGGTGGATACAGTGAGTGGTATGAACAAGTCACACGTAGATCATTGGACGGCAAGAATATTTTGTACAGACAGGATATCAACATGGTGATGGCCCGGCATGGCAGCATGTGGCACGTTAATTACGTGAAATTTTATTTTTATATTTGTGTTTAGATGTATAAATTTTATATGGACTTTTGGACTTTGCAGATTGAGCAGATGGAGCAGTTAACTACAAGCTATGACCGCCATCTGGCTGATGGAGTGCCTATTACGACAGAGTCGATGAGGCAACACATGACTATGTTTGACAATGTGGTGCGAGTGGCTCGTGAACAACGAGACAAACTTCCCGGCATACAATGAAGTCCAGCCTGTTGATACACGTCGGTTCCATGCAGGCACTCCATCTACACATATGCAGGCAGATATTGCAGGTTCATCTACGTGGACAGATATTGCAGGTCCATCTGCACATACGCAGACAGATATTACAGGTCCATCTACGTGGACGGAGCCAGATATGTGTACAGACTATTATATTCCTGTACATGTACCATCATATGATTTATCTCCCTTCACGCCATATCCCCCCATGTCTACTCAACCCCAGTTTAGCAGCATGGATACAGATGTCAGTCTTGGGTTTGCGACATATGCATCTATGACTTTACCTTTCGATGTCTCGCCAGTTCTATTCCCTCAATTGACTCCAATTCAACAGTCTGCCAACACATCTGTGGCAAGGGAAAGGGGCGAAGAAGTCGTTCAACAACGAGGAGTTAGAAGACAGACAAATCCTCCGCCTTGTGGTACTGGAGGAAATTTAGCTCGTCGTCGTCGTTGAAGTCATCATTATGTTGTAAATAGTAACCGATTATTATAGATAAAATTTGAAAAAATGTTTTTTCTTTCAGCACACAATCAACATACAATAATTTCGTAATTAAACGTACAATAATGTAACGTAAACATACAATAATATCACAATAACGTAAAATCAGTTACACAATAAACATACAATCAATTACACGTTAAAAAATTTATTGATTTCGAGAAGTTGAAGCAATTTGTCGTCTTGCACGGGCTTCTGGCCAGTCCATCTAATTCTGAATGCGCGTTGTTCGATCTCTACATACTCTTCTGCTTTTTCGCAGAGTGGAGTTGTGGTACAACTCAAAACATGGGGTGTCCCAATGCTCCTCCCCCCACATTGGTTCGAATTGTCCTTGATATGTGCTCCAATATTCATTCATATTGTAATATGGCTTCACAAAAGTTTTAGCGTTTAAGCCATACTTTCGACACACTTGGATCACATGCGAGCAAGGTATTCCGAAGTCTTTCCATTTTCCACAAGAGCATTCCCCGGATTTGAAATACACCACATGCGTATTACCCCCACGTCCTGGTTGTACTCTTGTGATAACAGAAGCGGTTAGACGTCTATGATCGAACATCTGGACATCATGATGGATGGAATGATAGTCAGCACGACCATATCTTTCGAACACATAATCTGGCCATTCTTGATTATTTTGAATCATTCGCTCCGTCTTCTTAAGCCGTTCGAAAAAATATAGGACACAACGATCAAAAGTTAATTGCACAATGGCGGTGATTGGAAGTCGACGAGCACCTTTCATAACTCCATTTATGCATTCTGACATATTTGTGGTCATGATACCACAACGCCAGCCTCCGTCATGAGCAAGCGACCATTGACACTTATCAATATGACTCAAGTAATCAAAAGCCATTGGTTCTATAAGTTTAATCTCTTCCATTGTGCGAGCAAATTTTCTGACCTGATTTTCTGATCCCGCTCTCCAACATAAGTCTTTCAAATGAACGGATTTGAAGCGACTATTAAAGTTTGAACAAACATGTCTCAAACAAAATCGATGTACTCCATGGGGTGATTTAAAGTCAGGAATACAATCGGCTGCAGCAATGAGGCCTGGATGACGGTCAGAAATCAAGCATACACCACCCTCAGATCTTCTCACAATATGCTTGCTAATCATCTCCAAAAACCATCTCCATGACACAAAGTTTTCTTCGTCAACAATTGCAAATGCCAAAGGTAAGATTTGATTATTCGCGTCCTTTGTCACGGCAATCAACATCTTATGTTGATATTTCGTATACAGATGTGTGCCATCCACACTTATTACCCGACAGCAATGTTGAAATCCTTGTACACATGGATGGAAGGCCCAGAACACGTAATTCAAATTTCTATTGGTCTGGCATTTTCAAGGTGAGCCCACTCAACGACTGTGCCGGGATTCCATTTTTGCAAAGCTCCCATATAATAATGCAATTTCTTCACGGAGCTCTCCCATGTTCCGTAGACATTTGCATGATCGACCGACAGCTCACTCAAAAGGCAAGTGTGAGAACCTCCATACTTGTTGATTTTGAATAATCCAACTTTTTTCTTCAACGAGGCCCGCAGGTACCATCTACAAGGCATATCTTCTGTACTGTGTTTGCACACCACTTTCCACAATGTTTTTGTACTCTTGACAACGCAGTACTCCCGTTTCGCAACACGTAGATAGTAATCCTTTACAGCTGCATGCAAATGAGCTTTATTTTTGAAGACCATATCTAGATGGATATCCCAT
The DNA here is from genome assembly GCA_907163345.1 of Haberlea rhodopensis. Taxonomy (NCBI): domain Eukaryota; kingdom Viridiplantae; phylum Streptophyta; class Magnoliopsida; order Lamiales; family Gesneriaceae; genus Haberlea; species Haberlea rhodopensis. The sequence goes on along the minus strand of CAJQUN010000004.1, from coordinate 26,605,915 downwards.
TTGGAGTAGTCGTAATAACTCCCCCATCTACCTGTTGGAATGTCTAATGAGTCTCCAAATACTTCAGGATGTGTCATTGAGAAGAATGGAATTGTTGGATAAAGGACATGAGTATTTGTCGTGGTTGTGTCTGGTACATTATCTGGCACTTCTTCAATATCAACCTCATCGTCATCAGACTCATCCTCAGATGGAATTCCCTCCGGTTTAGTCTGAATATCATCTCCAAAATCCACAAAACTGTCTGCTAGTGGCTCGGGAACAATATTGTCAGCAGCTATAGGAGCATCCTCTTGAATCCTAGAGGTAGTTGATCTTTCTGTATCTACTACAAATGGACCACTACCACTTGTTGGCATTTCTGTAATAAAATCATAAGCTCTTCGTTCTGTTTGTTTATACATCTCCAAACAACTATAATTTTGTTCAGAATCCAATACCCATGCTAAATTGTAATCACTGTCAACGGGAAAAATTGTTTGTTTATCCCAGAAAAATCACTAAATATATATTTACAATATATTTTCAGAATGAACTGGTTACGGTCGATGCCAGTAATATCATATACGTCGTTCACTAACTGCAATTAATAGTGCGAGATATTGTCATGCCTTTCGATGGACAACGATCATATCTAACAGATTCTGAATCTTGTAATATATCGCCTCCCCAATACAACAAAACTTTAATTGACATACCTTAAAAAATAAACACAAATTTTATAAATTAGATATAATTAAATTTGATTATTTGTATAACAACGTACCTGCAGAGAAAATATTCACGAATTCTGAAGAGAATTTGAATATCCACGAATTCTGAAGAGAATTTGTTTACGAATGCCGAATGCCGAATGCCGAATGCCGAAGAGATTTTGCTTTACATTTCAAAATGAGTAACATTTTGTTCGGTTTTATAGACAAAAAAATTGATTATTATCTCCATCTAAAATGGCGACATTAAATAAAAAATATATTTTTTTTAATTGTCGCCATCTCAGATGGCGACAACATTTAAAAACAAAAAAAACTTATGTCGTTATATACCGACACCGGTGGAAAAACAATTTTTTAATATGATGTTGCCATCATACATGGCGACATCAAAAAAATTATTTTTTTAAAGATGTCGCCATGTCAGATGGCGACATCGGAAATTAATATTTTTTTTAAGAATTTTTATGGAAGTCGCCATGTCAGATGCGACTTTAGGTGAAAACGCCATCTGACATGGTGACATCGAAAAAATAATATTTTTTTAATAATTTTTATAGAAGTCGCCATGTCAGATGGCGACTTCAAATAAAGTCGCCATCTGACATGGCGACTTAGGTTACTTTCATAAGAAAAAAACGATTAATTTGTTAAATTATTTTTGAAAATCGAATATTTTATTAAAAAACCCAAAATTTTATTAATGAGTAGCTCAACTACTGATTAATTTGACTCTACCAACAGCTGTGGAGTTGGAGGTTAAACTAATTACAATTTTAATTATATACATATAATGTTAAGTTAAATGGTTGCGAATAGATAGCCGTCTACCGCAAAACAATCCTGACACATTGACACCTACTGTTGAAGCCGCTCATGTCCACCTGTCGCTTAGTATGAGGTTTTGCGCTCCCACTGTACAAGAAAATATGATTCTTATCTGTTAACAGCTATAACTTTTGGCACAGTGATAAACGTTTGATCAAGAGTCGGAGCCATACCCAATATGGGTGGGGCTCCAGCCCTACCTATTTTTATTTTTTTAAAAAAATTTAGTGTCAGGTACTATCAAATGCTAGCTCCGCCCCTGGTTTGATCCTAACATAAACCATACTATTAAATAAGATCCGATTTTTATTCTTATCCAATGAACTTAAATATTATGTCTTTTAAGATGAAATAAATGAATTATGATATATATATATATATATATATATATATATATATATATATATATATATATATATATATATAATCGGAACTTTTTGTTCCTGCGTATGTGGATGGATGGCGATCATAAAATACCAACTATTTTGTAGTTTAGATGTTCCAGCCATGCAACTCACTACATTAACTCTTCTTGAGTGCTTGGCTTCCCTTTGTTAAATAATTACATATTTGACTCAAAATTTGGCTTTCTTTACCTAACTTTTAAATCCTCTTATTTCATATGGTCCTATTTTAATGTTACAACTAATATACTATGATTTGAATATTATTTATATTTTATATTAATCGCCAACACTGGAGCTGTAGTTTATTTGACCAGCTGGATAATTGATCCAAGCTCAAAATTAAATCCTAATTTGGCTTAATCGAATATTTATTAGGGTAAATTTTAAAAAATGGTTTCATAGAATATGGTCTTAGCAATATTAGACTCAAATTTTTAGCACAAATCAATTTAGATCCATGAAAATAGTTTTTAATCAAAAATAGTCCCGAACTTTTGTTTTCAATCAGTAATCAAAAATTGGTCTCAAAGTCTCATATTCAATTATGGAATCACTTTTATAAAAACTGATAGACTATATTTTTAACTAAAATAATACCCGTTGGACTATATTGGATTAATCCTAAAAATTTGGGAATAATTTTGAAAATATTCATATTCTATGAGATCATTTTTTTAAAAAAATTTAACATATTTACTATTAATAAATATAATAAAATCGGTAAGCGGCTCAAATCAGTAATTTAGCTTGCTTTGTCTTGAAATATGTTCAAATACTTTCAAGCTCAACTTGAATTATATAATTATAAATATAATATAAAGAACTCATTTTATTAAATTTTTAGTAAGCTGCTTGTATATTATATATATCATATGACATAATAGTTTTTAAATTTATATTTGATCCTCGCAGACCAATCATGAATGGAGTTTAAATGAGGTATCGATCAAATTATTTGTGGGGTCGGACATTAAAGTTGGCTGCAAAGAGTTCTATGGTCCAAGATTTTCTTGCTACATGTCCACACAATTATCTAGGAATTGGGTATTTACTTTGAAATATCAAAACTAGTTTTTAATTAATAATAATCTCAAATGCTTATGATTAAATGAAAATTAATACAATTGGATATGATTATAATCAATAATAGCCCAGACGTTTAAAACTAATCAAAATTGATCTCATGTGATATTTATATTTAATAAAAAATGGTCACAAAGCACATTTCAATCATAGAACCACTTTTGATAAAACACAATCTCCGTGGGATCAATTTTGATTAGTCATAAACTTTTGAGAATATTATTGATTAAGATCATAGGGTATGAGACTAATTTTGATTAGTCCTAAACGTTTGAGACTACTATTGATCAAACTCATATCCTACGGGACTAATTTTGAAATTTACCTTATAAATAATAATAATTGAAATAAATACACTTATTGAATTTATTGTTATATCTTCTGAATAAATTTGGTCTCATTTTTTTCGCTTTATAATGGGCAAAATGATCACTAACAAATTATTTTCAAAAAATACGTATTCAATAATATAGGCTAACTACGAATAACTGATTCTGGATATTAAATTTAAGTAAATTTTAACATCATGTATAAAATTCTTAAAGAAAACCTTACAACAAATCTTATTATATTTTCCAAATTATATTTACATGAACAATTTGTAACAATAAAATGGGTCTGGACTCTGGAACAAAAGTAAATTTTTTCAATACTGCCCATTTTAACCCATTGGGCTTTTCCATCTTTCCCCCTCACTGTGGGCTAAGGCCTAGCTATAAGTATACAGGCTACTTTGCGCTAGCCTCATGGGCTTGGAAAACCCTTCCAGTTGATACACCATGGGCCATGCTTCAAATCATGGCCTACTTTAGAGTTGGATTGAAATGGGCTAACCCGGTACGGTTGTTGGCCAGGCCCGAAGTGGTTAATAGTAAAAAAACTAGCACGCATTTTTCTTTATTCAGTTTATTGCTTCTTTGTCCGCGTGGCCAAGTCAATCGATTCTCCACGTCACCCATGTCCGCCGTCTTCTCCGCCTGCAATACCTTTCTTCTCCAAAATCTTTACCACAATTATACCATAGTCGAGTACTCTTTCCCAAATCCATTGTTCTGCGTACAATCTTTTCCTTTTTTTTGCCCCTCCCTTTTCCCTCAATTTACGATTCTGTGACCTTTCTCCTCTCTGTTCTCTCGTCGGCGCTAACGACACTTCTGCTCCCTTTAATTATCTATCTCTTTTTGTTTCGTTGATTTTCTTACTGTTTTTATAAGAATGAAAGGGTTTTACGTGCACATGTGTATACATAGAGGAATCTAAGGTGTGAAGAATTGTGTTTATTTAATTTTTATTTTTTGCATTTTTTGTTTATGGAGCGGGCTGTGGGTAAACGGAATTTTCTGAGGAATATGCTGGTACGCCTGCTTCTGTCTTGCGTATTTATCGTCGCTCTCCGATTCGCTTATGTGGTAACTGTCCGTGGAGAGTCCTGTGATTTCGGCGATTTCTGTTTCTTCTCTTTGCCTGAGGATTTCAACATCGTCGCCGCAGACGAGCAAGTGATCAATTCCTCATCAGAGGTTGTTTTGGCCTCCCGTGGAAGTGTTCCGGCCGCCTCAAAGAAAATCCCTGATCTATGGACTACTGAGGGTTTCCAAAAGGCCGTGAATTTCTACTCGTCGATCTTCCAGGATCTGATCTCCGAAGGATTTTTGAGCTATAACTCGAAGTCCCTTTGCATTGAAACACCGATGGGGGCAGATGTTTTTGCTCTGAGAGAGAATGGCGTAGATGATTCAATCGGCATTTTTAAGAAACCTTTCAAGCCTCTGGTGGTTTCGGGAGAAGGTTTTAAGCAGCCGTATGCTGATGAGGTATTTGATTTTGTGTTTTGCGGTGGTGGAGTGGTGGAGAAATCAACGAGGTCGGGTGATTTCGCGGCAGAGATTGGACGGACTCTGAAGCCCGAAGGGTTTCTGGTGGTCCACACAGCATCAAAAGATAAGTATAGTTTTGCTTCGTTTCTTGATTTGTTTAACTGCTGTAAATTGGTAAAGACTAGGGAAATCCATGGGCGTGATCCCAATATGCCATTTGTTCGTGAAATTGTTTTGAAAAGGGCGGGTGAGAAAGCGAACATAGGAAGAATTAGTGTGCCGGGGAGGAAAAGTTCCGGTGGCGATGCAGTGAGCAGCTGCTCTGTTTCGAATTACAAAAAAGAACTGATCCAGAAAGCGGAGTCTCTGATTGATATAGAACCGTTAAAACCATGGATTACACTGAAGGAGAATTTGCGAAATACTAAATACTTGTCTTCAATGGTGGATATTAGTTTTAAGCGAAAGTATGTTTATATTGATGTTGGAGCTAGAAGCTATGGATCTAGCATTGTCAGTTGGTTTAAGAAGCAATATCCTAAGCAGAACAAGACATTTTATATATATGCAATCGAAGCAGATAAGTCCTTTCACGATGAGTACAAGTACAAGAAGGGGGTCACCTTGCTTCCATATGCCGCATGGGTCAGAAACGAGACCTTGTTTTTCGAGATTAATCAAGACCCTGGTCACAAATCAGTAGAGAAAGGTAGAGGGATGGGGAGAATTCGACCTGTTCAATCTTCGGGTGGTTCTAGCTCATCCCATGAAGTAGATGAGATTCAAGGATTCGACTTTGCTGATTGGTTGAAGAACACTGTTTCAGAGAATGACTATGTAGTGATGAAAATGGACGTTGAAGGGACTGAATTTGATTTGATCCCGAAATTGTTCGAAACCGGAGCAATTTGCTTGATAGACGAGATCTTTCTTGAATGCCATTACAATCGGTGGCAAAGATGCTGTGGTGGTGAGAGAACAACCAAGTACCAAAAGACGTATGGGCAATGCTTGAAGCTGTTTACTTCTCTTAGAAAAAGCGGAGTTCTAGTGCATCAATGGTGGTGACTGGCAAAAGCTCTATACTTAGGTATCATATGTTATATTTACATTTGCTCCTTTAGCAAACAAATGAATGTGTCGTACGTTCTTTTCCTTCTCCTTTTGGTTACATTCCATTTCATTTATGTGAATTCTTGTCCTGTGGAAAAAGGGTACAGTTACATTATAGTAAACCTTTGTCTTGTAAAACAATGCGATTGACCGCTGAAATTGTTTGATTCTTTTAATGATTCTATTGATCGCGTAAAATCATTATCGAGGAACATAGAAATGGGAACGTAAACCTTTGCAGGTGATGAACTTTTGTATCTTATTAGCTCATACCCGTTTCCATTTGCATTTTTGTAATTTAGAATCAATACTTCCTCGCCTACTGTTCTTTTTTTTCCGCATCGACTTTTAGTTTCTTCTTGGGCTAATGTTAATGCCAAAGCAATTTTTGTTTTTGCCAATTTTAGGAAAATTCTCATTATACCCCTCCATACTTCAACTCTAATACAAGTAGCTATTGAATATGAAATCCCTAAGTTTCTGTCATCTTGGGATGAACCTAAGAACATATTTTTGCAAAAGTCTCACAGTTCATGATTCGAAGAAAATAAAGAATCGCCCATCATGCTTCCGTATTACAATAAAATTTTAACAAACCAATTAATACCGTTTTGACCGAACTACTGCCGGGTACTCAATCAGGTTTTACGATGGCTCCTCACCACCAACCACACGATCTGGTTCTGTTAGAGAGCCCTTCAGCAATAGCCAGCACAACCCTGTTTCGTTTCTTACGTAGGGCGTAAAGTAAAACCAGATATATGAAAGATTTAAAAGAAATCTGGGAGATAGATGGGCAACAACCTTATTTTTATTCTGAAATACTTATAACATCTATTACAATAAAACTTCTCATTTTGGGAGGAGACGGACTTGTTTAGCCTCTCATAAAGATGAGGCTTGACTCAAGAACACATAAACTTAACACCAAACAGAATAATATTACAAATGATTACAAAAGAAAGAAAGAAAATATTACCAAGCTACGAAAGTTGAAGAATAACAAAGCTTGGATACTACAATTTTTATTTTCAGAAAACTATGGAGAATTTTTGATGTCCTTAGCTTCCTGAATGAGTGCCCTTTTATAGGCATGAATCCGGGCTTCAACTTCAGATTCCAAATCTTGATAATTAGTAGGTGCGCCCATGAGTGCTCCTTAACTTTCACGTGGTTTGGCATCTTTGTCTGGTTATGCCAACTTTTTCTCGTGACTGGTCCATTATTTTGTTGAGTGCTTTGAACAGTATCCACACTAATTTTTAATGGTCTACACATTTTCCTTTGTTGCGAAATCTTTACATTATTGGTTTTGTGGTCCCCGAGCTTTAGGAAAACGGACTCTCTTGTCAGTAGGTCTTTTGTCTTTTCCTGCCTCTGATCTGTCGGGTTTGGATCGGAATTCTTTCCCGAACTCGGGTTCTTTCTGCTCCGGGCATGCTTGGCAAATATGGTTTATCCATCGCCCAACGTGTGTCATGTTGCAGAATTTCCGGTACGTTTCTTTTCCCGACGGAATCTTGTTTTCCCAAAGAATTCTTCTTTTCGTTTCAAAGAGTTCTTCGGCAAATCTTGTTGAGGTTCATGTCATAGAATTCAGCTTGAAAGTTCCGTTGGCTGAATTCTGAAAGAACTTGAATGAGTATTTGACTTTGTCCATTTCTGTTAGACAAACCCAAAGACCCATTCACGTCTGGTTGAAACTTCGTCTTCCGTGATAGTTTCAGCCAATATTGGTATACCTTCTGGTAGCGCCATTTTTACATTTTTCAAGTCGTTTCCGTCTGATCGTCTAATCTTGATAAAATATAAAGCTTCAATGAAGCCCTTCTTAGCAGCACTGAAAAAATACAACTCCAAGATGTCTCCTATGGCCAAATATGGATTATTGGCCCATGTCTCGTGAACAGCTTCTCTGATCCAGTTTGCTAATTTTGAAATTTCAGATAATGTCGGTGCAACAGTATAAACCAAAGCCAGAGCTCCGAAATTATACCATTCTTGGACTTCGTTTGGATGGATGCCTAGTTTCATCCAAACTCTCAGATATTTCCCGGAGATATCAACTATAGATTTGTCTGGGTTGATACCTCGTATGGTAATTAATTTCTCCCAAGTACGTTGGTAATCCTGCATAGGTGAAGAAACTAAATCATTATTAGTTTGAACCTTAGAATTTTCAGCCATTGGCCTAAGATTCAACTCTCCCTCTTTTACCCCAGAGGTGCTGGGCTGACTTGAAGGTTCAGATTGTGATAACACCTGACCCTCAACATTCGCTACAGCTTGGACATCCTCGAGGAATGCATCATCTGCAGCACTCGTGACAGGGGTACTTGAATCCATTGCCTCCGAGTTAGATGAGCCACGTTCTCTAAACACCCATTTCTGCACCGTTGAAGGTGCGGCCTGGAGGATGGGCCCTTTCAAGACTTCAAACAAACGTTCATGGTTCCGAAAGCATGCTCGTATGTGATCAGTAACAAGTTCATAATCTGCTCGTTGAAGTCGTCCTGCGACCTCCGCATTGAGACAAAGAGTCCCAAAGTCTCGTTCCAGGATCTCCAGGTTTTCCTTGATATTCCTAACTCGTTTGAGGGTATCGTTAGCAATGTATACATCCATCTCGTGTTAAGAAATCTGCAAGAACATTTTTATCATATTTCACTATGACAATATCATAATCACATTCAGCTTGCTATCTTAAAAGTCTAGTCTTTTCTGGTTTTGATTCAATCTTATTTTTCAAAAAGGCCTTGTCACTTGTATTATCTATTTTTAAGATAAATTTCTTTGCAAGTAAAAATAATGGCCATTTTTTAAAAGCCTTTCGAACTTCAAAAAACTCCTTCTCGTTGATGTGCCATCTGATAACTTCGTTGCTATCAAATAGACCGCTGCAATATCTGCATGGCACTTCTCCCTCTGGTGTGGCTTTCATAAGTACCGCAGCCCACCAATGATTACTGGCATCTGTATATAATACAAGTTCATCCTCGTCGTTTGGAATTGCAAGCTTTGGTAGTTGCCTGCAAACTTCTTTAAGCTGTTTGACAGCTTGTCTGTGATCTTCATTCCACTCAAACTTAACAGCCTTTTTGAGTAGAGGACTGAACACTTTCCTGTAGTTTGATAGGTTGTTGATGAACATCCCAGCAAAATTAACAACTCCCAGAAAACTCTGAAGCTGCTTCAAATCCTTGAGATCATCCGGATATCCTTGCACTTTTTCAACAATGTTGTTTTGCAAGATGATTTCTAATTCGTCAATCTCAATTCCAAGGAACTCGATTTGTCTTGCGGCAATTACTGCATTCCTTTCGGAGAGCACCAAACATTCCGTATAACAAACATCTGAAAATATTTTCAAATGTTTAAGATGCTCTTTTATGTTTCTTGACGCGATGAGGATACCGTCAATGTACACGAACATGAAACTGAAATAATCTTTGAAAAGATTGTCCATCTTCCTTTGACATATCTAGGGAGCATTTACCAATCCTGTTGGCATGACATTCCAGATCTAGTGTCCCTGTGGTGTGGAGAATGTTGTGAACCTTTTGTTTGCTTCCTCCATCTTAATTTGGTAGAATCCAGATTTACAATCGAACTTCGAAAACACTTTGGAATTCTTGATGCTATTTACCAAATGTTTTCTGCTTGGGATATAATATCCATCGAATTCCAAGATCTCGTTGATGCATTTGTAATTGATTACCAACCTTGGTTTTACTCTTTTAACTTCTCCATGATTCCGTACGAGAAATCCCGGACTGCTGTATGGAGAAACACCTGCTGAGATTAACTTAAGGTCCAAATGTACTTAAGGTCCAAATGTTCCTTAAGTATCATTTGCATATCTTTCCGATATTCTTGATTAATGGGGATCGGTTTGTACCTTACGAACTCATATTTTCTTCCAGTTTAACCTTCAAAGATGATGTAAGCTCGTTTTGTCCCACCATGCTATAGGATCCTCATTGTAGTTCCTCTGAATCTTCCTTTTTACTTCCTCTAGAGTAGTCTGCTCTTCGAGGGTAGCATCAGGTTGCATGGCTTCCTCATGTAACAGTTTTAGTAAAGTGGATGTCGAGATTGACTTTTTCTTCATCTTCATCCCTATCTTCATTATGTTCTCTAAATGACATCACATTTAAAACATCAAAAGATATGTTTCTCTTTTGATCAGTCCCTTGTTGCCTAAATTGAAGAATTGCTTCACCAAATCTCCGCCAATCCTTCATCTTAGGGTGTCGAAGTTTTCCTTCATCACCACGATGGCTGCGAAAACTAATGGGGAATTTTCTGTGAAACGCCTCCCGTAGTCTCTGAACAATAATCTTATGATCACAAAGAGTTGTGAATATAAGTCTCTTTGTTTCGTTCTCCTGAGTGAACCGTTTGAATGTCTGTAGGGAATTGTTTCCTAGCAACATATCAGCATCTGTATCATGGAAATAAATAAGTGGAGTTTTGACTTTGTACCATGGGGTACCGCCTGCTCCGCCGATGATTATTTCCGCTCCTTGGACTCCTTCAGTAAGGATAAGGATCCGTTTGGAAAAGTCTCTCCCGACAATGGCTGATAACTTTTCACCAATCTCTTGGGGAAAGATATCGCGCCTGGCAGTACATATTACAGCTCCTGAGTCAATGTAAGCTGCAAAATATTCTACCCGATACTTTGCATATAACATCCCGACGGAGATGTATATGGAGAATGGATTGGTGGTCATCTGATCCTATATCTCTTTCCTTCCACCGTGAATTCCATTCCGTCTTGCAATCTTTCCCAAGGTTTATGTTCCTCGAGAAATTCAATCCCTATAATGAGCTGTTCTAGGATCATTCCTGCAGTTCCTTCAATTGTTGGATCAATTTCGTTAATATGAAGGTTTCATTGATACTTGCCAACGTCAGGTTGTTGCAAATAATAGAGGACATCGCAAGGGAAGATATTGTTCTTCTCAGTGACGTCGAAGATTACCTGCACTTCTCTCCAGCCTTCTGGGCATTTCAGCGTTCCTGTGGTTTTGAATACATCAGGAACTTTTTGAACTCGGCTTCAGACGGCTTTCTGTTTTTCCCCGGGATAGTTACTGATTAACTTATCCTGTTGGAAAGACATCGTTCTCGGCTCGATCATAAGGCTCCTGCTTATGTTTCGAACAGGCTGGTCTTGTATCCTCATGTCGATCGCTCCAATTGTCGGAGTATCAATAATATCCGGCAACACTGTTTTAGCGAAATCTTCGAAGATTCTGGGGACTTCGATGAATTCCTTTCTCAAGAATACTTCTGAGTTATTAGTATTCGAGAGTGCGTACGGCACCTTGTAGGTTATCAAGTAAGGCATGTTACATTCTTTCATCAAATCACTTCTTTTAAAATCTTGATGAAGAGTGAGAACCTTGTTGAAGACTGGATCGCCCAAATTGTATGCAATCCTCGGATAGATGTTAAAAGCCATCTTTCTTGTATACACATTTCCTGCAACTGCTCCCAAACAAGAATCTTTGAGGTTCGGGATTCTCTTGTCAAAAATCCCTAGGTTAATAGACGAATCAATTCCTTCCTTGAATGTTGCCTTGATGATAACTCTAATGGCTCCGATATGAATCCATGAGAGTGTATTAGCAACTTCTTTTTTGACTTTGTTTTTAATCTCCTAGATTTCTCTGTAGGGGATTAACTGCATTTCGATTTGGTTTCCCGTGAATTCCATCGGGATTGCAAATCCACATGTTGTCACCCTATGGATAATCTGATGCTTCCTGTTTCGAAGACCTATCATATCCATGGCTTTTTTTCCATTGCTCCAATTGTAAATCCATCATACATCTGAAGCTTTGACTCTTCCTTCATGATCCTCATAAGAGTTTTATGAGAAACAGTGGCATGAGAGAAAAATCCCGACGGGTCTTCTCTAATCATGTGCTGAAGGAACTCTCATTCACTCTGATTCTGAGCTGGATTCACTTCCATTAGAATAGATCTCTTCTTCGTAGATGTTTTCATCTGAGGGAATATCCTCAAATTGATACACCTGTACCAAATCCTGGAAATAGATAGCATCCTCAAATTCTTTGGTATGCTCGAACTGTCTTACTCCACGGCTTTGGTTTTCTGGACAATCTATAGAGATATGTCCTCTTGCTCCGCATGTCCAGCAGTTACAATCTTTGAAACTCTCATTTGCCGAGTATGTGTGCGTTTGAAAGTTCTTTTCGTTGGTGCTCTGCTAGTACTTGCTTGATTAAAACTTGTTGACGAGGTTCTACTCCTGGTTGGTCCTGATCTTTGCTCAGATCTGTAACTTCGGGCTTGCTGCTTTGACCAGAACTTTCTAGGTCTCCATGAAGATCTACTTCTTCTTGAACTACTTTCTCGGACATATGGATGAGCTCTGTGCTTTTTCATCTTTCGTCTCTGGGGGTAGTTTTCAATGATTGTAGGGATATCATTCCATGTACAACAAAGATGAGCTATTTTGTTGATTTCTCTGAGCTACTTGAAAGTCTTTTGGAGTTTTGCTTGGTAGCACCACTCCGCAAGCTTTACCTTAAGAAATGACATTCTCCTGGACACCGTCTCGATTGCATGAGGTGTATATTCCTGGATAAGCATTTCTTTCCATGGGCTCGGTATTTTGGCAAAGAACTGTTTTGCTGCATCTTTTCTTCTATCTTTGCCTTCCATCGATACTATGTAAAGAGTTTGATGTACTCGTCTACATATCATATAGTTCCAGGCTAATTAGAGTTTGTCTGTATTTTTTAGCCTTCTCTTCCTCCATTCCCTCGAAGTAACTTACTCCAATGAAACGGATTTTAAAGAATATTGCCATCTTGTCCACGATTTATTTCAGGGACTCTCCGGCTAAAACTTCTTCCTTGGTACCTGGGTCTCTTATATCCCAGGCAATCTTGACTGATCCTTCCAGACTCATTTTAAGAAGTAAAATGAATCCTTCTTTACTTAGGTCAAGCGTTCATGCTGCTATTTTCATTGCTGAAGCACATTCATCAATAAAAACTTCTCTGTTTTTGAAACCCAATATATCCATGTTGAGCATAAGTCGGATTGGATCTAACTGCGATTTCCCGTAAGGCGTTTGATGTATATCTGGCCTGCGAGAACGGTTCCTTGTTCAAACTGGGGGATCCAAGGTTGCTGAGGTGAAATCTTCCTTGTGTGGCATACTTTGATCACCTTTGGGTGGATTGTGTGACCCGAAACTTTATTGTGGTGGAGGTCTAGGTACAAGCTCTCTCGTTTTAAATTCAATGAGATTTAATCCCGCAAACGGATCAGCAAGATCTCGCAGATCTTCCACGTTGATTCTTTCCATTACTTTGTGGGAAGTATGGGCTCTTTTCGTAGGATTGCAATCATTTTTTCGGTCTCCGTCAAAGGTCTTCAGACCTCCTCTGCTTTCCCTTTTTGGTGTAAAAGGAGTTCTGTTCCGTAGGACGATGGTAATCATCATCTGTTCATTCTTCCTGTAGGACTTGGTCTTGACTCCAATTCCTTGACTCGGGTTTGAACATATTGAGATATCTTAGAAGAATCTGGCTCGATTTCTCGAAAGGTTGGTTCTCCCATCCTAATCATCTGGTCCAGACCTTGTTGGATCATTGGAGGCTGGAACCACATCTTCATGTTCAGGATGATCGTCTTCCTGAAGTTCTGCTAACCCGAACTGTAGTTTGAAGTTCACTTGATGGAGCCTCTTTGCCATCCTTTCGAGTTTCTTGTAACGGTTTATGCCGGGTGTGCATAATCCTGTTCCTCGTAATAGTTTTCACTTGAAGCGTTGAGCTTCTGTCATATGCTTCTGATTTAGTGCTTCCAATTTCTGGAAGTACCACCTGTATGAACGACACTTTGAACATTCGTTCCGGTCCATATTATCTTGAATCGTCTTATCCGTATAGGTTACAAATTAATGTTCAAGATATTATTATAGTATTTCCAGAATAAACCTAGGTTTTGATACCAATTTTGACTGGATCGCTTGAATCGCTTTGAAGTAAACAAGCTTAGCAAATTGCTTTAAGGGTATTCATGGAATTTTAAAAAAATTGTTTTGGAAGCAACACTTCATGCTTTCACCTTGTTTTTCGAGATTAATCAAGACCCTGGTCACAAATCAGTAGAGAAAGGTTGAGGGATGGGGAGAATTCGACCTGTTCAATCTTCGGGTGGTTCTAGCTCATCCCATGATGTAGATGAGATTCAAGGATTCGACTTTGCTGATAGGTTGAAGGACACTGTTTCAGAGAATGACTATGTAGTGTTGAAAATGGACGTGGAAGGGGCTGAATTTGATTTGATTTGATCCCGAAATTGTTCGAAACCGGAGCAATTTGCTTGATAGACGAGATCTTTCTTGAATGCCATTACAATCGGTGGCAAAGATGCTGTGGTGGTGAGAGAACAACCAAGTACCAAAAGACGTATGGGCAGTGCTTGAAGCTGTTTACTTCTCTTAGAAAAAGCGGAGTTCTATGTTATATTTACATTTTCTCCTTTAGCAAACAAATGAATGTGTCACACGTTCTTTTCCTTCTCCTTTTGGTTATATTCTATTTCATTTATGTGAATTCTTGTCCTGTGGAAAAAGGGTACAGTTACATTATAGTAAACCTTTGTCTTGTAAAACAATGCGATTGACCGCTGAAATTGCTTGATTCTTTTAATGATTCTATTGATTGCATAAAATCATTATCGAGGAACATAGAAATGGGAACATAAACCTTTGCAGGTGATGAACTTTTATATCTTAGTAGCTCATACCCGTTTTCATTTGCATTTTTGTAATTTAGAATCAATACTTCCTCGCCTACTGTTTTTTTTTATCCGCATTGACTTTTAGTTTCTTCTTGCTGCTGAGATTGTGTGTGTGTGTGTGTGTCTGTGTGTGATGTGGTGGGGGGTGGCGATGTTTTATCTCGAATGGTGGAATCGGAGCCGAACGGTTTGGACATGGTTTAATCCTTGTCAGTTCTATATTGAAACGAATTGAACCACCTATGTTTATTGTTTTAAATTTTAATGATCAAGGAAATAACATTGTTGTAATAATAATATCATCGTAATTCGGGGATCATTGAACTAATTACATTTGATTATTTGACAATTATATTATTTGATTAATTATTTAAATTATATAAATTAATTTAATATATATGCCTGGAACCATGATGTATCAAACGAATTTATAATTTTGGTTATGGTTCTACATTACCTTTTTTTTTTTTTCCAATTTCGGTTTTGATTTTTAGTTACAGAAATCAACATCGAATTAGGAAAAAAATTTAGTGCTTCCCTGATAACCATGTTCTTTTAATAGTATTGTTACATTTTTTGTTACTTAAGTTACCCAAAAAAATCGAATTTTGATCCTATTTTTGTGTTGGGATGTTTACGTGGTGTCGGACACGTCAATAATATATGAGATCATGTCAACAATGATCGATGATATGACAGCAATATCTGGCGTTATGCTAGAACTCGGACGAAAAAATAACTAAAATTGTAAAAAAAAAAAAACAAAGTTATTTTATGAAAACTACAAAGTGAGACTAAAATCATGTAATATCAATATTGCAGTTTTTCCTTGGACGTTGTATTTGTGTTTCTCTTTTTTAAAGTGAATCTATAGATACTTATATATATACTAGTTTTTTTGTACCGCGCATAGCGCGATGCCAGGTACATTTATTTGCTAGTTTCCAAATAATAATGAAAGACACACGTGAATGATTTTAATTTGATCTCGTTAGAATAGAGCTAAAAAAAAAACTTGAAAAGAAGAACAAAGTAATTACAAGGTATGCGTTATTCTATATTCAAATTTTAAACACGTAATTCTGCGGGGGAACAGAAGCAAAACGGGCATGATGTAGATAAAACAAGCGTAGTCAAGCTACCTGCAAAATGAGAGTGACGATGGTAACTTGGCCATGAAGGGAATCAGTACTGTTTTTTTCCATAAAAAACTTATATACCTATATAACAAAGTTGTCTGCCTAAGAAAATAATTTTAACTAAATCCTGCCATCATAAAGCATAACAGAAGAGAGTTTACCACAGCTGTAGAGGACATTGACAGAAAACTAACAACAAATATCTCAATCTCAGTATCCACATAACTGCAATTAGTCAGGTGCAATTACATACTTTAGATTTAGCGCATAGAACAAAGGAAAAGTTGGTTTTCCATCATAAACATAACATGATAAGATCACAGCAAGGCACTATGAAGCATGAAGAAAAGCTAATGATTTCTAGCTCTGAATAAGTGTTGTATCTTGCATGATCCAGCAAATAAAAATCCTCATAGAACCTACAGGTTATGGGTATATTTTCCTAGGAAGAAAAATCTGACGAAAGATTATAACCATAAAGAATATAATGGCACGCAATGAAGCTATAATTCCACACAGCCACATAAAGAGGAGATTTTGAAGTAATTCCCCAAAAATAGTGACCGTAAGAACAATTAAAAGTTGTATTATGAGCATAGATTGTTGATAACATGAACAATTGTTTATGCAGTTCCATCCAGGAGAAGGAATCATAATCCACCGCTTTCAAGTAGTATGTGGACAGAAATTAACCTTTGATGATGGGAACTTCAAACCCAAGATCAAAAGAAGGGGAATAACCCTAGATTGATAGTTTTCACGAGGAAAACAGATAAAATTTACATTCAAGAACAATCACGGAATGCAAGCAACAGTCAATTTAGATTTCAAGAGTAGATAATCAAATGAATAATTAACCCAAGCCAGATGAAGATTTTGGTATGCTGCGTGACAGTCCACAGAAAAGGCGAAAAAGCTATAAAAAAAAAACCACATCAGCTTATACAAATGTAAAGCCTAGCAAAAGTTGCAAAGCAATAACTCAAAGTTTTTTTAAAATAGGCCCCACTCACACGATGATTCTCTTGCATTACCATATAACTTTTCATGTGATTGCAGATTCAGACAACTCTAACCACTATATCATTCTTCAATTAAATTTGAATAGCCAAAATCTTCAAATAATTACCTAAACATATAAACTACAATCACTCTATTTTTCTCTTTTTTCATTCTGTAGTTTCTTTCTAGTTTTTACTCAGTTACCAAGTGAACTGACATAAAACATATAAATAAGTTTTCTCTAACAAGTTAAAAGTTAGCTGGAAGAAAAGATGGCATACATATCAAATTGTACTAAGTTTTCATCTAAAATGTTAAAAGGCAGTTGTAACAAAAGATGACGTACACACTAAATTGTGTCTGACTCTCACTATACAACGCATTGTAATAATAATATTCCCCAGCATCCAAAGAGTCACGACTCAGGTAATCTGAATACCATGGATAACTACTATAACAAAAGTATCTACATGTTTTGCTTAAACAACAAACATACTGTTCGGCGGGGCTGTCTTGTCCTTTTTAGTTTTGCTTTTCAAAATGTTGTGCTTTAACAAAAGCATAGCATCTCTATCACGCCCCATATTTCCAGAATCTTGTATGGAGAGGAAAAATACTGAAAAAGAATAGTTACAGCCTAACAATGCATACAAAATTTGCTGGTGGAAAGAAATAAGACTGTTGAAATACTTGGTTCATTCCACCATAAAAAATGTGGGAACATTTTTATGAGCGCAATCTGGACAATCTTGTGAGGGGCTAGATCAGCTGACTTGCCATTTTTAGTTGTGCTTTTCAAAATGTTGTGCTTTAACAAAAGCATAGCGTCTCTACCGCGCCCAATATTTCCAGAATTGTTGCATCAACCAGAACCAGTAAAATATGTACATCATTCAACAATCAACCGGTATTCAATTAGTAAATTAAACACATATAATAGATCATACCAGCGTTGCGAAATAACCTTCAACATAATAGATCACACCCCATTGATTCCAACTTTCAGGCAAGAAAAAACTGGCAAGAAATTAAAAGCAGAGCAAAATTATTATGCAAAAGCATAGTCAAATAACCTTCAATATATAAGACTCACATGGTAGGCCACTGAGAGAGGTCAAGTGAAGTCTAAGGTGCTTCACAACGTCCTATGGAGAACCAAATATGTTGCATTCTAAGATTTTGGAGAACTAACCCTTCCTTCCCACCAAATCCTTAGCCCGACCACGAGAAGGAGCCGAGGAAACGAAATCAACGCCAAGCAAAGAACAAGGACCGTTCCTTCCCCACCAAACGGTGAATGAAATCAACGATGGGTGAAGAACAAGGACCACTCCTTCCCCACCAAACCCTCGGCCAAACAACGTAATGAAAGGAGTCGGTGAAAAGCACATTGCTCAAGACAGATACAAAGAGGTTAAACAATTGTGTGAACAATTTTGTGAACAATTCTCTACGCCACCTGTGGAAAATATAGCCAAAGAAAAAAAGTAAAAGAAACCTTGCATGCAATTTCAGAAAGATGAGACTTGCTTATAGCATTTCACAGTAAACGAGAAATAGTGTGGGCGCAATTTCAGAAAACTGTTGCAGTCATGTTCCAATTAATGAATGAGAGAAACAAAAAAATCAAGTTAAAACAAAGCCTCAAACATTGTTAATACGATACCTATAACATCAGCGGAATGATGGTAACCAGCTGAAATTCTAACATTTTTAGGAATTCCAAATACCCAGAGAGGCACTTATAATAAATAAAGTAAACAATTGATAAGTAAAATGCCTATTCGTCAACAAAGCAATATTTTCTTACACAAATCAGAACATTAAATATTTGAGAGAAAAAAAACAAGTTACAATTTTGCACCAAAAAGAGCACAGTGATTAAAAATCATGTACAAGAAATACCTCAGGATTAGAAAATTGAGCAATCAAACACCCATTTTACCTGTATCGCACCTTTCGTTTAGCAAAAAAATTGCTAATATAGGTTGAATCTCCAATCCCACTATGTTTTCACTTAATTTCTTTAAAAGGTTGAGTCTCCAATCCCACTATTTTTTCACTTAATCTCTTTAGAAGGTTTAATCTCAAATTTAATTGGACATGACAAATACATTGTTCTGATCATCCTCAGCCATCATGAGAATAAGCAATACTTACAATTATGGCATGAGCCCATGGTAGCTGCTAGTGATTGTCCTAAAACATTCTTGCCCAGCAGTATCCCATTTCATTCATCAAAAGGCGAAAATGATTAATCCTTCCACAGGTCAAACTATCAAAAATGTTCCCGATGAAAATAATATATCCTCCTCTAATAACTTGAAAATGGATATTAAGATCTCACATACAATGTAATAGCTGCATATGCCAAATTTTAAACTCTTACTATTTGTAACTTAATAGTTTTCCCATCCTGTTCCACTGTACAGTTTTTCTGCATCATGGAAGGTGATATTTATCAGGTACCTTATAGTTTCAGAACTGGCAGGACATACAAATGGCACAATAAGACATATCACTTACAAACGCCAATGGCACTGATATAACTCTGAAGATATGAATCATCTGAAAACAATAAATCAAAATTGAATGAAAAACTATTAGCAAAGTTGTAAGACGTTAAATACCTGCAAATACAAACAGAAAGCCATCTGTGTTAATCAAACATTGAACACAAACAAAAAAAAGCATTTGAAGATATAAATCGTATATTGAACGCAGAAAAGAAGCGAAATTGGATTACGATAATTGAGAACTTCGAATCACATAGAAACACATCTATTCTGAAACCATCGCGTTACTCATAAACTAACGCAAGACCAAAAATTGAAACTGGAGATATATAGAAGAACGATGAACCGCACCTTATCCCATCCTGTTCAACTGTACAGTTTTTCTGCACCATGGAAGGTGATATTTATCAGGGACCTTATAGTTTCAGAACTGTCAGGACATACAAATGGCACAATAAGATAGATCACTTACAATGTAAACGCCAATGGTACTGATATAACTCTGAAGATATGAATCATCTGAAAACAATAAATCAAAAATTAAGGAAAAACTATTAGCAAAGTTGTAAGACGTCAAATAACTGAAAATACAAACAAAAAGCCATCTGTGTTAATCAAACATTGAACACAAACAAAAAAATGAATTTGGAGATATAAATCGTATATTGAACGCAGAAAAGAAACGAAATTGGATTACGATAATTGAGAACTTCGAATCACAGAGAAACACATCTATTCTGAAACCCTCGTGTTACTCATAAACTAACGCAAAGCCAAAAATTGAAACTGGAGATATATAGAAGAACGATGAACCGCACCAATAGAGAGGATTCACTGCAGAATTTCGGGGGAAATTTTGTCTGAACATATATATTGGAGATGAGGGGTGGAGAGGCGATGGAGACACCCGACTTTCCCAATTTCCCACCACCAGCACCGCGCCTTTTCGGGGCTGGATTTTGGCGTCGATTCAGTCATCGTGGTCGACGGGGAAGAAAGAAAAGAAGAATTTTTTTTGGTCGAGAGTTTAGTTCACAAATCAGTAGCGATTGGATAGATGTGGAAGTGAAGATAATGGAAAGTGGAGGTGGGGGTTCTGACCATAGATTTGGAAGAGAATGAACCAAAAATCAACAACCAGCAAAGAAAAATGAGTGAGCAGAAGGATGAACACCAAATACGCAATTATGAGAGAAGAGGGAGTTGGTGAAGGGAGATGATGAAGACGTGGGCATTGTCAGGCTTCCAGAAACAACCAAATAATAAAAGATATAAAATAAAGAAATTAAAAAAACACTGAAGGCCGAATATAATATGGGCTTGGAAAAAAAGAATTGTTAACCCAAAACACAAGAAAAAGAGGGCCAGTCGGGAAAAAGTGGTAAATTAAAAAGCTACTGTTACACTGTTTAAATAAACAGTGATGCTTAGCCGCTTATATATATAGGTAATAATATATATATATATATATATATATATATATATATATATATATATATATATATAGCTAGTGACAAATAACTCCTTGTGCTTTGCCAAATAGGCAAATTACCCTCATTTGATTTAAAAATGAGCACTTTACCCCCATAGTTTGAAAATATGCATTTTACCCGGTTTGAAAATATGCATTTTACCCACTGTGGTTTGTGAAAATATGTGTTTTACCTCCTTAGAGTTTGTGAATAGGTTGAAATATATCATATACATAGAGGGTAAACTGCCTATTTTGTAAACCACATGGAAGTAAAATGTCTATTTTCACAAACTATTGGGGAGTAAAATGCCTATTTTCAAATCACCGGGGGGTAAATTGCCTATTTTGTAAACCACAGGAGGATAAAATACATATTTTAAAGCCACATGGGTAATCTGCCAAAAACCATGTGTGTAATTTGTAAAAAGTTAAAACTATTGTAATGTGTGGTTTTTCCATTTCTATATTGACTCAGTTTTTCCCACCTGCAGAATACCGACTCCTCTCTTTTCATCTTCTTTCTACAAAGTAATTTGTCTTTAAATCTTGCAACAATTAACAATTAACAATTAACCTATATTTATATGTTCAGAAAGATCCTCGTGTAAGGTTTTTTGGTCTCTTTTTGTGCCACCAATATAAGCACTCTTCTGAGGATTTTCGTCTTCTTGTTGTATCATTTATTCAATTCATCAAATCACGTGAGGGAATTTAAAGCTATAATATTTGAGAAAATTATTGTCGAATATTGTTTAGGAGTTAAGTGTATTACTTAAAATTGTTTAGAGGTTAAGTATACGTTTTGAAAAATTATGGGATAAAATATTAAAATATGTAATGTGCTAAAAGGGATAGACGTTTGGGTGTCCGCTTTTCACACGTTTTTTATCATAGAGGTATTTTTCTCTGTATACGTTGATTTATTTTTCTATTAATAAGCTCTACCGTCCGTTAGAACTTTAAACAAGCGGTCAACTTTATCCATTGCTGGCAAAAAGTGTGGGGAAAAAGACCAAGAGTCGCGAAACCTCTCTCTCGCTCTTGAATTGGAACGACTTGCGTATGAGAGAAAGGGAGAGAGAGACGCAGAATCATTTGTAGATCGTGCAAAAAATTGTGATTTTGCGCCTCGCATTGTAGAAATCGATATTGGTGAATCTGTTAATGGATCAGATATTTAATAAGGTGGGTTCGTATTGGTTGGGCCAAAAAGCCAACAAGGAATTTGCTTCAGTCGGCAATGAGATTAATGTATGACTCTCCTTTAATTTTTGCATTCTAGTATCCCTACATTGGCGAATTCGAAAATTCATTTCTTAAATTTTGGTGAATTTCACATCATTACTTTTTTTTTCCCTCTGAATTGTGCAATTTGTTTTTAAGGTATCTCACCTGGGACTCTTAGTGTTGATGTGCGTCTGTTTTGATTTAAGAGTAACAGGATTGTCCGTGCTTAAAATGACCAAAGCTTGGCTCTTCAATTGAATCAAGATTAAGTACATATGATCGATGAATCAATTTTCCGCGTATACCAAAATTTTGACAAAATTCCAGAATTTGTGTAGCGGTCTATGAGGACGTTACGACATCTTCTTGTAGTTTCTATTTTGCCACAAATGCCGATGAGGTGATGTGATTTGATAATTGCGTCTTGAGTAATTTTTAGTACCAGTAAGATTTTGTTAGGGAAGAACTGCAGAATAAGTATCAAGCACATTTTGGATAAATTGTTCAATTTTTTGGAGATTTTCTTTTGCCAGGAGTTGTCCACAATGTACAACTTCTTTCTCTTCTTTCACTGAAGTTTGGCCTTATATTTATGTGATAGCCCGATACCCAGATATCAATTGAATAATCTTCCCATGAACATAGAGAACATATTGGATCTTGAATTGCTCTAATTCTATTCAATTGTCTTAAGTTGTAATACCTAGATTTCGTCGCTTGAGTAGCTCGTGACTACTTATCATCTGGAGATTCATGAAATGATGACATTCGCCTCTGAGCTATTTTAGTTTTGCGTCCCATTGATTTTTTTTTTTTTTTTGCTGACACTAATCTGGTTTCTTCTTTGTTAGTCGATATCAAATAGTATCGAAGGAGGAGCCAAATGGTTGGTTAATAAGATGAAAGGTTCTATTTTTCGTGTTCTCTCTGCATTTTTAATTTCAAGATTCTGCAAATTGCTCATGGAAAGAAATCTTACATCTAAAATACCAGTCAGAAAGTATTTCTTGATATGTTACAAAACTATAGTATTAAACTTCTTCGCTTCAAACGCAAAAAGAAATATTTTCACCAATTGAAACATCAGTTCTTTATTTAGAGATGATGTATCTGATTTTCAGAATGCACTGATGTCACTTCTTTGATTAGAATCGTGGATCGTGATAATGCATGAGCTAGGTACAGCCAACCTCAAACACTTTAAATTGATATAATATTTGACTATTGATAGCTTTTGATATTCTTAGTAGAGGCCAATGTTTGAAGGGAAAGATTCAGCGTGGATGTTCAGAATTTTTTTTGAAACTTATATGTAATTTTTTTAAAATTACAAAATTTTCTCCTCCAAAATTAATTCAGTTGTCCCTCTTCGCCCCCTCCCCCAATTTTTTAGATCGGCCCTGAACTTCTGATCCTTGCTTTGAAAGATTTACAGCAGATATCAGAGTCTATTCAGTCAAGTGTGACAAAAAACTTGTGTTTTCAGGAAAAATGCAAACACAGCTGCCTGAACTTCTCAAGGAGTATGACATGGCTATAGGTATATTTCCCCGTGATGCCACGAACTATGAGTTCAATGAGGAGACAAAGAAACTGACTGTTTATATTCCATCCGTCTGTGAGGTTGGTTACAAGGATTCATCTGTATTGCGTTTTGCAAATACTGTAACCGGATATCTGGAGAAAGGTAAGCTGGCTGATATAGAGGGAATCAAAACTAAAATGATGATTTGGGTTAAAGTGACTTGTATTACATCTGAACAATCAAAGCTTCATTTCACTGCTGGGATTAGGAAAACCAGAAGCAAGGATGCATATGAGGTACTTAGAGATGGGATAGGTGTTGACAAATTCTAATATCTTTTAAACCTCTGGTAGTCGGTTCAATCATCACGAGTTGTAGCATCTTTTCTTGGGATGTTGGACCCTTTGTATTCGCTTATCGCTCATGCTTGAAAAATATATGATTAGTATCATCAAATCAATTGACTAGTATTTTGTGAATGATACATTTCAGGGCTGCTTAACGGGTCGGGTCAATCCGGACCCGGCTTAAAACCGACCGGTTAGCCCGGTTCGGAACCGGAACCGGGCTAACCAGGTCCAGACCAAACGGATCCGGTACCGTGCTGAAGGGTCCGGACCAAACGGATCCGGTTCCGGGCTGAACTACTTTTTTAAAAAAATAAAAATTATTTATTTTGGTATATATTCGATTTTTTGAAAGAAAAAAATCAACAAAATCGGTTCCGGGTTGGAATCGATCCAACCCGGAACCGGAACCTGATCCAATCCAAGATTAACTTTTAATCTTAGCCAATAGGCTTGCATGTAAAATGTTAAATCTGTATTGTTAAAAAGATGTGCACCAGCCGGGAACCGATTGGATCGAAACCGGATCCGATCCAAGATTAACTTTTAATCTTAGCCAAATAGGCTTTGCATCCGATCCAAGATTAACTTTTAATCTTAGCCAATAGGCTTTGCATGTAAAATGTAAAATTTGTATTGTTAAAAAGAAGTGCACCAGCCGGGAATCGAACCCGGGTCTGTACCGTGGCAGGGTTCTATTCTACCACCAGACCACTGGTGACTGGCGACAATAAATCTGAATGTTTTTAAATATTAAAAGAAACAAAGCATCGTCTGAAAGATTCTTTTTCTTTTTTGAAGATTGTCTGAAAGGTTTAAAGTAAACTGGCATCGTTGGAAGGTCCATTTCGTAAAAGCTGAAACGTAGCACGGCCGAAAAAGTAGTTTTACTTTTTATGATTTTTATTTATTTTATATATAGTTTTTGTAATCGTTATTCTTTTTTTAAATAAAACTAATATATCAACTTATCATTGGGATTTATGAGAAACCATAAATAGTACTAGCTTAATATATTAAAAATGACCCACGATTGTCCTAATGATTGTCATCTTTTCAATTGTGGACGACTCAAGTTTGAGTCTTGAGTCTTGTTAACTAATAAAAAATAAATAAAAAAGACCCACAATTTAATTGGTAAAATTTCAAAACCATTTAAATGAACATTTGGATCTTCTCTTTCGATAGCTTTTCACAAGCCACAGAAACAAGATAAAATCTTACCATAACAATGGCAGCTTTCTGGGGTAAATAATATTTAGCTTTCGATTTCGATTAAAACCCAGAAAAACACCTCTCTCAATATAAATTAATAATATTAAAATCTCGCTTTTCTAAAAATCAAGCTTAAACCCGACTGTAAATGGGGTAGATTTACCTAATTTTTAAAAACATTGGATTTAAAAATATTTCTAATTTTGTATATACATATATTTTATATCTTTTGAATATTTCTCAATGCCGATAAATGCAATTTATCCCAAAATTCCTGAAAATATTCACGGATCAAATTCAAGAACTCCACGTCGTGTGAACAGATAACATTGAATCCAAGATACCTTGAATTTAGATATTGATTGGTTTCGGATAGTTCGTAAAACACCACAAGATTCCGGATTTGACCACGAGCCTGCCACACGCCTCTGTCCAGATGGACCCGTTTGGTGAGCTACGTGTCACTTCTTCAATGGCTTAAGGTTTTCAATTGTGACTTCGCCATTTCTATATAATTCAACCACCGGACTTTCAAGCAATTCCACAGCCACCCCATCCTGCACTTGTATTAATCCAACTCCCACTTCTTTTTTCTTGATTTCTGTTTGAAACCTTTTAATCTTTTGGATAAAAGATGCTTCTTGAGGCGATTTCAGCCGTTTCCATGACTTCATTGCATGGTTCATCGAATCTTGGGCTGTTACAAGATTTAACCAATCCCATTGCCATTTCAGCTGTACCATCTCCTTGCGTAAATCTCTTTGCATCATCGTTTTCTTCCTCTGATTTGAGTCTGTCTTTGGCGAAAAGACGCGGCAACAGTTTCGTAATCAGTGCCTCGAATGAGACTGCAAGTTTGCCACTCACTGGGGTTGTGTTTCAGCCATTTGATGAGGTTAAGAAAGATGAATTTATGGTCCCAATAACTCCTTTTGATTCACTTGCTCGCCAGAGGTACTCCAAAGAGTGTGAGAATGCCATTAATGAGCAGATCAAGTGAGTTCTGGACAACTTCCTCTTGTTTTTATTGAATTTTTTGGTGTTAAATTTTTACATTTTTACATGGTTGATTTTGGGCTTATTGTTCAGATGTGTTAAATATATGGTCCTTTTACTCAAAAAGGGGATAGTGAAATTTGAAATGCTTGATAAGTTTAAGAATCTTGTGCTATCTGGGCATGTTTTAGGAATTCCGGGCCTCTTCTAGAGAAACATCCGTGTTCAAGAATTTGCAGAAGCAAAAACTACTAAACTTGGCCTATATAAGAATATTTTTACATGCTGTTCATGATAAGTAGGATTTTATTCCTGTGATATTGTAAAGAAGACAAGAGTTCTTATTTTAAGTCATTAGAGTATTACGAATGTCGTGAAATTTGTGAATATACTTCAAATGCTGGATTAATTGATATTTTCTTTTGTTTCAGTGTGGAATACTCTGTGTCCTATGTGTACCATTCCCTTTATGCCTACTTTGACAGGGATAATGTTGCTCTAAAAGGCCTAGCAAAGTAAGTGCAATAGACTCGCATGTTTTCTTACTCTTTAACTTTCTATTTTTCACTTTCTTATGATTTGAATGTTTAACGCAATCATTTGTGGGCAGGTTCTTTAAGGAGTCCAGCGAAGAAGAAAGAGAACATGCAGAAAAACTTATGGAATATCAGGTATGGCATAATGTGATTTTAGAAAGTCACAAGTTTCCCCATCTCCCTCATTTCCGGAGTTCCTAGATTCGTCTTTACTCTTATAAGAATAAAGTCTGAAACTATCTAAGTTAGACATTTTAACTGCGACAATAATAGTTTTTGGTTCTAACTTTGCCAAATTATAGAACAAGCGAGGAGGTAAAGTGGTGCTGTATCATATCAAGCTTCCACCTACCGAGTTTGATCACGTCGAGATGGGTGATGCACTGTATGGTGAGTTTTTTTTAGTTATTGGTAAATTTCAATTCAGTAATAAAAAATCTTTACAAATACATTGGTCTATCATACCCCAGCCAAGAAAATAAACAAAATCCCTCGATTTCTTACCATAATTCTCTATGATATCTTGATTCAGCGATGGAACTTGCCTTGTCATTGGAGAAGTTAACTAATGAGAAACTTCTTAAAGTGCACGGTGTAAGCATTTTCCGACATTTTTATGCTGTTAAATTATGATTCTGGTCGTTTACTGATCTCTGTTCTTGGATTCAAAACAGGCCGCTGATGAAAATAATGATCCTCAGATGGCAGATTTCATAGAGAGTGAGTTTCTAGGGGAGC